>JBBGZY010001584.1:480000-1005000 GCA_037952925.1 Lithobates clamitans | reverse complement strand
CCCGAGCTGAATCTTCAATGCCTGCATCTTCACTAAGACTCATTTCACATTGAGGCAGTTTTCTGGCGTTTTAGCGCTAGAAATAGCCTCTGAAAAGCACTTGAAAACTGCCTCCCATTCATTGCAATAGGTGCTTTCACACCCGGGCGGAGCGCAGTACGTTAGAAAAAGTCCTTCAAGCAGCATCTTTGGCGCAGTTTGGGAGTGCTATAAATAGCGCTCCCAAAACACCCCAGCCCATTCAGATGAATGGGCAGTGCTTCCAAAGCACCTTAAAAGCGTTTTGAAAGCGCCGCAAAACGGGTCTTTTTTCCTTTTTTTTTTTTTTTTTTTTTTTTTTTAAGGCCATGTTGTCAGCTGACTTTAAAAAAACCACCCCGCTAGAGCCGGAAAAGCGCCGCTAAAACGACTGGCGCTGTAGTGGCGCTTCAGTATGAAAGGGAAGCCAGCGGTGAAGCCGTCAAGTAATACTAAAGCTTAATTTTTTTTCCTCTAAAAGAACAAACGTTCTACTTACCTGCTCTATGCAATGATTTTGCACAGAACAGCCTTTGATCCTCCTCTTCTCTGGTCCCCCATCCGCGCTCCTGGCCCCTCCCTTCTGCCGGGTGCCCCCACAGCAAGCTGTAGGGGGCACCCAAGTTGGCTAGGCCACGCCCCCTGTCTTCTGATTGGCTTACTTGCTGTGGTTAGTAACAAGTATAGGCGCAACAACTCAAAATTCACATAAATATCTACGTCTGTTTGATACAAATATCTGAATAAAGGGGAACTAAGCTGTTCTGTCTGTTGAGAAAGGGACGCGACTTGCAGTACACCCAAGTGCGCATGCCCAGGAAACGCGTCCACTATCGATGACGCTATCCCCCTGCAGCCAGCTGTCTCCTGTGTTCCAAGCCTCGCTCTGAGGCCGCCTTCCCTAGCCGCCTTTCTACATCATCCAGAAGAGCACTGATCACATCCACAGCACAGACCGTTTATGGCTCAGATCCGGGAGCGTCACCATTGACATCTGATGCCATGCTTGTTTTCTTCTTGCCTATGCGAGTTCATCTGATTTATTAAAGTGTTATTTTATAAAAACGACTCCACCCAGAGGCGCCTCTCTACTTGTTTTTGTTGTACTTACTGTGATTAAAGTCTTGGTTTTTTTTTTTGGTTTTTTTTAAATAACAAACATATTATACTCAGGGCCCTTTCGCACTGCTCTGTAGCAAAATTGCACTAAAAATGCATATGTGTTTTTACTGCAATTTTGCTGTGTTTCATATGCATTTCCTGTACGTTTCTGGTGCGTTTTTGGGTTGCCTGCACCTGTGAAAAATGGACTCATGTAACTCAAAAATGCATGAAAAACGCAAATCCCGGTGCGTTTTTACCGCGATTTCACAGCCATTGAGAAGCTTTTTGGTGCGGTTTTCAACACCACACCAAAGATGCAGCATGCAGGACTTTTCAAAACACACCACACTCACAGCGAAGTGGTGTAAAAGATCCCAAAGGATTTACAGGAAACACTTTTTTCTTGTGTTTAATTGCAGAGTAAAAATGCATCAGTGTCTAAGGGGCCTTACCTGCTCTGTGCAGTGGTTTTGCACAGAGCAGCCCAGATCCTCCTCTTCTCGGGTCCCCCCGTTTGCGCTCCTGACCCCTCCCTCCCTCCTGCCAAGTGCCTCCACAGCAAGCAGCTTGCTGTGGGGGCATCCAAGCAGGCTCGCTCCCATGCTGCTCCTTCTCTCTCCTCATTGGCTGTGATTGACAGCGGTAGGAGCCATGGGCTCCCACTGCTGCCAAAAGCCTATCAGAAGTGAGTCCCTGGAAATCCAAGGCACTCGTGGACATCACTGGATTGAAAGGGGGCTCAGGTAAGTATTAGAGGTAGCTGGGGGGCTACTGCACACAGAAGGTTTTTTACCATCCTGCATAAAATGCAGGAAAGTAAAAAAAACAAAAAAAAAAAAAAACCTTTTGCCTTTATTACAAGCACTTTCAGGCTTCACAGTCGATTTCCTACTGCACATGTGTGAGTCGCGCTGAGCTTTGCAAATGGTCCTGCTGTCTTTTGGGACCTGCGTATGTCCCAGAAGGCAGCGGGGAGAAGGAGGAGGGGCCAGATATAATCCTAGATCGCCACGGAAGTGGTAGCGGGTACCTGTCAAAAGCAGCACAAGCTCCCCCCCCCCTCCACTGCCACATTTGACAATGTTTGGGGAGGAGCTCCTTCCCAAACGGTGTCAAGTGTGGCAGTGTAAAGGGGGGGGGGGGTTGTCTGCGGACAAGTGGAGCTTTCCATTTTGGGTGGAGCTCTGCTTTAATGACACCCCCATGCATCTGTGCACATATGTTGGCGCCCATAAAAAAAAAAAAATGCAATATGTGGGAACATGTAAAAAAAGTGTGCGTGCTTGTCCTTGGACGCACCCTCCTGGTGTGAACGAGCCCTCAGACTGGTGTGCCCCAGGATCGTGCAGTTCTAAAGGGAGCCTTGGCCGAAAAAAGTTTGAAAAACATTGGGCTAGATGATGCTGGCTGTCCTCCAGATAGTAATAAGGCAGGCTCTATGTAACTTACTGCAGCTTCTATTACACTTTGTGAGAAGCTCACAGTGTTCAGTGAAATCAGAGTGAGCAATTTTAGTACAGTAGAGGAGTTTGTATAACAGTGCAAGATTAAAGGGAAATCTGGAGGGCAAATTTAATAGCAAGACGCTGATTGCAGGCTTCCTATGTGCCTGGAGACCTTATTTTACATCCTTACATTATAAATACATGCAAATACAGTTTCTATGACAACAATGCATAGCAAATGCCTAAATAACTCATGAAACAAAAACCATAAAATAACTTCCACACTGAGATAAACATTGTTCACATGAAGAAAGAAACTGAGCAAATAAACTGTCTTTGCAGGTGTTACAGATTAGTAACCGGTAATTACAGGAAGTCTGCATTAATCAACAGGCAATAAATAGATTTAAAAACTAAGTGAAGTATGGAGAAGTCAGCAGAAATGATTCATCTTTTGCATGTCATACTCCCTTAATAAATCTCATAGAGATTTAATTCCAAGAAAATCCACAGTGGGGTATTTGTGGTAAGCGAGTTCTCAATCAATGAAAACATTTCAAGATTTATTTTCTCACACAAGGCAGAGTTTTGTGACATTTATACATTCATTTGTTTTAAATCATCATCAAAAGTATTAAATCCATCACAGAGAACTCTGTACATGCAGAGTGTTACCCAACGCGTTTCTTATAACAAAGTCCACTTTATCAAGGATAGCCCTGCAGTTTAATGGAGTAATCCCATATCTTGGATCATACTAGTTGATTTCAAAGCCCATATCCTCATCCCTCTATACAGAAAGTCACAAAATTACCTTTTAAAAGGCACCAGGATTGAGAAACTGAATCGGCATATAGTAGAGGTTTCCAGCAAAGGGATTGTTCTGTCTGTCCCCAGCCACTGGCTGCAATTACAGTGGTTTTCTGCCTAATAGCACATGCAAATGGGGTGCAAAATGCACTGAATTCAGATTTATAATGAATACATTTTTTGCACTGAAAATTAAAGCAGCTGTACGCATGAAGATTTTTATGCTAACATTTATATGTATACATCGTTTAGCATAAATGTATGCTATTGGTCCTGAATGGCTGCCTGCATCCTAGCAACCTAGGGTGCCTGCCATCAGTACCTACTCATGTCCTAGCAACCTAGGGTGCCTGGCATCAGTACCTACTCATGTCCTAGCAACCTAGGATGCCTGGCGTCAGTACCTACCTGTGTCCTAGCAACCTAGGATGCTAGGTGTCAGCAACCTGCATCCTAACAATAAAAGACGCCAAGCTTCAAGAGCCACCTGAAACATAGGACACCAGCCGTCAGGGGCCACCTGCGTCCTAGAAACTATGGACGGTAGACAGCAGAGGCCTCCTGCAACCTAGCAACCATGGACCCTAGACGAGCAGGTCGTCTGCATCCTAGCATCCAAGGACCCTAGGCGTACAAGCCACCAGAATCCTAGCAACCAAGGACCCTAAGCGCACAGGCCACCAGAACCCTAGCAACCAAGGAACCTAGGTGCACAGGCCACCTGCATCCTAGCAACCAAGGACCCTAGGTGTACAGGCCACCAGAATCCTAGCAACCAAGGACCCTAGGCGTACAAGCCACCAAAATCATAGCAACCAAGGCCCCTAGGCGCACAGGCCACCAGAACCCTAGCAACCAAGCAACCTAGGCGCACAGGCCACCTGCATCCTAGCAACCAAGGACCCTAGGCGCACAGGCCACCAGAACCCTATCAACCAAGGACCCCAGGCGTACAGGCCACCGGAATCCTAGCAACCAAGGACCTTAGGCACACAGGCCATCAGAATCCTAGCAACCAAGGATGTTAGAAAGCAGGAGCTTTCCCAGCATCCTTGGCTCAATTTCGCTGCAAAAGTGGAAAAACACTTTAGGGTTAGTATTTAAAGTGATATTAAAATCTTGTTTTTTTTTTTTTTTTGTTTAAATAACAAACAAATGTTATACTTACCTGCTCTGTGCAGTATTTTTTCACAGAGCAGCTCGCATTCTCCTTTTCATGGGCCCCCGGCCTGTGCTCCTGCCCCCTCCCTCCTAACAAGCGCCCCCAGAGCAAACTGCTTGCTCTAGGGGCACCCAAGCAGGCTCGCTCCCATGCCGCCCCCTCTCTCTACTTGTTGGCTCAATGGCTGTACTTGGCTCCTGCTGCTGCCTCGGTCAATGAGGAGTGAGAATTATCCGAAGAGCTGAGGTACTTGTGCACATCTCTGGATCGCGATGGGGCTCAGGTAAGTATTAGGGGGACTGCTGCCCACATGCTTAGAATGTATGAAGGTAAAAAACCTTGAATCATTAGAACCGCTTTTTATATGGCCTCCTACTAAAGAAAAAATAAATAAATATAAGCACATTAGCACCTAGAGTTTTCTCTTCGACTCCCCTGTAAAGTCTTATAAATATCTGTTTATCCTGCCAGTGAAGTCCACCAAATGCAGCTTCCTGTGATGGAGTAGCAACACTGCTGCACTGCTCCTGAATTCAGAGCAGAGTTGCCACTCTCATGTAGGCTGTGCCAGTTTGCACTACAGTAGGAGGAGAAGAAGATGTTGCAGGGCCAAATAAAGGAGGATCTGGCTCAGTTGTACTTTAATGAAAAAGTTATTTTTAAAATCCTGTTGTTTTATGTTTGCAGTACATTTTGACATGACTGGAATTTGTTCAGGGATATTTGTAAAAGGTACGGAAGTTAAAGAACTGATCAAGAAGCTTTGGGTTGTCCTTGACCTTTAAAGTCAAATTGGAGACTCCCATATTTTTTCTTTTCATAGACCTGTATTCCGCATGTTATGATTTGGGACTGATATTTGCTAGGAAGTGTCAAATATTTTTTCTCTCTGTGATAATGCTGCTTCCCATCTTTCACATGTCTGACCGGGTCTGTTACTGACTTCTGATTACAGAGTACACTGGGACTATCTCTAGTACCGCACAGTCAAATTTAGATACCCTGCACAACTGTTGTAACTGGAAAGTAGAAGTAAGACTATGAAAATAGAAGATGTTCGTACAAAATCTAACTGTATATTTATTTCTGTGGCTTTAAAGTGGTTCTAACGTCAGAAGATTTTTTTATCTTAAGGCATTCTATGCCTTAGGATAACTATACCTTCTGTGTGCAGCAGCCCCCCTCAGCCCCCCCAATACTTACCTAGGCCCCATATCGATCCAGAGATGTTGCACAAGAGACTCGACTGTCTGGGACTCCCTTCCTCACTGTCTGAGACAGCAACGGGGTGCCATTGGCTCCCGTTGCTGTCAATCAAAGTCAGTGAGCCAATGAGGAGAGATAGGGGGCAGGGCCGAGCAAAGGCTCAGTGTCTGAATGGACATGCAGAGCAGTGGCTCGGCTCGGGTGCCCCCACAGCAAGCTGCTTGCTGTGGGGGCACTTGGCAGGAGGATGGAGCCAGGAGTGCCGGTGGGGAACCCGAGAAAAGGAGGGTAGCTCTGTGCAAAACCACTGTACAGAGAAGGTAAGTATAACATGTTTGTTATTTTTAAACAAACAAAAAAAAACCCTTAAACTTTAGTATCACTTTAACTAGGATTTAAAGCTGAAGTTTTATCTGCTTAAAATCTTGCCTTTCGTGGTTCCTCCTTCCCCTTCATTAAAATGAGAATTACTTTTTTCCTTTCTGTTTTCATCACTTACCTCAAAGCAGTTCTAAAGCCTTAAGGTTTTTTACCTTAATGCATCCTATGGATTAGGATGAAAAACCTTTCGTGCTGCAGCTCACCCTGAGACACCCCCTTTTTCTTACCTGATCCCGATCTGATCCAGTGATGTGCACAGCAGCTGCCTCCCACTTCACTGGACAGAGAGCTGCTGTCAATCAAATCCTGCGAGATGGGAGCGGGGCTTAGTCCCGCTGTCTGTGTCAATGGACGAAGCAGTGGGGCTTTCCGTGGGGGGCACCTGACGAAGAAGAGGGGCCCAGAGCGCCGGCGGGGGACCCCAGAAGAGGAGAATCAGGGCTGCTCTGTGCACAGAGCCAGTAAATATAACATGTTATTTTAATACAAAAAAAAAAAGCTTTAGAAGCACTTTAATATAGACCCGGTAATGTGATCACTAGTGTTGTGCTTGTCTATGCAATGCAGGCAGATCATGGCTGGTAAGAGGGTTCAGTAAGGTACTGCACTTAGCTTCACACGACATTAAACTCATTAAAATAAAAAAATATATATATAAAGACTGACAGACAGGGTTTTTATAACAGAAGAGACCCTATTTGTCTCTTCTGTCAGAAATGCCTCTCCCAGCCTTTCAGTGGTAATGTAATCTGAGCTGCATGCGCAGCTCAGACTACATTCACAGCACCCTTATTGTGCCATGGTGAAGTGACTCCTGTGCGCATGCGTGGGAGTGACATTATTGGGGCTTGGCCGTTCAAGTGGCTGGAAAAAATGGAACCTGGAAGGAAAACCGGGCGAAGATGGAAGCACCTGGGACCTGTGACAGCGCAGAGCTAGAGGGTACATTATGACAGGTAAGCCTGTTATAATATGCGAAGCATACTACTAGCACATTGTGGCATTGGGGTATGATTAAAAACATTTTTAAATAGAATTTAATACCACTTTAAAAGCATGACAGCCCTCTGCCTCAGTCCTGATGCAAGCGGTGGGCTGGCTCTTGGGAGATGTAAATATACAAATGCCTTGATGGGTGGATGTCAGTGTAAAGAAGTGGGTGTTCCAAGGCCCACATGTGATTTAAAAAAAGTGTGGGTCAGGCCAGTCAGGCTGGAAAGGCAAGGCTAGCCGCTGGATAATGATGGATGTCCTCCCACCAGGAAATAAGGCGGGTTCTATTTGTCTTGCTGAAGCTTCTAA
Source organism: Lithobates clamitans (assembly GCA_037952925.1). Lineage (NCBI taxonomy): Eukaryota > Metazoa > Chordata > Amphibia > Anura > Ranidae > Lithobates > Lithobates clamitans. The sequence goes on along the minus strand of JBBGZY010001584.1, from coordinate 997,572 downwards.
TGCACACAATGAGAAGCTCACAGTGTGCAGTGAAAATAGAAAAGTGATTTAAGTACAGAAACACAGTACATTACAACTGTGCAAGACTGAACATAAGACTGAAGTTCAGCTTTAAAATGTAAATGGTGTCCAGGAAGGTTCTTTAAAAAAAAAAAAGAAAACAAACAGGGTAACGCTACTAAATAAACAGACTTTGTAACAAAGGTGGAAATATAACAAATTACAAAAGAAATAGCTTAACATACTTACATCCGTATGGATTGGTACTTTTGAAGGTTATTTCAACAGGAAAGTTCCACACAATCTCCTCTTTTATATGTCTGTTTTTAGAAGCAATTTGGGATATTCCTTCTTCCACCCCCTAAAAAAAAGAAGTATCATTCTGATTACAACAAATAGATGAAAAAATGGTAGCTTGGCGACACCTAGTGGTAAAAGTGTAAACAGCAGATTCCCTTTTCTTGTATACAGTGGCTGTAAAGAACAAGAGAAAAGGTAGGATTCTTAGGCCCCATGTACACGGGACGCTGAGGCAAAGCCCTTTGAACAAATTTTTTTGACACCTTGAAATCGGCGTTTAAAACGCCCGTTTAGCTGCGTTTGCATGCCGCGTTTAGCCGAGTTTAACCGGGTTTGCGTCTAGAAGCGCTAATTAAGATTACCTCATTTAAGACCCTCCCCAAGCTCAAAAAACATTGTAGTTAACTATTTCAGCTATTTTGACCAGAGTGAGTAGCAGCAGCAGAGAGAGCAGTTGTCTAATTGTAATTGCTTCTATTTCTGTGCTTTTTTTTTTTTGCAATGGATCCCATAATGAGCATATGTGAGGAAATGCTCCTGACATTGCTCTTCATGAGGCTAGAATGACGTAGAAAATTGCGTGAGAGGTCCAGAGTCAGAGTTCGTTGCTATTGGACCCATCCTTTGATTGCGCAGCGAATGTCGGGCAGGATATTTTGTAAACATGTACCTACAGCTGCGTACCTACCCCGACAAATTTTTTAATTTCACACGCATGTCCATTGTCACGTTTAACCTTCTACTTGAAAAAGCACGACTATATGTGAGATAGATATATATATATGGACTGTATATGGCTATATATGGTCTATGAATTATCGCAAGTAATTAAAAGATTTTTAACTATATTTTTTTTAATGTTTTTTCATTGTTTTCCATCATATTTTTGTCTTTTCAGGTCTAAAATATGGGGCACCTTCAAAAACGCTTATAAACGCGGGTACCCGCGTTTGGCATCTGAAACGTGTAAATCTTCTGCGTTTGAACCGATTTTTTTGCTTCCAAAGAAACCCTGTTAAACGCAACTGCAAAAAAACAGCAATAAATGAGACTGTGTACATGGTCACATAGGATAACATTGAATGAGTTCAGGGGCAGTTGAAAAAAGCGTCCAACTTCCTCTGAACGTACGTTTAACAGCATCCCGTGTGCATGAGGCCGAACTCTAATATATGTTAGATGTCTGCAGGAAGAGAACCCATCACACTTGTGTTTAAAATCAGACCTTGCACACATATACAGGTTTTGTATATTAAAGTGATATTAAAAAGGCAATGCTTAAAAATATAAAAAAAAATTATATATATATGTATGTATATAGATAGATAGATATCTATATATATATATATATATATATATATATATATATATATATATCTATATATATATATCTATATATCTATATATATATATATATATATATATATATATATATATATATATCTATATATCTATATATATATATATATATATATATATATATATATATATGTTATACTTACCTGCTCTGTGTAATGGTTTCCTCTTCTTCTCAGGTCCCCTACTGGTGCTCCTGCCTGCCAAGTGCCCCCAGAGCAAATAATAATTATCCAAAATAATAACTTAACTACTACTAACTATTAAATTATAGGTATTGGAATTTCCTTTCAAATTTGGCTGTTAGTGAACGTAACAAATATGAATTTATCTGAAGTTTTGAAATATCTGAAATAACGAATTCCATATCTAAACAAATGCAAAGTAACGAATTAATAACAATAAACAATAATAAAACCGTTTTATTATTATTTATTAGTAATTTGTTCCGTTCCATTTGTGTAGATGCGGCATTCGTTATTTCGGATAATTCGTAACTTCGGATAAATTTGTATTCGCTACGTTCACCAACAGCCAAATTTGAAAGGAAATTCCAATACCTAGATTTTAATAGTTAGTTTTTATTAGTTATTCTTTCAAATTTTCCGATTTTCTCTTTCGTATTTTCGGATATTCGAATGTTCGAATTTACAAATTTTACGAAGCTACAAATTTACGAATTGCGATCATAACGAATGACCCGCAAAACAAAACAAAAAAAACAATGAAATGAAAACAAACAAATTTTTCAGCAGTGCAAATGTCTAGTGTAGTCAACATAGAGAGCAGCCTAGGGTGACAATGCTGACTCTCCATAGATACATAGTGGAGTGAGAACCTCTCCGCATGCGTTTTTAGCTGCAGCCTCATTAACTTCTATTAAGTCACGTGTATATTTCCTTATTTTCTGAAAGCATACGCATATCAGAAAACGCAGCAAAAAAGCAAAAACAAGCAACTTAATAAATATCTATTGGACTGCAACTAAATGTAAAAAGCACATAAACCATGCCTACAGCTGTGCTGAAGCCAAACCGCAGCGCACTAGTGTGAACCCGGCCTTCAAGAATAATTCCAGGGATGGGTATTTTATACATAGTTACATTATTCAAGCTTGGAGCCATGTATCTATGTATATACCATACCTGGTCAGTCACCCTGGAAGCTGAACATAGAGGATGGCTGCCCCGCCTCTCCACCTTGTCCATTTATAAAATGCTTTGCATTCCCTTTAGAAGTGAATGGCGCCTGTGCTGAGCAAACAACCTCCTATGTTCACATTGCAGCATGGGACCCACGTGTCTACTTCAGTAATTTCCAGCTTCCAGGGCCATCAGCCATGTATGGTATATACATAGTTGCATTGGACCAAGCTGGATCACTGTAACTATGTATAAAACATCTATACCTGGAATCGTCCTTTAACCACTTAAAGACTGAGCCTCTTTCTGAGACTTGTTGTTTACAAGTTAAAAACAGTTTTTTTTGCTAGAAAATTACTTAGAACCCCAAACATTATACAATTTTTTTCTAACACCCTAGAGAATAAAATGGCAGTTGTTGCAATACTTTCTGTCACACCGTATTTGCGCAGTGGTCTTACAAGCACACTTTTTTTTGAAAAAATAGGATTTTTAAAAACAGCTTACCTGTAAAATCCTTTTCTTTCGAAGGACATCACGGGACACAGAGCCACAGTAATTACTGATGGGTTATATAGGTATCACTGGTGATTGGACACTGGCACACCCTATCAGGAAGTTCAACCCCCTATATAATCCCTCCCCCTTGCAGGGATACCTCAGTTTTGTAGCCAAGCAATATAGTGTATTAGAAGAGGGGCGGGACCTCTGTGTCCCGTGATGTCCTTCGAAAGAAAAGGATTTTACAGGTAAGCTGTTTTTAAAAATCCTATTTTCTTTCTCAAACATCACGGGACACAGAGCCACAGTAATTACTGATGGGATGTCCCAGAGCAATGCTACCTGAGGGGGGGGAACCACGACCAAGTAGGGTGCAATCAGACCTGAGGACCCTGTACCGCTGCCTGCAGCACACTACGCCCAAAGGCGATATCCTCATGCCTTCTCACATCCACCTGATAGAATCTGGTGAATGTATGAACTGAAGACCAGGTTGCGGCCTTGCAGATTTGAGCCATAGAGGCCCGGTGATGCACTGCCCAAGAAGCACCAATAGCCCTTGTGGAATGTGCCCTGATCTGAAACGGAGGAATCTTCTGTTTCAAACCGTAAGCTTGAATGATCAACTGTCGAATCCATTTAGAAATGGTAGCTTTTGATGCTGCCTGTCCTCTATTGGGACCCTCTGGCAGTACAAACAAAACATCCGTCTTGCGGATCTGAGTAGTTGCCCCTAGATAGGCCTTAACTGCTCTTACTACATCCAACGAATGTAGAGATCTCTCTTCCGGAGAACAGGGATCTGGAAAAAAGGAAGGTAGAACAATGTCTTGGTTTAAATGAAAATCAGAAACCACCTTCGGTAAAAAACTAGGATGAGGGCGTAGTACCACTCTATCCTTGTGTATAATCAAATAAGGCTCCTTACAGGAAAGAGCTGCTAATTCTGATACTCTTCTAGCAGAAGAGATGGCCACCAGAAAAATTAATTTCCTTGACAACAAGACCAAAGGAATCTGACTTATTGGTTCAAAAGGCTGTTTCTGTAACACAGCCAGGACCAAATTCAAGTCCCAGGGGTTTAGGGGCGCTTTAACCGGAGGATTAAGACGCATCACCCCCTGCATAAAGTTTCGGACCAAAGAATGCGAAGCAAGTGGCCGCTGAAATAATACTGATAAAGCAGAGACCTGGCCCTTGATGGTACTCAAGGCCAGCTTCATCTCTAATCCCAATTGTAGAAAATCAAGGATTCTACCTATGACATATTTCCTGGGATGCCAACCTCTGGATTCACACCAGGTTATATAAGCTTTCCAGACTCTATGATAAATCATCCTGGAAGCTGGCTTCCTTGCATTAATCAAGGTAGATATGACAGGACCTGAGAGCCCACGACTCTTCAGAATGTGGGTCTCAATAGCCAAACCGTCAAATTTAGCGTTTGTAAGGCAGGATGGAACACTGGACCTTGAGATAACAGGTCTGGTCGTACTGGTAGTGTCCACGGGGGACCTACCGTCATCCTTACTATTTCCGCATACCAAGTCCTTCTGGGCCAAGCGGGGGCCACCAAAAGTACCGACTTCCTTTCCTGTCTGATCCTGCGAAGGAGTCGTGGTAGTAGCAGAATAGGCGGGAATGCGTAAATCAGTGAGAACCGATGCCACGGAATCACCAACGCATCCGTCCCGCATGCAAGAGGATCTTTTGTCCTTGCCACAAATCTGTCTATCTTTTTGTTGAATCGGGATGCAAAGAGATCTACATCTGGAACCCCCCATCTTTGGCATATGGCCCAAAAGACGTCGGGATGCAGAGACCATTCCCCTGGAAGTAACTGCTGGCGACTTAGATAGTCCGCCTGCCAATTCTCTATTCCCGGGATGAAAACTGCCGATATGCATGGCACATGCATCTCTGCCCAGACTAAGATCTGGTTCACCTCTTTTTGAGCAGCTCGGCTCCGGGTGCCTCCCTGATGATTGACATAAGCCACTGCTGTGGCATTGTCGGACTGGATCCTGACCGGACAACCCTGTAGCCTGATAGTCTAGGCCTTTAGAGCTAGATGTATCGCCCGGATCTCCAGAATGTTGATGGGTAAGGTCCTCTCTGTCTTGGACCATACCCCTTGGACAGCAGCCTGTTCCAGAACTGCTCCCCAACCTGACAGACTGGCATCTGTTGTTACCACCGTCCAGGTAACCGGTAGAAAGGATTTCCCCTTCTGCAGGTTTTCGGGTATGAGCCACCAATTGAGGCTCTGACGCACCGCATGCGACAGGTGCATCGGAAAGTCTAATGCCTGAACCTTCTTGTTCCAGGTCGACAGAATACTGTGTTGCAGCATTCTTGAGTGAAACTGAGCATAGGGAACTGCTTCGAATGAAGACACCATCTTCCCTAGTAGCCTCATACAAAGGCGGACTGAGGGACCCTTCTTGGTCCTTACTGTCAGAATCAGCTCTCTCAAAGCAGTGATCTTTGCTAGGTAGAAATATTTTCTCCTGGCTTGTATCTATAATCAGACCTAAATACTCCAGTCTTCTTACTGGTTTTAGGAAAGACTTTTCTAAGTTGAGGATCCAACCTAGGTGTTCTAGATACCTGACCGTGGTCCTCAAGTTTTCATTCAAAGAGGCTACCGACCGGTCTATCAAGAGCAAGTCGTCTAGGTATGCTATGACAGCTATACCCTGAGCCCTTAATCTGGCCAGAGGAGGAGCCAAGATCTTTGTGAACACTCGAGGTGCAGTGGCTATCCCGAAAGGCAGAGCCACAAACTGGAAATGGCGCCCTCCTACCTCGAAGCGCAGAAACTTCTGATGAGCAGGAAAAATGGGCACATGCAGATATGCATCTCTGATGTCTATTGATGCCAGAAATTCTCCTCCCTGCAGGGTGGGAACTACTGTTCGAATTGATTCCATGCGGAAGGATTGAATCCTTAGGAATCGGTTCAGATCCCTTAAGTCCAAAATGGGCCTGACATCCCCATTTGGCTTTTGGACCGTAAAAAGGTTGGAATAGAAGCCCAATCCCTGGTCCTTTGCGGGAACTATCATAATGACCTCCTGCGACAAAAGTCGCTCTAACGCTAGAAGGAGCGACTGCTTCTTCTCTGGGTCTCTGGGAACATTTGATCTGAGGAACCGAGGAGAAGGGAATTCCTGAAACTCCAGTTTGTACCCTAAGGTTACTGTGGAGATTACCCATCTGTCCTGGAAGTCCTCGTGCCAGAGCTCTGAGAACTGTCGCAGTCTTACCCCCACTCGAGTGAGCGGGGGCGCCCCCTCATGCAGAGGTCTTAGTGTTTTGCCTAGTAGGCTTCTTTCCCCAGGACTTCTTTTGTCCCTGGGGTTGACTCTTGTCTCTGGACCCCAATGGAGGCGGCCGTCGAGACTGCCTGGAGGCTAAAGCCCCCGGCGCTGGGGAAAGAGTCCGTTTGAAAGAGGGACGCTTACTCTTCTTCTTGACAGGTACGAGAGTGCTTTTCCCACAAGAGATTCTCTTGATATAGTTATCCAAGTCCTCTCCAAACAACCTTGCACCACGAAATGGAAACCCAGCCAGTAGCTTCTTACATGGTGCTTCGGCTGACCAATTTTTCAACCATAGGATTCTACGTATATGCACCAACCCCAGTGAAAGACGGGAGGTTTGCACGATAGAATCTCTAATGGCGTCAACCACAAAGCATAAGGCCGCTGGAAGGTTAGCAAACCCCTGGGCCTGCTGTTCAGGTAATACTTTGATGACCTGCTTAACATGGTCTCTTAAGTATTGACAGACTCCAATCGCTGCTACTGCAGGTTGGGCCACTGATCCTGCTAAGGAGAAAACATCCTTCAATAGGGATTCCATCCTTTTATCTACAGGATCCCTGAGCATCTGAGCATTGTCTACAGGACAAGTCAGGCTATTATTTACGGAGGAAATGGCGGCATCAATAGCCGGTATTCCCCACATTTTAATAAACTTTTCTTCCATCGGATAAAGTGTTGAAAACTTTCTCGGCGGAAAAAAACGTTTGTCTGGGTGATCCCACTCAGAATAAATGAGCTTTTCAAGTAAAGTATGAACAGGAAAAGCATGTGCTGCTTGGAAAGGTTTCAGTGACCCCAAAGCAGAAGAGGATTCTTTAGTAGTTTCAGGTATGGGCAATTTAAATGTGGAGCGGACCAATCCAGTGAGGATCTGCACTAAGACTTTCTCCTCTTGGGAAGTCGCAGAGGGTCCCTCTCCACCTGATTCCCCCGAAGAGGAATCATCCGTCCCATCCCGATCCTCTGAAAGGGATTCATCTCCTTTATCCCAGAGCTCCTCTTCCTGAGGGTCTTGGGGAACAGAGGAAGGCCTAGTGCGTTTTCTTCCACTGAGTGAAGACGTAATCATGGCCATTAATCTTTCCTCTAGACCATTAATGGTTGAGGAAAAAACCTCTTGTGTAATATATACAGGGGCTGAAGTGCCAGAAGCAGGTGTAGCCCCTGACCCCAATGGCTCTCCCTGGCTAGCCGTCCCTGGCCCATCTTTAGGGGGGGAGGATGCTGCCAACAGGGGGCCCTCAGAACCTGAACGAGATCCCCTAGTGTCTCTGGTTCCTGGGGTGCTTGAACCTCTTCTACCCATAGTGCAAAGCAACAAGGTGTGAGGTATACAAATGAACACTGCCCGCTGAGCGATGTAGTCTGGCTAAAAGCCTTGCTACCCAATGCTCAGTCTGGTGTTACTTCAGTAAATGCTGCCTAGGAGAATGCCTGTGTCCCACCTTACATGCGACCGTCAGCTCTGTGTCTCTCAGAAGGCTGAGTGCACCTGTACAGAGTGCCTTTAATAGCCTGCAGCTGGCCTGAGTGGGAGTCTAAGCACCTGTGCTGATGTCCTGCCCCCTCCTCTACCGCCCCCCCCCTCGAGTTTTGAAAAAAAGGAGCGCTTCCCGCACTGCCGACTCTCCTGTCATGCTTCTGGAGAAAGGCTGGGGATGGGGGAGGGGAAGGAGGGAGGCTGGTAACAAGATCTGCCTGAACGGCTAGATTCAGAGATGGTGGCCATTAGGCCGCAGAGCCCGGGTGGTATAACCACTTTCTAGACCCCTGTGGCCCCTCTCTAGCCTGGGGGGGAACATTCAAACATGAGAAATCCCCCTTTCCACCTTACCTGCTTGCAGCCTGCTTTGAGATGCTGGGACATAATCAACACTTGAACACCTGAGACAGTCAGTCAGCATGTGTAGGTTTGTGCTCTTGGCAGCCCCCGGTGGTCACAATAGGCATAGCATGCATTTACCTTAAAGGAGAAAAACCACTAGAACTCAAAAATTCTGTGGAATCTCCTCTTACCTTATCCAGCCGCAGGGTGCCGTTTACACAGACCCAATCTTCACCTCTCACGGTGGGCTCCGTTTGAAAAAACCGTCAGAGACTGGGGCCCCCATCAGTAGGGGGATCCAACAGTTCTGGGACCGTAAAGCACCTCGCCAGAAATTAGGAAGTTTAAAGCCATTTTCTGATCTGCGGGGTCCAGCTCTCTAAAAAGAGAAGCATTACGGGTAAAACCTTGTTTCTTCGGACACGAGGCCCGGGTACCATTCAATTCGGCCATGAAAAGACACTTTGAATGGATCCGGTTCGCCTGGCTTGCCCCAGTATAGGATCTTAGGATATTCCCTTTGGAGCTCAGCACAGGACATCTTTACACGTCCATCACCTAAGACACTGGCGTAAAAACTGAGGTATCCCTGCAAGGGGGAGGGATTATATAGGGGGTTGAACTTCCTGATAGGGTGTGCCAGTGTCCAATCACCAGTGATACCTATATAACCCATCAGTAATTACTGTGGCTCTGTGTCCCGTGATGTTCGAGAAAGAAAATAAATTTTTTAATTAAAAAATAAGACAGCAGTAAAGTTAGCCAAATTTCTTTTATAGTGTGAAAGATAATGTTACGCCGAGTAAATTGATAACCAACATGTCACGTTTCAAAATTGGCGACAAACTTTTACCCTTAAAAATCTCCTTAGGTGACGTTAAAAAAATTGTACAGGTTGCATGTTTTAACCACTTGCCGACCGCCTAACGCAGATATACTGCGGCAGAATGGCACGGGCAGGCAAAATCACGTACCCATACGTGATCTGCCTCCCGCGGGTGGGGGGTCCGATCGGACCCCCCCCCCGGTGCCATAGACGGTCGGCTCTCGTTCGCGGGCGATGGGAGGTGAGGGGGAGGCCATCCATTGATGGCCACCCCCTCCCGATCGCTCCCGGCGAATGAAAACGCTTCCTTTCCCTGTAAACAGAGGGAAAGGAAGTGATGTCATCTCTCCTCGAGGCGGTATTTTCGTCCGGCGCAGAGGAGAGAAGACATCCAAGTAAGTGCACCAACACTACACTAACAGTAGAACACGCAGGCACACTTTTCACCCCCCTGTCACCCCCCGATCACCCCCCGATCACCCCCCTGTACCCCCTGTCACTCTGACACCAATAGCAGTGTTTTTTTTTTTTTTGCATTGGTGTCAGTTTGTCAGTTATAAGTGTTAGGGCTGTTAGGTTAGCCCCCTTTAGGTCTAGGGTACCCCCCCTTAGGTCCAGGGTACCCCCTAACCCCCCCCTAATAAAAGTTAACCCCTTGATTACCCCCCGTCACCAGTGTTGCTAAGCGATCGTTTTTCTGATCGCTGTATTAGTGACACAGGTGACGCTAGTTAGGGAGGTGAGTATATAGGTTTGCTGTCAGTGTTTTATAGCGACAGGGACCCCCATATACTACCTGCTAAAGGTTTTAACCCCCTGATTGCCCCCTAGTTAACCCTTTCACCAGCGATCGCCGTATAAGTGTTACGGGTGACGCTGGTTAGATAGTTTGTTTTTTGTAGTTTATTATAGTTTATTACAGTTTATTATAGTTTATTATAGTTTTAGGGCACCCGCCGTTTATTACCTTATAAAGGTTTAACCCCCTAATTGCCCGGCGGTGATAGAAGTTAAGTTTTTAGGATCTGATAAGGTCTGCGTCGCCCCAGGCAGCGTCAGGTTAGCGCCAGTACCGCTAAAACCCACGCACGCAGCATACACCTCCCTTAGTGCTATAGTATCTGAACGGATCGATATCTGATCCGATCAGATCTATACTCCCCAGCAGTTTAGGGTTCCCTGAAACACAGTGTTAGCGGGATCAGCCCAGATACCTGCTAGCACCTGCGTTTTGCCCCTGCGCCCAGCCCAGCCCAGCCCACCCAAGTGCAGTATCGATCGATAACTGACACTTACAAAACACTAAGCACACATAACTGCAGCGGTCGCAGAGTCAGGCCTGATCCCTGCGATCGCTAACAGTTTTTTGGTAGCGTTTTGATAGTCGCTAACAGTCAGGAGCTTTTTTGCCTGTGAGTCTCACTAGTGTACCCCTAAATTTAGAGGCCAAAATGGCAAATCCAAGGTACACTAGTGAAGAGGCCTACAGGATTCTGAGTAAGACAGATAGTGAAGAGGAAGTCACTCATCTGTCAAGTTCAGGCTCAGAATACGAACCTGTAGAGGACAGCGGCTCCATGACAGATAGCTCTGACGACGGAGTTGTGGTCCCTGCTAGGGTCAGGCGTACCAGACCCCGAACTTCTTCTGTCCTTGAAGTGCAAGAACCGCAGGGCTCTCGTATGGAGCAGAGAAGTACTAGTGCCGCTACTCCTTCTGGTGAACTGGCAAGCACCAGCGGCCTAGTACACCCTGGTCGTACATCCAGCACTGCAGTATCACGTGGTGACGTGGCGAGTCCCATAAGTGCAGTTCAAGCTGGCGAGGTGGCAAGCAGTAGTAGTGTCCCGCTGCCACCAAGAAGAAGACGAACACAGGCCCGTCGTGCCCATAGTGCCCTTCCTGCTGCATTCGCCAATCCGAATTGGGAACCTTCCACTTCTGCAGCACCCGTACTTCCCCCTTTCACTGGCCAACCCGGAATTCAGGTGGAAACAGTTGACTTTACGCCACTGGATTTTTATTCGCTGTTTTTCACCGAAGATCTCTATAGATCTATTGTGGACCAAAGCAATTTGTACGCTGGTCAACACATCACCACTATTCCCCAGTCCACCCTTGCCAGAGATTGGAGACCAATTACGGTCTCCGAATTTAAGACCTTTCTGGGCCTTTCCCTCCTCATGGGCATAACCAAAAAGAGTGAGTTGCGGTCATATTGGTCCACTGACCCAATTCACCATATGCCCGTGTTCTCTGCCTCCATGACCAGGGCACGATACGAGCAGATTTTGCGGTTTATGCACTTCAACGACAATGAACTCTGTCGTCCTCGTGGAGACCCTGCATACGATCGGCTCTACAAAATTCGGCCCCTCGTAAACCACTTCAACCAACGTTTTGCAGACTTGTTTACCCCCCATCAAGTTGTCTGCGTTGATGAGTCCCTGATTAAGTTTTCTGGCCGCTTGTCATTCAAACAGTACCTTCCCAGCAAGCGTGCCAGATACGGGGTCAAGATGTATAAGCTCTGTGACAGGGCCACAGGCTATACATGTAGATTTATGGTTTACGAGGGAAAAGATAGTCACGTAGAGCCGATAAACTGCCCTGACTACATAGGAAGCGCTGGCAAGATAGTGTGGGACTTGGTGTCACCCTTATTCGGAAAGGGGTACCACTTGTACGTGGACAATTATTATACGAGCGTGCCACTTTTTAGTCACTTGTTTGATCATCAGATTGGAGCATGTGGCACCGTGCGACCTAATCGCCGGGGCTTTCCCCAGCGGCTTGTAGAGTCCCGTCTTAGGCTGGGGGAGAGAGCCTGCTTGCAGTATAATAATTTGCTCGCTATGAAGTGGAGGGACAATAAGAATGTTTTCGTTCTTACCTCCCTTCATGCAGACACGACGACCCAAATTACTACGGCGACTGGTGTTGTGGAGAAACCCCTCTGTGTCCACGAATACAACCTTAATATGGGAGGGGTGGACCTCAACGACCAGTTGTTGGCGCCGTACTTAGTTGCCCGTAAGGCCAGACGCTGGTACAAAAAAGTGTCTGTTTACTTATTTCAATTGGCTTTGCTGAATGCTCATGTGCTATACAGAGCTTCAGGACGGACTGGATCCTTCCTTAAATTCCAGGAAGAGATCGTCAGAGCCCTTCTGTTTCCAGATGGTGCTCCACCTCACCTTCCCAATCCAAATGCAGTAAGCCGGCTGCATGGGAGGCATTTTCCTTATGTCCTCCAGAGTACCCCTACCCAACGAGCCCCCCAAAAAAGATGTCGTGTCTGCAGCAAGCGCGGATTTAGGCGTGACACCCGGTATTGTTGTCCCTCCTGTCCTGACAATCCTGGTCTATGCATTGGTGAATGTTTTGAACGCTACCATACACTAGTGGAGTATTAGCGTAGGGTTCAGCACGGCACAGACTAGGCACACTAACACAGGGTCTCCCAAGATGCCATCGCATTTTGAGAGACCCAAACCTGGTACAGTTACAGTTAAAAGTTAAAGTTACTAAAAAAAGTGTTAAAAAAAAAAAAAAAATACAAAAAAAATAAAAAAATAAAAATACAAAAAAAATATAAAATAAAAAAACCAAAAATAGTTGTCGTTTTATTGTTCTCTCTCTCTATTCTCTCTCTATTGTTCTGCTCTTTTTTTATTGTATTCTATACTGCAATATTTTATTGTTATGTTTTTATCATGTTTGCTTTATAGGTATGCAATTTTTTTATACTTTTTTATTGTTAACCACTTTTTTGTTTTCAGGTACGCCATTCAGCTGCAGAGCGGATTTATTTATCTTGACAGCAACAGCGTTTGCTCCCACGATATATAAAGCCGTGACTCCAGCGCTGTCGGAGGTGATTTCACCACCACAGTTCCATACTTCAGCATATATGCCGAAGCGTGGGGGCAGTAGTGGGTGGAGGAGCAATTTGCTCCTGCCTTTTGCGGGAGGATGCCCCCATGCTTCGGCATATATATATTTTAGGTAGGCACAGGTTGCGTTAAACGTTTTATTTTTTACTATGTTTTTTTTGTATTTGCTTTGCAGGTATGGTAAGGTATACTGTTATACTGTAATGTTACTTTGTTTTTTTGTTAACCATCATTTGCTTAGCAGGTACGCCATTCAGTTGCAGCGCGGATTTATTTATCTTGACAGCAACAGCGTTTGCTCCCACGATATATAAAGCCGTGACTCCAGCGCTGTCGGAGGTGATTTCACCACCACAGTTCCATACTTCAGCATATATGCCGAAGCGTGGGGGCAGTAGTGGGTGGAGGAGCAATTTGCTCCTGCCTTTTGCGGGAGGATGCCCCCATGCTTCGGCATATATATATTTTAGGTAGGCACAGGTTGCGTTAAATGTTTTATTTTTTACTATGTTTTTTTTGTATTTGCTTTGCAGGTATGGTAAGGTATACTGTTATACTGTAATGTTACTTTGTTTTTTTGTTAACCATCATTTGCTTAGCAGGTACGCCATTCAGTTGCAGCGCGGATTTATTTATCTTGACAGCAACAGCGTTTGCTCCCACGATATATAAAGCCGTGACTCCAGCGCTGTCGGAGGTGATTTCACCACCACAGTTACATACTTCAGCATATATGCCGAAGCGTGGGGGCAGTAGTGGGTGGAGGAGCAATTTGCTCCTGCCTTTTGCGGGAGGATGCCCCCATGCTTCGGCATATATATATTTTAGGTAGGCACAGGTTGCGTTAAATGTTTTATTTTTTACTATGTTTTTTTTGTATTTGCTTTGCAGGTATGGTAAGTATTACTGTTATACTGTAATGTTACTTTGTTTTTTTGCTTAGCAGGTACGCCATTCAGTTGCAGCGCGGATTTATTTATCTTGACAGCAACAGCGTTTGCTCCCACGATATATAAAGCCGTGACTCCAGCGCTGTCGGAGGTGATTTCACCACCACAGTTCCATACTTCAGCATATATGCCGAAGCGTGGGGGCAGTAGTGGGTGGAGGAGCAATTTGCTCCTGCCTTTTGCGGGAGGATGCCCCCATGCTTCGGCATATATAAATGGTGCATGTATGCCCATCATTAGAAGTGGGCGGATGAAGGGAGGTATTCTAATGGTGGGCATACCCACCGATCAATATCTTTTTTTCGTTCAGCCCACAGGCTGCATGAAAAAAAAGTTTACAATACAAGGACCAGCAACGTACTGGTATGTTGCTGGACTTTGAGTGGTTATACCAGAATGATGCCTGCAGGTTTAGGTATCATCTTGGTATCATTCTTTTCAGCCAGCGGTCGGCTTTCATGTAAAAGCAATCCTAGCGGCTAATTAGCCTCTAGACTGCTTTTACAAGCAGTGGGAGGGATTTCCCCCCCCCCCCCACCGTCTTCCATGTTTTTCTCTGGCTCTCCTGTCCCAACAGGGAACCTGAGAATGCAGCCGGTGATTCGGCCAGCTGACCATAGAGCTGATCAGAGACCAGAATGGCTCCAATCATCTCTATCGCCTAAGAAACCGGAAGCTACGAGCATTTCATGACTTAGATTTCGCCGGATGTAAACGGCGCCATTGGGAAATTGGGAAAGCATTTTATCACACCGATCTTGGTGTGGTCAGATACTTTGAGGGCAGAGGAGAGATCTAGGGTCTAATAGACCCCAATTTTTTCAAAAAAGAGTACCTGTCACTACCTATTGCTATCATAGGGGATATTTACATTCCCTGAGATAACAATAAAAAAGATAAAAAAAAAATAAAAATGAAAGGAACAGTTTAAAAATAAGATAAAAAATCAAAAAATTAATAAAAAAAAAAAAAAAAAAAAAAAAAAAAAAAGCACCCCTGTCCCCCCCTGCTCTCGCGCAAAGGCGAACGCAAGCGTCGGTCTGGCGTCAAATGTAAACAGCAATTGCCCCATGCATGTGAGGTATCGCCGCGAAGGTCAGATCGAGGGCAGTAATTTTAGCAGTAGACCTCCTCTGTAAATCTAAAGTGGTAACCTGTAAAGGCTTTTAAAGGCTTTTTAAAATGTATTTAGTTTTTCGCCACTGCACGTTTGTGCGCAATTTAAAAGCCTGTTATGTTTGGTATCCATGTACTCGGCCTAAGATCATCTTTTTTATTTCATCAAACATTTGGGCAATATAGTGTGTTTTAGTGCATTTAAATTTTAAAAAGTGTGTTTTTTCCCCAAAAAATGCGTTTGAAAAATCGCTGCGCAAATACTGTGTGAAAAAAAAAATGAAACACCCACCATTTTAATCTGTAGGGCATTTGCTTTAAAAAAATATATAATGTTTGGGGGTTCAAAGTAATTTTCTTGCAAAAAAAATTATTTTTTTATGTAAACAACAAGTGTCAGAAAGGGCTTTGTCTTCAAGTGCTTAGAAGAGTGGGTAATGTGTGACATAAGCTTCTAAATGTTGTGCATAAAATGCCAGGACAGTTCAAAACCCCCCCAAATGACCCCATTTTGGAAAGTAGACACCCCAAGCTATTTGCTGAGAGGCATGTCGAGTCCATGGAATATTTTATATTGTGACACAAGTTGCGGGAAAAAGACAATTTTTTTTTTTTTTTTTTTTTTTTTGCACAAAGTTGTCACTAAATGATATATTGCTCAAACATGCCATGGGAATATGTGAAATTACACCCCAAAATACATTCTGCTGCTTCTCCTGAGTACAGGGATACCACATGTGTGAGACTTTTTGGGAGCCTAGCCGCGCACGGGACCCCGAAAACCAAGCACCGCCTTCAGGCTTTCTAAGGGCGTAAATTTTTGATTTCACTCTTCACTGCCTATCACAGTTTCGGAGGCCATGGAATGCCCAGGTGGCACAAAACCCCCCCAAATGACCCCATTTTGGAAAGTAGACACCCCAAGCTATTTGCTGAGAGGTATAGTGAGTATTTTGCAGACCTCACTTTTTGTCACAAAGTTTTGAAAATTGAAAAAAGAAAAAAAAAATATGTTTTTATTGTCTTTCTTCATTTTCAAAAACAAATGAGAGCTGCAAAATACTCACCATGCCTCTCAGCAAATAGCTTGGGGTGTCTACTTTCCAAAATGGGGTCATTTTGGGGGGTTTTGTGCTATCTTGGCATTTTATGGCCTTCAAAACTGTGATGGGTAGTGAGGAGTAAAATCAAAAATTAACGCTCTTAGAAATCCTGAAGGCGGTGATTGGATTTTGGGGCCCGTATGAAGCTAGGCTCCCAAAAAGTGCCACTCATGTGGTATCCCCATACTCAGGAGAAGTAGCAGAATGTATTTTGGGGTGTAACTCCACATATGCCCATGGCATGTTTGAGCAATATATCATTTAGTGACAACTTTGTGCAAAAAAAAAAAAAAAAAAAAAAAAATTGTCACTTTCCCGCAACTTGTGTCAAAATATAAAATATTCCATGGACTCAACATGCCTCTCAGCAAATAGCTTGGGGTGTCTACTTTCCAAAATGGGGTCATTTGGGGGGGTTTTGTGCCATCTTGGGATTTTATGGCCTTCAAAACTGTGATAGGTAGTAAGGAGTAAAATCAAAAATTAACGCTCTTAGAAATCCTGAAGGCGGTGATTGGATTTTGGGGCCCGTATGAAGCTAGGCTCCCAAAAAGTGCCACTCATGTGGTATCCCCATACTCAGGAGAAGTAGCAGAATGTATTTTGGGGTGTAACTCCACATATGCCCATGGCATGTTTGAGCAATATATCATTTAGTGACAACTTTGTGCAAAAAAAAAAAAAAAAAAAAAAAAATTGTCACTTTCCCGCAACTTGTGTCAAAATATAAAATATTCCATGGACTCAACATGCCTCTCAGCAAATAGCTTGGGGTGTCTACTTTCCAAAATGGGGTCATTTGGGGGGGTTTTGTGCCATCTTGGGATTTTATGGCCTTCAAAACTGTGATAGGTAGTAAGGAGTGAAATCAAGAATTTATGCCCTTAGAAATCCTGAAGGCGGTGCTTGGTTTTCGGGGCCCCGTACGCGGCTAGGCTCCCAAAAAGTCCCACACATGTGGTATCCCCGTACTCAGGAGAAGCAGCTAAATGTATTTTGGGGTGCAATTCCACATATGCCCATGGCCTGTGTGAGCAATATATCATTTAGTGACAATTTTGTGCAAAAAAAAAAAAAATTGTCACATTCCCGCAACTTGTGTTAAAAAATAAAATATTCCATGGACTCAACATGCCTCTCAGCAAATAGCTTGGGGTGTCTACTTTCCAAAATGGGGTCATTTGGGGGGGTTTTGTGCCATCTTGGCATTTTATGGCCTTCAAAACCGTGATAGGTAGTGAGGAGTGAAATCAAAAATTTATGCCCTTAGAAATCCTGAAGGCGGTGCTTGGTTTTCAGGGCCTCATACGCGGTTAGGCTCCCAAAAAGTCCCACACATGTGGTATCCCCGTACTCAGGAGAAGCAGCAGAATGTATTTTGGGGTGTAATTCCACATTTGCCCATGGCATGTTTGAGCAATATATCATTTAGTGACAACTTTGTGCAAAAAAAAAAAAAAAAAAATGGTCACTTTCCCGCAACTTGTGTCAAAATATAAAATATTCCATGGACTCAACATGCCTCTCAGCAAATAGCTTGGGGTGTCTACTTTCCAAAATGGGGTCATTTGGGGGGGTTTTGTGCCATCTTGGCATTTTATGGCCTTCAAAACTGTGATAGGTAGTGAGGTGTGAAATCAAAAATTTATGCCCTTTGAAATCCTGAAGGTGGTGCTTGGTTTTCGGGGCCCCGTACGCGGCTAGGCTCCCAAAAAGTCCCACACATGTGGTATCCCCGTACTCAGGAGAAGCAGCTAAATGTATTTTGGGGTGCAATTCCACATATGCCCATGGCCTGTGTGAGCAATATATCATTTAGTGACAACTTTGTGCAAAAAAAAAAAAAATTGTCACATTCCCGCAACTTGTGTCAAAAAATAAAATATTCCATGGACTCGACATGCCTCTCAGCAAATAGCTTGGGGTGTCTACTTTCCAAAATGGGGTCATTTGGGGGGGTTTTGTGCCATCTTGGCATTTTATGGCCTTCAAAACTGTGATAGGTAGTGAGGTGTGAAATCAAAAATGTATGCCCTTTGAAATCCTGAAGGCGGTGCTTGGTTTTCGGGGCCCCGTACGCGGCTAGGTTCCCAAAAAGTCCCACACATGTGGTATCCCCGTACTCAGGAGAAGCAGCTAAATGTATTTTGGGGTGCAATTCCACATATGCGCATGGCCTGTGTGAGAAATATATCATTTAGTGACAACTTTTTGTAATTTTTTTTTTTTTTTTTTTGTCATTATTCAATCACTTGGGACAAAAAAAAAAAATATTCAATGGGTTCAACATGCCTCTCAGCAATTTCCTTGGGGTGTCTACTTTCCAAAATGGGGTCATTTGTGGGGGTTTTGTACTGCCCTGCCATTTTAGCACCTCATGAAATGACATAGGCAGTCATAAAATAAAAGCTGTGTAAATTCCAGAAAATGTACCCTAGTTTGTAGACGCTATAACTTTTGCGCAAACCAATAAATATACGCTTATTGACATTTTTTTTACCAAAGACATGTGGCCGAATACATTTTGGCCTAAATGTATGACTAAAATTGAATTTATTGGATTTTTTTTATAACAAAAAGTAGAAAATATCATTTTTTTTCAAAATTTTCGGTCTTTTTCCGTTTATAGCGCAAAAAATAAAAACGGCAGAGGTGATCAAATACCATCAAAAGAAAGCTCTATTTGTGGGAAGAAAAGGACGCAAATTTCGTTTGGGTACACCATTGCATGACCGCGCAATTAGCAGTTAAAGCGACGCAGTGCCGAATTGTAAAAAGTGCTCTGGTCAGGAAGGGGGTAAAACCTTCCGGGGCTGAAGTGGTTAAGTTACAGAGGACATCTAGGGCTAGAATTATTGCTCTCGCTCTACCGATCGCGGCGATACCTCACATGTGTGGTTTGAACACCGTTTTCATATGCGGGCGCTAGTCACGTATGCGTTCGCTTCTGCGCGCGAGCTCGTCGGGACAGGGCGCGTTTAAAAAAATTTTTTATTATTTATTTTACCTTTTTTTTACATTTTTACACTGTTTAAAAAAAAAATTATGCCACTTTTATTCCTTACAAGGAATGTAATCATCCCTTGTAATAGAAAAAAGCATGACAGAACCTCTTAAATATGAGATCTGGAGTGAAAAAGACCTCAGATCTCATATTTACATTAAAATGCAATTAAAAAAAAAATTTTCATTTAAAGAAAAAAAAAATGGCTCTTTAAGAGCTATGGGCGGCAGTGACGTTTTGACGTCGCCCCCGCCCTGTAGCGATATGAAGACAGGTGGGGCCATCTTCCCCTCACTCGTCTCCATACCCAGGCAGGGGACAGATGCTCTCGCCTCCGCCGCTGCCGACGGCTCCGGTAAGCAGCAGAGGGCATCAGATCACGGTGGAAGGGGCCCCCTCTCCCACTGCTGATAAAAGTGATCTTGCGGCGAATCCGCCGCAGAGACCACTTTTATCTTGTAGCAGACCGCCCGCTGAAGAAGAGGATACCAGGGTTATGGCAGCTAGCTGCTGCCATAACAACAATATCCTCCTTCAAAGTCATCATGTAAAATGACGGTGGGCGGTCCGGAAGTGGTTAACCACTTGAAGATTGCAATATGTACTTTTACATTGGTACTGCAAGTGGTTAAACTGGGACGATGCCTGCAGCTACAGCAATCTTCCCTGGACTGCTTTTTCTGGGAGGCGGTCAGCTTTTTTGGAAAAGTCATCCAAGTGGCTAATTAGCTGCTGGATTGCATTTACAGGTGGCAGAAGACACCCCCCCCCCCCCTCCTCCTGCTGCCTGCCAGTGCCTCTCTGGGCTTTCTGTCTTACTGAAGAACCTGGAAGTGAAGCCGGTGCTTCTGCCGGCTAACCATAGAGCTTCTCAAGGACCGGAAGGTCCCTGATCAGCTCTATGGTATAGGAGACAGGAAGAGACAACCATTTTCGTCACTTCTGGTTTCCCCAGAAGTAAACGGCACCATTTTTCAAAATTTAAAGCATCAGAACACACCAATCTTGGTGTGATCAGATGCTTATAAGGGCAAAAATAGACCCCAGATCTCTCCATAAAGAGTACCTATCACAAGAGATGTTTACATTCCTTGCAACAGCAGCAAAAGTGATAAAAAATTTTTTTAAGAAAGTGTAAAAATAAAGAAAAATAAAATATATATTTTTTTAAAGTGTCCCGTGGTCGCTTGCAAAAGTGAACACACGTGTTGGTCCTGCACGCATACTTAAACAGTGATCTCACCACACGTGAGGTTTTGCCGTAAACGTCAGAGCAAGAACAACAATTCCAGCACCCGACCTCCTGTGTAATTCTCCACTGGAAACCTGTAAAGGCTTTTAACACGTTGCCTATGGAGATTTTAAAAGTGATTCTAACACCTCAAGGTTTCCTCAAACCTTCTGTATCAAACTCTCCCCCTTAAGACCCTTATACTTACCTGCACCCCATGGCAATCCAGTGCTCTGCATGAGAGTTGCGGCTCTCCTGGCTTTGTCCCTCCTCCCTGGGCAGATTGATAGCAGCGGGAGACATTGGCTCCTGTCAATCAACTCCAGTGATGAGGGGGCGGGGCCGAGTCCCACTGTCTGTGTCAATGGAAGCAGCGGATCTCGGGTGTGAACCCGCACGAGTGCCCCTATGGGAATCATATTCCTATTGGGGGCACCAGCAAGAAAGGAGGAGCCTGGAGCGCCTGAGAGGGACACCAAAAAGAGGAGGATTAGGCCTGCTCTCTGCAATTTTATTGTACGGAGCAGGTAAGTATAAGCATGTTTGTTATTTAAAAAAAACGAAATCCTTTACAACCACTTTAAATACTGTAGTTTGGCGCCATTCTGCGAGCGAGCGCAATTTTGAAGCATTACACGTTAGGCATCTATTTACTCAGTGAAACACCAATTTTTTTATATTTGACCCACAAATTGGGTATTATATTGTGTTTGTGTGCATTAAATTATATTAACGGAAAATTAACACTTTCCAAAAAATTGTTCAAACATTTGAAAAACTGCTGTGCAAAAACCGTGCGACATAAAAAATTGCAATGATGACCATTTTATTTTCTAGGGTTTCTGCTAAAAAAAAAAAAAAAAATATATGATGTTTGGGGGCTCTAACAATTTTCTAGCAAAAAAAGCAGATTTTTACATGTAAACAAAAAGTGTCATAAAAGGCCTGATCTTCAATTAAATCAGCCACCATGTATAATGGCCCGTACACACGATCTGAATATCGTACAACCTTTTTCGCTTAAGGCACGGCTGGGCAAAGTAACGTACCTGTACATTACTTTGCATTACCCACTGTGCACGCGCGCCTGCCGCGAGCTCCGTGACCGTGGGACCCGCAGACTCGATCGCCGCTGGGATACTCGCGATCGTGTCACGGAGCTCAAGAACGGGGAGATGCCGATGTAAACAGCATCTCCCTGTTCTGCCTAGTGACAGGACACCGATCGTCTGTTCCCTGTCATCGGGAGCAGCGATCACTGCATGTCACTGCTAGCCCATCCCCCCCCACAGTTACAATCACTGCCCAGGACACACTTAACCCCTCCCCGCCCCCTAGTGGTTAACCCCTTCACTGCCAGTGACATTTTTACAGTAATCAATGCAATTTTATAGCATTGATCGCTGTATTAATGCCAATGGTCCCAAAAATGTGTCAAAATTGTCCGATGTGTCCGCCATAATGTCACAGTCACGATAAAAATCGCTGATCGCCGCCATTACTAGTAAAAAAAAAAATTATTAATAAAAACGCCATAAAACTATCCCCTATTTTGAAGACGCTATAACTTTTGCGCAAACCAATCGATAAACGCTTATTGCAATTTTTTTATACCAAAAATATGTAGAAGAATACGTATCGGCCTAAACTGAGGAAAAAAAATGTTTTTTTTATATATTTTTGGGGGATATTTATTATAGCAAAAAGTAAAAAATAATGCGTTTTTTTTTTCAAAATTGTCGCTATTTTTTTGTTTATAGCGCAAAAAATAAAAACCGCAGAGGCGATCAAATACCACCAAAAGAAAGCTCTATTTGTAGGAAAAAAAAGGATGTCAATACTGTTTGGGAGCCACGTCGCACGACCGCGCAATTGTCAGTTAAAGCGACGCAGTGCTGAATCGCAAAAAGTGCTCTGGTCAGGAAGGGGGTAAAATCTTCCGGGGCTGTAGTGGTTAATAACACATACACGTACACTGACGGCACCCCTGCTTATTACAACGATGGAATAATTATAATGACTTGATAAATTCACAGAACGTCTTTCCAGAAAAAAAAAAAACACGTATTTCCATAGACGTACAGTAGCCGCATGTTCCCAGAAATTGTCTTTAGCGCCCCTTTCACTGAGAAATAAAGCCGTTCAGGGAGTTACCTCCTGGAAAAGGTCTTGTCTGTATAATGGGATTTAGATAATAATAAAATCGGAGTGAAATACACAATCAGGGAGCTGACAGAAGTCTCCCAGGAAACTGCAAATGTTAATTACCATCTCAGGTCTGATGCTTTTATGAACATAATCCTCTTTTCGTGTGTAGAGAGGAAACTTTAAAGCTGAAGATTAATCTTATATTTTACCTTCCTTTCGTTCCCCTCATCAACATGCTAATGACATTTTTAAACAAAACATCTCTGTTTTCTGTTGCATATCTTATTTAGACCCAGTCATGCCAACGCTAGGAGCCTGTGCTTCTCTATGCAATGCAGGCAGATCATGGCCAGCAGGATGCTGTACATGGCTTCCTGAAAACAACACAGCCCCCGGCCTCAGTACTCCTCTTAAGAGGCCTCAGCGCTGATGCAAGCAGTGGGCTGGCTCTTGGAAGGAGTTATGCAAATATCAAAATGCCGTGATGGGTGGGTGTCAGTCTGGAGGAGTGGGCATTCCTAGGCAGGTTGTATTTGCACATAGACCACCCTAGGTAATGCCCACATCTGATGATGACCCTCCAGGACTGAAACCGAAGATGATGCTGGATGTCCTCCAGCCAGGAAATGAAGTGGGCTCTACCTGACTTGCTGCTGCAGCTTCTAATGTAAGAAGCTCACAGTGTGCAGTGAAATCAGACTAAGCCATTTCAGTCCAGGAGAGGAGCCGATACAACTGTACAAGACTGGAGGGAAAGCTGGGAGGTCAAATACCGACTACAATAAACAGCAACTCTAGGGAACAAGTGAGCTGCTAGACTGCAAGCGTACTTAAAGTGGTTGTAAGTGACTTTTACCTATAGGTAAGTCTAGAATAAAAGTAGAAGAGAACAAGAAGACCTGGACAGCCGCACACCGGAATGGATAAAGAATTACTGACATGTTCCGTAGCTTTGAGCAAGCACTTGGTGTAAGTGCGAAACGCGTCAGCTTTCTTGTACCACCCCACAGTCGTGTTTTGTGTACCCCATGATCCTGTATTTTGAATAAAAAGACGGATTTATCCATTCCAGTGTGCGGCTGTCCAGGTCTTCTTGTTCTCTTCTACTTGCATCAGCATTTAGCCAGCACCTGGGGCTCTTCTCTTCCTGGAGGTAATGAGACACAAGCACTCTGGTTTAAGCCCCTCTTTTAGCGGAGGATCCCACATCAAGTCTAGAATAAGGCTTACCTATAGGTAGTGGAAATATCTCCTAAACGTGCGCTGTTTAGGAGATATTTCACTTGTAGTGCGCCAATGTCGTCATCAGTGCATGCGCTGTGAAGAAACAGACCATCATGCCGTTTTTTTCCCCCAGCGTGTGCCGTGACTAACGGCATGCGCGGGAGTGACGTCACGCGGCTCTGGTCAGTCACAGAGCCGGAGTCTGCGGCCCCGAAAGGAAGAGGGGGAAGACGGATGCGGCCTGCACAGTGTACAGCGCAGGCTTCGTTTGCAGGTAAGATGCATACTAGCCCATTATGGATTTAATTTGCAGGCCTTGCTGGAAGCAAAAGAGGAAGTAAAACCCATCGGGGTTTACTTTCTCTTTAAAGCGGACTTCTACCTATTTAACCGATTCAGCCCCGGAAGATTTTACCCCCTTCCTGACCAGAGCGTTTTTTTGCGATTCGACACTGCGTCACTTTAACTGACAATTGCGCGGTCGTGCGACGTGGCTCCCAAACAAAATTGACGTCCTTTTTTTCCCACAAATAGAGCTTTCTTTTGGTGGTATTTGATCGCCTCTGCGATTTTTTTTGTTTGCGCTATAAACAAAATAAGAGCGACAATTTTGAAAAAAAACGCATTATTTTTTACTTTTTGCTATAATAAATATCCCCCAAAAATATATATAAAACCATTTTTTTCCTCAGTTTAGACCGATACGTATTCTTCTACATATTTTTGGTAAGAAAAAAAAAAAAAAAAAAATCGCAATAAGCGTTTATTGATTGCTTTGTGCAAAAGTTATAGCGTTTACTATATAGGGGATAGTTTTATGGCACTTTTATTAATAATTTTTTTTTTTACTAGTAATGGCGGCGATCAGCGATTTTTATTGTGACTGCGACGTTATGGCGGACATGTCGGACATTTTTGACACATGTTTGGGACCATTGTCATTTATACAGCGATCAGTGCGCTGATTCCTGTGTAAATGGCACTGGCAGTGAAGGGGTTAACCACTAGTGGGCGGGGAGGGGTTAAGTATGTCCTAGGGGAGTGATTACTAACTGTAAGGGGATGGGCTAGCA
The DNA here is from genome assembly GCA_037952925.1 of Lithobates clamitans. NCBI lineage: Eukaryota > Metazoa > Chordata > Amphibia > Anura > Ranidae > Lithobates > Lithobates clamitans. The sequence goes on along the minus strand of JBBGZY010001584.1, from coordinate 972,548 downwards.
GTGTCATTACTCTGATCACAGCTCCCGATGACAGGGAGCTGTGATCAGTGAAACTTGTCACTAGGCAGAACAGGGAGATGCTGTTTACATCAGCATCTCCCCGTTCATCCTCTCCGTGAGGCGATCGCGGGTATCCCCGCGGCAATCGAGTCCTCGGGACCCGCAACCCGACTCACGGAGCTCCCGGCCAGCCCGCGAGCGCGCCGCCAGCGGCACGCACGCAATGGCACGGCGGGGAATTCAAATAGACGTACTTGTAGGTCCATTTGCCCAGCCGTGCCATTCTGCCGACGTAAATCGGCGTGCGCCTGTCGGGAACCGGTTAAAAGTCAGCAGCTACACTTTTTGATAAACTTTTTAATTTTTTAATAAACAGACACTCACCTGTCCCACATTCCAGCGATGGGGGCGCATGAAGCCTCGCTCCTCTCCCCCTCCTCTCTGCGGCGCCGGCATTGTAACTGTGGGCGCCCGGCTGTGGCTTCAAAGCTGGGCTCGCACTGTGCATGCGCGAGCGGCGTGCTGTGAATGGCCGGGCAGTCTTCTGGGACCTGTGACGTGTCCCAGAAGATTGCAGGGAGGGAGGGGGGAGAGGTGAACTTCATTCTGGCGCCAGGGAAGGAAGTGGGAGCTGGGTGGCTGTCAAAACTGGGTACCCGCTCCCCCCCTCCCCCCAAAAAAAAAAAAAAAAAAAGGACAAATGTGGCATGTCAGGGGGTCACCAGTACTTAAAGCAGAAGTTCCATTTTTGGGTGGAACTCCACTTTAAAGAGAACCTGTCACCAATTAAGATAAAAAAAAAAAGTTTGCAGCACAGAGAAAATTAAGTATTTTGAATGCTTACTTGCAGCGTTTTTTCCTTTTCATTTCTGACATTTATTCACTTGCAAAATGCCTTTGGAGTTGCTAGAAAATGTAACTATTTTAATTCCCCAGCACAGCCCCTCTCACTTCCTTGCAGGTCACAGCCTTCTCCTCTATGTATGGAAACAGTGGTCCCTCTGTGGAGGTCCCCCACACCCTTTGCTGAGTGAGAGCTAGAGCCCTCCAATCAGCAGGAAGTGTGAGCTTTGCTGCTAGCGGTGCTATATGCCTGGATCAGCAGGGGGCATGTTTGACCTTTGCAGAGAGACAACTGCTTCCACACCATGAGCCAGGGTCTCACTCTGCAGGTGCGAGTAGGGAACAGGCTTTTCTACTGAGCCAGAGGCTGTGGAGAAAAAAACAGTAGAGATGACAAGTCCTCTTATCAATATTAAATAGAGGTCTGTGTTGCTGTAGATTTTCCCTTCACTCCCCATCTGGAAAAATAATTGTCACCGGGACAGTAAAGGTAAAATCAATCTTATGGAATCCTGAACAGCAATAAAAACCTGAAAGGGGTTCTAATCCTTCCTCACGCAATCCAAAACTAAAAATAAAAAGTTTGGTATGGACATACACGGGATCCCTTGGATCAGTCAGGCTCACATTATATACTACATGCAGCTGGGCCATGCTTTACCACCATGAAGAGTTGTTTCTCCCTATATATGATGAGGAGTTTGTACGTTTACAGGACATGTAAAAGCCAAACAGATTGTTTCAGATCTGATTAGCTGGGCATTGTTTGGAGCGGAGATAGCCCGCTGCCCCTCCAGGATTCACTGTGACATCACACAGAGGGGGTGGAGCTTCTGGCCGCACAATCACGGCATTGTCTCAGATGTGAATGTTGGAAGTGGATTTCTATTTTCCTGTGTGTAATGACATGAGGCAATGCATGTAAGAGAGGTAAAAGACTGACACCCGGGAGAGGGACTTACAGAGGTCGGTGCCCAGTCATGTCCGTACACAAAGCAGTACTTGCAGTACAGTTCATCGAATTCAGGAAACTAGGAGAAGAAAAGAAGAACACGTCAGAATAACAAAGGAAGATCATACATTTCCAGCTTTACAGACCCAGCAAACTCATCCCTAATCCTGGACCCCACTGCACCCCCAATGTGAGAACCCATCCCCCATCATCTGTATCCCCCATGTGAGAACCCATCCCCCATCATCTGTACCCCCAATGTGAGAACCCATCCCCCATCATCTGTATCCCCATGTGAGAACCCATCCCCCATCGTCTGTACCCCCAATGTGAGAACCCATCCCCCATCGTCTGTACCCCCAATGTGAGAACCCATCCCCCATCGTCTGTACCCCCAATGTGAGAACCCATCCCCCATCGTCTGTACCCCCAATGTGAGAACCCATCCCCCATTGTCTGTACCCCCAATGTGAGAACCCATCCCCCATCGTCTGTACCCCCAATGTGAGAACCCATCCCCCATCGTCTGTACCCCCAATGTGAGAACCCATCCCCCATCGTCTGGACCCCCAATGTGAGAACCCATCCCCCATCTTCTGGACCCCCAATGTGAGAACCCATCCCCCATCTTCTGTACCCCCAATGTGAGAACCCATCCCCCATCGTCTGTACCCCCAATGTGAGAACCCATCCCCCATCGTCTGTACCCCCAATGTGAGAACCCATCCCCCATCGTCTGTACCCCCAATGTGAGAACCCATCCCCCATCTTCTGGACCCCCAATGTGAGAACCCATCCCCCATCTTCTGTACCCCCAATGTGAGAACCCATCCCCCATCGTCTGTACCCCCAATGTGAGAACCCATCCCCCATCGTCTGTACCCCCAATGTGAGAACCCATCCCCCATCGTCTGTAACCCCAATGTGAGAACCCATCCCCCATCGTCTGTAACCCCAATGTGAGAACCCATCCCCCATCGTCTGTACCCCCAATGTGAGAACCCATCCCCCATCGTCTGTACCCCCAATGTGAGAACCCATTCCCCATCGTCTGTACCCCCAATGTGAGAACCCATCCCCCATCGTCTGTACCCCCAATGTGAGAACCCATCCCCCATCGTCTGTACCCCCAATGTGAGAACCCATCCCCCATCTTCTGTACCCCCAATGTGAGAACCCATCCCCCATCTTCTGTACCCCCAATGTGAGAACCCATCCCCCATCTTCTGTACCCCCAATGTGAGAACCCATCCCCCATCGTCTGTACCCCCAATGTGAGAACCCATCCTCCATCGTCTGTACCCCCAATGTGAGAACCCATCCCCCATCTTCTGTACCCCCAATGTGAGAACCCATCCCCCATCTTCTGTACTCCCAATGTGAGAACCCATCCCCCATCTTCTGTACCCCAATGTGAGAACCCATCCCCCATCGTCTGTAACCCCAATGTGAGAACCCATCCCCCATCGTCTGTACCCCCAATGTGAGAACCCATCCCCCATCGTCTGTACCCCCAATGTGAGAACCCATCCCCCATCGTCTGTACCCCCAATGTGAGAACCCATCCCCCATCTTCTGTACCCCCAATGTGAGAACCCATCCCCCATCTTCTGTACCCCCAATGTGAGAACCCATCCCCCATCTTCTGTACCCCCAATGTGAGAACCCATCCCCCATCGTCTGTACCCCCAATGTGAGAACCCATCCTCCATCGTCTGTACCCCCAATGTGAGAACCCATCCCCCATCTTCTGTACCCCCAATGTGAGAACCCATCCCCCATCTTCTGTACTCCCAATGTGAGAACCCATCCCCCATCTTCTGTACCCCAATGTGAGAACCCATCCCCCATCGTCTGTACCCCCAATGTGAGAACCCATCCCCCATCTTCTGTACCCCAATGTGAAAACCCATCCCCCATCGTCCGTACCCCCAATGTGAGAACCCATCCCCCTCGTCTGTACCCCAATGTGAGAACCCATCCCCCATCGTCTGTACCCCAATGTGAGAACCCATCCCCCATCTTCTGTACCCCCAATGTGAGAATCCACCCCCTCACCTTGGTAAACTCAGTGTGAGACCCCATCGCCCGCTCCCCTGTACCCACAGTGTGAGAACCCATCTCCACTCTCCTTTGTATCTCCAGTGTGGAACCCAACCCTCCATTATGTACCCCCAGCGTGAGATCCTCACCCCCCCTCTCCTCTGTGCGATATCAACCATTAATTTACCCCCAGTGTCACACTCACCCTTCTCCTCTTTCCCACAGTGTGAGAACCCCCCCTCGTATCCCCCATGTGACATCCGCTCCTCTGTACCCCCATCTCCTCTCCATCCCCAGTGTGGGAACTGCACCCCACTTTTTAGTACCTCCAATGTAAGAACCCATCCTCCTCTCCTCTGTATCCAGAGTGTGAGAACCCAACCCCCCTCTGTACCCCAAGTGTGACCTCCACTCCCCCCTTTGTGACTTCCCCTCCCCCCTCTGTACCCCCCCAGTGGGACACCTAGGGTTGCCACCTCATCCATTTAAAACCAAACACATTATAATTACACAGGTTTTGTGGCTGATTAAGGTGGTAATTAACTACTTCCCGCCCGCCGTCAAATGACGATGGGACGGTGCGGCTCTCTTTCTGGGATGCCTTCATATGACGGCTTCCTAGAACAGCCGATCTTGAGCGGCTGCGCCGTGTTGTTAGGATAAAGCGCAACCCCGACCTCTGTAAAGAGCCATGTCCACGGCTCTTTAACCATGTAATCGGCAGCGTCCAATCACAGCCAGGCACATGTAGACACGGAGATACTCGTAATCGGCGCTCCTCGCCTCACGCTGACAGAGTGTGGGGCGAGGAGAGCCGATCAGCAGCATCTCCTCACAGGGAACAACAAAACATGTAATCAGGGCACTGAATACAATATAGCGCCATCATGTCACCAATCAGTGCCAGCAATCAGTGCCCACCATTGCCAGCAATCAGTGCTCACAAGTGCCACCAATCAGTGCACTGCTGGCTATCAGTGCCACCTATCAATGCTGCCCATCAATGCCAATCAGTGCTACCTATCAGTGCAGTATATAAGTGCCACCTCATCAGCGCACATCAGTGAAGGGGAAAAATTACTTATTGAAAAAATTTACTGACAGAAACTAAGTAAAAAAGTTTTTCTTCAAAATTTTTGGACTTTTTATTTTTTTTTTTTTAGTAAAAAATATAAAAAATAACAGCAGTGATTAAATACTAACAAAAGTAAGCTCTATTTGTGTGAAGAAAATTATAAAAATGTCATAAGAGTACAATGTAGCATGACCGCGCAATTGTCATTCAAAGTGCGACAGCGCTGAAAGCTGAAAAATAGCCTGGGCAGGAAGGGGGTGAAAGTGCCCTGTGGGCAAGTGGTTAATTAACCCCTTGCCAACTGCTGCACGCCGATATACATCGGTACAAAGGCAGCGGTGGGCAAATGGGCGTACCTGTACGTCCCCTTTAACTGGCGGGGCTAGCGGGCGCCCGCCACGTGCTGCGTGACCCGCAGACTTGATGTCCGCCGGTGTCCCAGCGATCGTGTCACAGAGCCGCAGAATGGGGAGATCTAAACAAGGCTTTTCCCTGTTCTACCTAGTGACAAGACAGAGATCTACTGCTCCCTGTCATCGGGAGCAGTGATCGCTGTCATTTCAGTGGTAGCCCATCCCCCCCCCCCTACAGTTAGAATCACTCCCTAGGACACACTTAACCCCTTGATCACCCCCTAGTGTTTAACTCCTTCCCTGCCAGTGTCATTTATACAGTAATCGGTGCATTTTTATAGCACTGATCGCTGTATAAATGACAACGGTCCCAAAATAGTGTCAAAAGTGTCCGCCATAATGTCGCTGTCACCATAAAAATAATCGCAGATCACCGCCATTACTAATAATAAAAAAATAATAATAATAAAAATGCCATAAAACGATCCCCTATTTTGTAGACGCTATAACTTTTGCGCAAACCAATCAATATACGCTTATTGCGATTTTTTTTTACAAAATATATGTAAAAGAATACGTATCGGCCTAAATGGGGAAAAAAAAATGTGTTTATTTATATATTCTTAGGAAATATTTATTACAGCAAAGAGAAAAAAATATTGCTTTTTTTTTTTCAAAATTGACGCTCTTTTATTGTTTATATCGCAAAAAAAATAAAAACCGCAGAGATGATCAAATACCACCAAAAGAAAGCTCTATTTGTGGGGAAAAAAGGACGTTTTGTTTGGGTGCAGCGTCGCACAGCCGTGCAGCGGTGCCGAATCGCAAAAAGTGCCCTGGTCAGGAAGGGGGTAAAATCTTCCGGGGCTGAAGTGGTTAAACTCTAAATTAGGCTCAGAACCTGAGTAATTCATGTGTTCGGGTTTAAAGGGATGAGGTGGCAACTCTAGTGACACCCTATTCCTTCCCTTGTACCCCCCAGTGTGATATCACCCCCTAATGTACCCCCAGTGTGACCCCCACTATAGTATCCTGAGTCAGAGAACCCCCCCCATCCCCGCTCAGGATGGCCGGGCCCAGCATTAGGCCTCACCTTGGCGCTCTCGATCTGCCCGGTGACATTGAGAAGGAAGACGCTGGCAGCGGAGGCCATGGACACGGCCGGACCCGGTACACCGGGGACTCGGGTCACACACACAGTCCGGGCCGCACACACAGCGGTTACTATGGGACGCCCCGAGCCTAGCAACCGGAACTACGGCGAGCGGGAGGGACACACCTCCTGAGGGGGCGGAGCGCGAACTCTCCTCACAGCATGCGCACAGTGCGCCCCTCCCCTCCACTGTAGCCTTCTGTATGTCACATTTATTATAATGTATTCCCTGCAGGAGGAGGATTATAGTCTATATACACCTATATACCACCCCCCCCCCACCTATACACCACAGTCCTCCTAACTGAGACATACCACCCCCCCCCCCTATACACCACAGTCCTCCTGACTGAGACATATCCCCCCCCCCCTATACACCCCCACATATACACCACAGTCCTCCTGACTAAGACATACCCCCCCACCCCTATACACCCCCCCCCCTATACACCACAGTCCTCCTGACTGAGACATACCCCCCCTATACACCCCCCTATACACCACAGTCCTCCTGACTGAGCCATACCCCCCCCTATACACCCCCCCCCTATACACTAGTCCTCCTGACTGAGACATACCACCCCCCCCCCCCCCCATCTATACACCACAGTCCTCCTGACTGAGACATACCCTCCCCCCTCATACACCACAGTCCTCCTGCGACATACCACCCCCCACCTACACACCACAGTCCTCCTGACTGAGCCATACCCCCCCCATACACCACAGTCCTTCTGACTGTGCCATACCACCCCCCCCCCTATACACCACAGACCCCCTGACTGAGCCATACCACACCCCATGACCCCCCCCTATACACCACAGTCCCCCTGCGAAATACCACCCCCCCACCTATACACCACATTTCTCCTGACTGAGCCATACCACCCCCCTGTACACCACAGACCCCCTGACTGAGCCATACTACACCTCATGACCCCCCCCTATACACCACAGTCCCCGTGCGACGTACCACCCCCCCTATACACCACAGTCCCCCTGTGACATACCACCCCCCCACCTATACACCACAGTTCTCCTGACTGAGCCATACCACCCCCCACCTATACACCACCGTCCCCCCTGACTGTGCCATACCACCCCCCCTCTATACACCACAGTTCTCCTGACTGAGCCATACCACCCCCCACCTATATACCACCGTCCCCCCTGACTGTGTCATACCACCCCCCACCCTATACACCACAGACCCCCTGACTGAGCCATACCACACCCCATGACCCCCCCTATACACCAAAGTCCCCGTGCGACATACCACCCCCCCCCCCTATACACCACAGTCCCCCTGACTGAGCCATACCACACCCCATGACCCCCCCTATACACCAAAGTCCCCGTGCGACATACCACCCCCCCTATACACCACAGTCCCCCTGACTGAGCCATACCACACCCCATGACCCCCCCTATACACCACAGTCCCCCTGCAACATACCACCCCCCACCTATACACCACAGTTCTCCTGACTGAGCCATACCACCCCCCACCTATACACCACCGTCCCCCCTGATTGTGCCATACCACCCCCCACCTATACACCACAGTTCTCCTGACTGAGCCATACCACCCCCCACCTATACACCACAGTCCCCCCTGACTGTGCCATACCACCCCCCACCTATACACCACAGTTCTCCTGACTAAGCCATACCACCCCCCTGTACACCACAGTCCTCTTGACTGAGCCATACCACCCCCCACCTATACACCACAGTCCTCCTGACTGTGCCATAACACCCCCCCTATACACCACAGTCCCCCTGACTGAGCCATACCACACCCCGTGACCCCCCCTATACACCACAGTCCCCCTGCGACATACCCCCCCCCTTTACACCACAGTCCTACTGACTGAGCCATACCACACCCCATGACCCCCCCCTATACACCACAGTCCCCCTGCGACATACCCCCCCCCCCCCACCTATACACCACAGTTCTCCTGACTGAGCCATACCACCCCCCCCCCCTTATACACCACAGTCCCCCCTGACTGTGCCATACCACCCCCCACCTATACACCACCATCCTCCTGACTGAGCCATACCACCCCCATAGCTCCCAACTGTCCCTGATTTCGAGGGACTGTCCCTGATTTGGAGCAATGTCCCTCTGTCCCTCATTCCTCCTCAATTGTCCCTCATTTTGGTCTGATCTGATCACCCCCAACCTAGTCAAACATTCCCATAGACACACTCCTAAACCTTGTGGACAGCCTCCCTAGAAGAGTTGAAGCTGTTATAGCTGCACAGGGGGGGCCAACTCAATATTGAACACTACAGACTAAGACTGGGATGCCATTATAGTTCATGTGCGTGTAAAGGCAGGCGTCCCAATATCGCACCGACATTACCTCAACACAACAGTATGACTGGGCCTTATAACTTTCCACGCTGCCCTGGAACCTGTATATGTAGAACAATTCATGGCTGCTTCTAGCAGAACCTTTTCACACAGGCGTTTTGCTTTACGACTGGTCATTCTGAGGGCTCATTCACGCCTAAGCAGTTTTAAAACTCGTCAACGCAGGTAGGGTAGCCATGGGTGCCAGTTCTTTAAGCTGGGTCTGATTTTTGATGGATCTGCGTGCGTTCAGACTGTAGACGGCAACATCAGCATGTATAGATGTACACAGACAGGTGTGGTACCAGAGTGAAGGCCTGTTCACCTGTATGTGGCACATTATGGCCTCATACACAGGTCATCTATGAATGGGACGTGTGTTTATCCGGCTTGAGTCATCAGGTGCTGCGAAGAAGTCCACGGGGATGCAGCAGCTGTATGGACATGACTGCTGTGCTCAGGACTGCATTACCTGCATGATGCTCATCCATTTCTAATATTGTAGTTCAGGACATTTGTCTGGCCCAAATAAAATAAATATCCCCTCAAAAAATATATAAAAATAAAGCATAACTAAAGGCCAAATAATATTTCCTTCGCATTTCGGATTCTTCACCAACACACAGCGGTTTATTTACTAAAGCTGAAGAGAGAAAAGTCAAGCTTGCTTCTGCATAGAAACCAATCAGCTTCCAGGTTTTATTGCCAAAGCTTAATTGAACAAGCTGAAGTTAGAAGCTGATTGGTTACCATGGACAGCTGCACCAGATTCTTAGTGCACTAGTTTTAGTAAATCTATCCCACGGTCCCCTGAGCGCAGTGGCAGTTTGTCTCTGACAGCGTTCTCTGCCAAGTCTTTGTGTCTGTCCAGAATGACTATTTTGGCTTCTGTACCCACGCACTGGGCATGTGGGAAGTGGGGACTTCTGGAAAGTCCAGCAGGAGATCTACAGGTACAGGGCCGTTGCGCCTGAACATCAGGAAGAACGGAGTATGGCCCATGGTGTTGTTAAAGGCCCAAACCATGGCCCCCACATGCTGGTGCCAATGGTCTCTGTAGCCCTGCTCAAGAGTTCATATCTGTAGCACACCCCCTAGGGAGCCGCAGGTGAAATGGGATTCCCCACCCTGCACAGCCAGGCACACCGGATTTTCACAGTCTCCCAGAGACAGAAAACAGTTTGAGGGATTAGAACTTGGATGGGGGGGTAGGAGTATTATGGGATGCTCACTTGACTTTAAACAACTTCAGGGATGACTTTCCCTATATACAGTCTATATACACTCCTCCCTTCCTCCAGAACTCTTGCTTGCAGAACTCAAACTCAAACACTGTTTGTGAATCTGACAAAGCACTTAGTCGGATTGTAACAACCACCTGTTATAGGCATGAACCTGAGGCCCCTTTAAATATGTAGCAAAGAAAAGGTCAGTGTCCAGCTTTCATCCCTGTGGTTACTGATCCCAGTACCACCAAATCAGGCACTGCAGCTGCCCCTTTTTCTAGCCCTCCTGGCTACTTCTCCACAGTCCTTCCAGACTGACACTCTCTCCACAGTCCTCCCAGTCTGCTCACTCGGAAAAAGAAGGAAATGGCTGCACATCCAAAGGTTCCAAAAACGCACCTTTAATAAAAATCACCAGGATACACCAGGGACAACAAGATATTTAGTCACGTAGACGCGTTTTACACATCCAACCTATGCTTAATCATTACCAATGCCTTTGTTAATAATTAAGCACAAGTTGGATGTGTGAAACACATCTACGTGACTCAATATCTGGTGTCCCTGGTGTATCCTTGTGAATTTTAATAAAGGCACGTTTTTGGAACCTTTGGATGTGCAGCCATTTCTTGTTTTTCCAAGTATTCCATGGAGGCGGGCTGGGGCTAGCACTCCTACTTGGTTCCAATTGAGTTATTGTACAAACCTGGGGCAGCAGATTCTTTCTTCCTTGACTCAACTTACTCACCAGCCCACCCGGCTGACTTCTCAGGAAAATTCCTGGACGTGCTGACCTGCTCCTGTTGTCCTCTCCTTGCTCCTGTGCCTCCAGAAAGGATTCCTCTGAGTGTTGTAGAGACTCTAGAAAGAATTGTTCACCAAGAGTGGACTCTAGTGTTGCCACCATCCCGTGTACATAAATGTAAAACAGGGGTCCCCCACAAGAGGGTTGGGTTTTTAAGGGCAACTGAGTATAATGGAGAAACCAGTAAATATAAATATAAGCGTATTTTATTAATGTATGAACATTAAAAAAGTCAGTGCATGTCAATAAAACAGCTGACTCGTTAATAACAACAATAGCATGTGATAAGGCATAAATATACAAACAAATACAGTCTCCTGCTTATGAGAGATGGGCCCATCTTTGTTTGTAGAGGGTCCCTCCAGCAACCAAGCCCTAGGTCCCCGACTAAGGGGAAACTCTCAGGGGACACGTCAGCCTCCTTAGCACTCCGGGGAACGGCTGGGGCCCTCATCAATACCCCAAGCAGCTCCTCCTAGACTCCACCCTCTACTCCTGGAAGTTTCTTCAAGGTTCCACAAGGTTCCAGAGAGCAGGGGGAGTTACCAGAGATGCTGCTTGTCATCCAGAATCTCCTGACCCAGGTTGAACCCAGGCCTGGCTCTTAGCCAGGCCAAATTTTCCTACATGAACAACTAACTATTGTACACCTAATCTAGCATGCTAGAATGTGCTACATAACCTTTCACAGGCCATTGCTTTGGTGTTGGTTACATAGTTCCATAGTTACATAGTAGGTGAGGTTGAAAAAAGACACACGTCCATCAAGTCAAGTCAAGTCCAACCCATGTGTGTGATTATACAGTATGTCAGTACATAAGGCATAGTATGCGACTCAAGCGGCATAATTCAGACAATATTTGTGAATTGAAATTTGGGCCCTGGTCCTAGAGGATGTTTGGGGCAACTGTACGGCTGTACTACATGTTCCCAAAACAGTTTTGCCGTGGTTGGGGTTGTCTGAGTTTCTGGTGGACACTAGCACAGCAAACTTAGTGAAATGATGCACAAAGACCAGGAAGTAACAGAACCCGGAGGGGGAGCTGGAAACCATAGGAAAGTCCATCACCACCAGTTTGAAGGGTTCCAGTTTTATGGAGTTTTATGCATGACACAGATTGTACACCCCAGCGAGCCCATTGCACCCACTTTGTTAGTCGTGGGCAAAATAAATACCCCCGAACATGGCTTCGCTATAATTGATTCAAAAGTGCCCACTTGAGGCATGTAGCACTTGACAGACCTGGAGAATATGTGACTGGGGGACCACAAATTGTATAATGCTCAGTGGGGATGTGTGCCTGTAAATACACTACAGTACATTGCCCGGGACCCGAGCCAGTCCCACTGCCTCAAGATCACGCTCACTGTTTTAGACAATATTTAGCACTCTTGAGAGGATTACCTGTGCTGTTGTGAAAGGAAACTCTGTACCTTTATGAGGTCAGGATCTTTCTGCTGGATCAGAGCCCACTCCTCACGGGTGTGGAGTTCAGCTGGCCCAGCCTATAAATTTGGATGTTGTGCCCTAAGGGAGCAGGAGGAGGCAGCCACGGGCAACACAGGGGCCACCTCCAGATCCTCCTGATTCAAGTTCACATCTTCGCCTGGGCACTCTGCAGGATAGTGGGAGAGGGCATCCGCATGCCCGTTGAACTTCCCAGGCTTGTAATATATCTTGTAGATGAATCTGGCCAGCTGGGCGACCCACCTCTGTTCTAATGCCCCCAATTTATGCTGTCTCGAGGGTTGTTGTTCGTGAAGACCTCTATTTCTGCCCTCGTGAGGTACTCTGCAAACTTTTACGTGATTGCCCACACCAGGGCCAATAATTCCAGTTTAAAGGAACTATAATTATTGGGGTTCTACTCCATGGGCTGCGACTAGCGTAAGCGATTACTCTCTTGCATCCCCCCTGCTCTTTGACCAGGACAGCCCTTAGGCCTTGCAAGCTCCAATCTGTATACACTCAAAAGGGCTTAAAGTAATAGGCATAACCTAACAGAGGTGCGGACGTCAAGTTTTGTTTCAGAGCTTTAAAGGCTTGCTGCTGTGGCTCCTGCCATTGGGACTGGATTGAGGGGAAGACCCCCTTTTTCCTGTGTAGGCTGGCCGCTTAAAGTGGAGTTCCACCCAAAAGTGGAACTTCCACTCATCGGATTCCCCCCCCCCCCTTCCGGTGTCACAGTTGGCACCTTTCAGGGGGGAGGGGGGTGCAGATACCTGTATATTACAGGTATCTGTACCCACTTCCGGCGTAGATAGCCTCAGAATCTGCGGTTATTTACGCCACTTCCTGTTCCCCCCCGCTGTCTGCTGGGAAACACACGGGTCCCAGAGACAGCAGGGACCATCCGTATTGGGCTGCGCGACTCGCGCATGCGCATTAGGGAACCGGGAAGTGAAGCCGCAAGCCTTCGCTTCCTGATTCCCTTACCAAAGATGTGCCGACATCGCGGGCGCCCTGGACAGGTAAGTGTCCATGTTTTAAAAGTCAGCAGCTGCAGTATTTGTAGCTGCTGACTTTTAAAAAAAAAAATTTCGGCGGAGCTCCGCTTTAACACCTGGGTGGGAGTTGCGGCGATTTGTGCAAACTTGGGGATGAACCTAGCATAGTTGCCAACATTGCAAAAAAAAATGTGGGACACTTTTTTGGCTGTAGGCGGAGCCGTACAATAATTAGGGGGCGGGGCATTCGTTTGTAGGCGTACAAGTGTGGCGCGCGAAGTGTGTCGCAGCGAAAAATGGGCGTGGCTTATGTGAAACGTGGGTGTGGTTTAAATGGGCGTGGCTCAAGAGGGTGTGGCTAGAGTCTGAGATGAATGAGGGATGGAGAAGGAAAGGGGGAGAAGGAAAGGGGGAGAGGGGAATGACGGGACAGCAGCCCCAGATCCTACACAATAGAAATACCGGTATGTGTATTCTAGAAAGTTTAACAATCAGCAGATAAAGATACTCCAAACACCTGGTGTTAAGGCTTCAATCATCCCAGCACCATGGTTGTTATGGTGTCAGGATGATTGAAGAGCATTATTTCTATTATTACATTGTAATATAAAATTAAATCATTCAACTCACCATAATGCCGAATCAGTGGGATCCCTGAGCGTGTCACCTGCCACGTCGTCTGACACAAGCAGAGACTGTCCTTGCATCAGGTGCCCCCGGCAGAGTCTGTCCTCACATCAGGTGCCCCCGGCAGAGTCTGTCCTCGCATCAGGTGCCCCCGGTAGAGACTGTCCTTGCATCAGGTGCCCCCCGGCAGAGTCTGTCCTTGCATCAGGTGCCCCCGGCAGAGTCTGTCCTCGCATCAGGTGCCCCCGGTAGAGTCTGTCCTTGCATCAGGTGCCCCCGGCAGAGTCTGTCCTTGCATCAGGTGCCCCCGGTAGAGACTGTCCTTGCATCAGGTGCCCCCCGGCAGAGTCTGTCCTCGCATCAGGTGCCCCCGGTAGAGTCTGTCCTTGCATCAGGTGCCCCCGGCAGAGTCTGTCCTTGCATCAGGTGCCCCCGGCAGAGTCTGTCCTTGCATCAGGTGCCCCCGGCAGAGTCTGTCCTTGCATCAGGTACCCCCGGCAGAGTCAGTCCTTGCATCAGGTGCCCCCGACAGAGTCTGTCCTTGCATCAGGTGCCCCCGGCAGAGTCAGTCCTTGCATCAGGTGCCCCCGGCAGAGTCTGTATAGACCCCCTCAGTGCAGACCCCCTCCATCAGTGCAGACCCCCTAAGTGCAGACCCACTCCATCAGTGCAGATCCCCTCCATCAGTGCAGACCCCTGTCTATTAGTGCAGACCCCCCCTCAGTGCAGCCCCCCTCTATTAGTGCAGACCCCCCTCAGTGCAGACCCCCCTCAGTGCAGCCCCCCCTCAATTAGTGCAGCCCCCTTTATTAGTGCAGACCCCCCCTCAGTGCAGCCCCCCTCTATTAGTGTAGCCCCCCACAATTAGTGCAGCCCCCCTCAATTAGTGCAGCCCCCCCTCAGTGCAGCCCCCCCTCTATTAGTGCAAACCCCCCCTCGGTGCAGCCCCCCTCTATTAGTGCAGATTCCCCTCAGTTCAGCCCCCCCTCTATTAGTGCAGACCCCCCCTCAATTAGTGCAGCCCCCCCTCAGTGCAGCCCCCCCTCAATTAGTGCAGACCCCCCCTTAATGCAGCCCCTCCCCGCTCAGTGCAGGAGCGGCCGGTGTGTTCTGCCGAGAAAGTTCCCCTCGGCATGTAAGGACCCCCTGTTCTGCGCAGCGCTGGGGAACTTTTCGGCAAGACACGGCGCCGTCGCCGTGTCTTCTGCTTCAGTGGAGAGGGGAGGGGCCGTGCAGCTAAAGAAGCCCATTGGCTGCACGGATCGAGCCCCCTTCCTCTCTCCACTTACTCAACACGAGGAGGAAGATCGAGCGGTGGCGCCGGCCGCCATTTTGCTTGAGCCAGCTGCTCCAAAAATAAAAAAAACAACATTCCCGATTTTCCTTATGGAAAATACCGATTCGGGACAGCCTCCAATCGGGACGAGGGTCCCAAAATCGGGATTGTCCCGGGAAAATCGGGACTGTTGGCAACTATGACCTAGGGTTGCCACGTCATCCCTTCAAAACTTGAACACATATTAATTGCACAGGTTCTGTGCATTGGTGTCCGCAGAACTTTTTTCGGGGGGGCATCATTTTAGGGTCACCCATGTGCCGCCCCTTTTCGACAATGTCATTATCCCATTGTCATGGTCAGAGACAGCGGGCGTAGTATAGTCCCTAGGATAAGTAATGGATAATGGCCGAAAGGCTCTCTTACCAGACCCAGCAAAACTACAGCAGTGATCCCTCGGGCTGGACGATCGCTCACTCTGGGTTCCCCGGGGGCGATTCTGGTCAGTAGTGTAGCATATCTGTACCCTGGAAGTGGCTCAGTCTTTTTCTCTCTGGTGGCGCTGGGCAGCGTGGTTCTCTCTGGTGGCGCTGGGTAGCGTGGCTCTCTCTCTGGTGCTGGGTAGCATGGCTCTCTCTCTCTGGCGCTGGGTAGCGTGGCTCTCTCTGGCGCTGGGTAGCGTGGCTCTCTCTGGTGCTGGGTAGCATGGCTCTCTCTCTGGTGGCGCTGGGTAACGTGGCTCTCTCTCTGGTGCTGGGTAGTGTGGCTCTCTCTCTGGTGGCGCTGGGTAGTGTGGCTCTCTCTCTGGTGGTGCTGGGTAGCGGGACTCTCTCTGGTGGTGCTGGGCAGCGTGGCTCTCTCTCTGGTGACACTGGGCAGCGTGGCGCTCTCTCAGGCTTCCGCCCAGCACACGCCTCTTTCTTTGTCCTGTAGCACTCACTCTCTCAGCTTTTTTCCAGGCTGCAGTCTCTCAATCTCTTTCTTGATCGAGCTGTAGCCTCCTTCCTGTGGAAAATGGGGCCACCAATCTTCAGGTCTACATGCTCCATGATGCTCTCCTCTCCTTTGACTGGCCCTTGGTTATGGCCAAAGGGGAAGGAATAGAGCGGGCAGGAAGCTGGGCAGGGAATCTGGTGAGAGCCGCCATCTCTTCTCACTGACAGGAGAAGAGAGGGGCGAGCAGGGGAAACATCTGACAGCCCGCAGCTCGCCTTTCTCCTAACACAGCGCTGCCGAGTTCTCTGCTGGACTGAGCAGGGAAATGAGCCCGCAGTCAAACTACACTGATGGGGGTGCTTGACAGCACCTTGATGGTGTCACCCCGCTGGCTGCCCGCCTCCCCATAGCAATGCCACTGTGCTAAATGTGCCAATCTGATCCCTGATTCCGGGGGGGGGGGGGGAATTGACCCCCCCTTGCCCCTACCTGTGGACACCCATGATTCTGTGGCTGATTAAGGTGGTAATTAAACTCACTCAGTACCTTATCTGTAATTCATATGTGTTTGGGTTTAAAAGGATGAGGTGGCAACCCTAGATGAACCACTGGTCCCAGTAG
Source organism: Lithobates clamitans (assembly GCA_037952925.1). Taxonomy (NCBI): domain Eukaryota; kingdom Metazoa; phylum Chordata; class Amphibia; order Anura; family Ranidae; genus Lithobates; species Lithobates clamitans. Next base: position 955,825 of record JBBGZY010001584.1, on the reverse strand, counting down.
GAAGAGTAGCTCAGTGGTAGTCTATGGGGGAAACCACTCCTGCACTGCCTGGACCTTGGACCATTCTGGGGAAACCCCTCCAGCTTCCACATGCCCCAGGTATTGGATGTTTTGACACATCAGGTGGTACTACTAACTGCGCTTCAATTTTAACCCATACTGGGCCAGACGAGTGAACACCCGGTCCAGATGTTGGATTTGATCCTCAAATGATTTGGAGAAAATAGGGATGTTATCAAGATAGATTAGCACAGTGTCAAAGTTGTAATTCTCCAAACAGTTTTCCATTAACCGTTGGAAAGTACTGAGGGGGACCGAAGGGCATACAAATAAACTCAAACAGTCCCAGGGGTGTGATAAAGCCAATTTTCTCTCACTGGGACTTGCCAGTAGCCACTTGCCAGGTTGAACGTACAGAAGTATTTGGCTTGGCCCAGTGCCATGAGCGACTCCTCCACTCCGGGTTGGGGGTAGAAATCCCGGTGGGTGCAGGCATTCAGCATGCGATAGTCTAAACCGAACCTCAGGCTTCCATCTTTTTTCTGTACAAAGATGACAGGAGGGGTCCATGGGCTACGTCTTTCCCAGATTACCCCACTCTGTAGCATGTTACAGATCAAGTCCATGACCTCCTGGCATAGGACCCGGGGGAATATGACAGTACTGCTCCCAGATGGGGGGGAGCATCCCCTGTGTGAATCAGGTGGTCCATTGCCTCAGTGCAGTCGTAGGCCTCCGATCTAGTGGCAAAGACCAGTAGGTGCTTCTCCAGTAGCTGATGGAGAAGATGTTGTTGAGGCATAGGGTAGTCCTGGAAAGGAATTGCCAATGGTTCCAGCAACTGTCTTAATTGTTCACGGAGGTCATGGCGACTTGTAATGGGGCACAAACGGCTTACACTCTTGGTTGGGCCCTGGAGCTGCAGTGACTGGGTACTAGATACAGTTCTGCAATAGTGGGGTGATCCAGAAGTGGGACCAGGGAGGTCCCAAGTTGTTGAGCTGGACAAGCACCTTGCCCCTAAGAACTTTGGACAAGGTGCGAGCTGCCAACCATTCCCCTGGTACCCCAAAGTCTCTACAGGGCTCCACCATTACCGTGGCTGCTTGCAGCTTTATGTGAGCCCCGACATCTATCTACTTGCTTTTAGGCCTCAAAGACTGGGATCTCATTGAACCATACAACTCATATGCCCCGTACACACGGTCAGATTTTCCGATGGAAAATGTCCGATCTGAGCGTGTTGTTGGAAATTCCGACCGTGTGTGGGCTCCATCGGACATTTTCCATCAGATTTTCCGACACACAAAGTTGGACAGCAGGAGATAAAATTTTCCGAGAACAAAATCCGTTGTCGGAAATTCCGATCGTGTGTACACAAATCCGACGGACAAAAGTGCCACGCATGCTCAGAATAAATAAAGAGATGAAAGCTATTGGCCACTGCCCCATTTATAGTCCCGACGTACGTGTTTTACGTCACCGCGTTTAGAACGATCGGATTTTCCGACAACTTTGTGTGACCGTGTGTATGCAAGACAAGTTTGAGCCAACATCCAATGGAAAAAATCCTAGGATTTTGTTGTCGGAATGTCCGAACAAAGTCCGACCGTGTGTACGGGGCAATAGGCCACAGCCCTGTGCACACCTGCTCGATTGTTCAGTTTTAGCCAGCAAGTAAGGTAAGTCTAGGTTCTTTAGAACATTAATGCCCAGGACACTAGGTACTGCCAAACTCACTGGACTGCGGGTCACCACGATCCCTATCCACTCCACCACCTAGTTGTCTATCTGTATCCTCACCCAGGTGACTCCTTCCACCATGATGGGCAGGTTATTAGCTGCCTTCAGAGACAGCCAGCAGTATGAGCCAACTGGTCCCGAATCCCAAACCGTTGGGCATAGAACTCATACTCCACGACAGTGACTTCAGACCTGGTGTTAATCAAGCAAGGGGCCACCTGGTCATTTACTAGGGCATTGATAACTGGGCTTGGCGCGACCATAGCCTCTGGTCTATTGGGATCTTGTGTTGCCATTTCCGTGGGTCATCTCCCAGTTCCGGGAGCTTTTTGTTTAACAGTAGCTTCCGAGCGTTCCTACTGTGCTCTCCTAATAGGGCCAGCTTTCATCCCCACAACAAACTGATCCCTCAGTAACTTGTCTGAAGCGCTTATGTCACCAGAGCCATGTATATACTTCTTCTCCAGGCGCTTCCACAAATTCTGGAGCGTACCACAAAGTGGGTGAGGCTTTCATCCTTCTGCTGCTGTTTTTATTGAAAATATCAGTTTGATAAACATTTGCGTATCTATTACAGAGCCTATAAAATCAGTAGGGCCATCTTTTCACTCTATCCATTCTGTGCTTACAGAAAATACATGGTCTGTAGGGTCTTCTGCAAAGGTTTTTTTTTAAACTCGTTTTCTGTGTTTTATGTTTTGTGATATATAGGGTGATTACAGTTGTGAAGGGTATTTATATAGGCTTACTTTTATGGTGGTTTTGTGATTTTATATGAGATTTGTAGTTTACCAATAAAGCATGGATGTTTGCTATTTGAAAGTATAGTGTGGGCATTTTTTTTTAAAGTAGAAGTTAACCCTAAAACTAAAATCTGTAAATCTACAGGCATCCACAATCTAATGCCCTGTACACACGATCGGACATTGATCGGACATTCTGACAACAAAATCCATGGATTTTTTCCGACGGATGTTGGCTCAAACTTGTCTTGCATACACACGGTTGCACAAAGTTGTCGGAAAATCTGATCGTTCTGAACGCAGTGACGTAAAACACGTACGTCGGGACTATAAATGGAGCAGTAGCCAATAGCTTTCCCCTCTTAATTTATTCTGAGCATGCGTGGCACTTTGTGCGTCGGATTTGTGAACACGCAGACGGAATTTAAGCGATCGGATTTTGTTGTCGGAAAATTTCATAGCCTGCTCTCAAACTTTGTTTGTCGGAAACTCCGACGGAAAAAGTCAGATGGAGCCCACACACGATCGGAATTTCCGACAACACAATCCGTCGAAAAATCCAACCGTGTGTACAGGGCATAAGACTAACCTATCTAGCCCTGTAAAGAACAAATAGCTACACATACCTTTTTCCACTCCTCCTGCAGAGGAGGCAGCCGACAATGGAAGCCCCTTAGTAAGTCTATAGATGATGTCACTTCCCAGGCATTTCCCAGCCATTGTCTGCTGTCCCCTGCACACAGCATATGCTACTGGAGACCGGATCGTATTTATAAAAGGTATGTATAGCGATTTCTTCTATACAGGGCTGGATAGGTTAGTCTTATATTGTGGATGCCAGTAGATTTATAGATTTTAGTTTTAGGGTGAGCTTCTTCTTTAAGGAAAATTGTGGTTGTAGTAATTGGCTTAGCAGTCTTTGTCCTGCACACTGAGGCTAGGTTTAGTCGTGCATCTAAACCCGCCACTCCAGTGAAAAGTGAGTCAAGTTCCGAGGCAATCGACAGCCAGAGAGGAGGCGATGTGATGTCTCCTCAAAGAGGGTTTAACCCTATTTTGAATGAACAAACAAGTTGCAACTGTGTGCATTGCTCAAACTTGCAGGGCATTTGCAGCGTTTCACCATTTGCTTGAATGGGTTGGCGGGCTTGCCATCCACTAATCCTAATATGTTGGATAGCTTTGCCATGGCTATGGAGCATCGCGACTGCAGAATGTGGATACATGCAGATGTCGGGTGCTGAAAATGTGGCTCAACCACGCATTTTAACCACCCCTCCAACCTCACATTAAGACTTAACCTTAGAGTGATGTTGTTATTTTGGGAATACAATGTGTGGATTTTTCTGCTGAAGCCCTTTAACCTCTTGCCAACCGTGTAATGCATATATGCAATCGCAAGAAAGGAGGGATTTTTATGCCCAGTCGCTGCCAAAATATGTCCACGGTAGCAGGAGGTTGTGTACTGAGAGCGTGCTCACTGGTCCTGGTCCTTAGTAATCACATAATCAAGGCTTCTGATTGGGAGATGGTTTCCTTATCATTTGACCAATGTGAGAGCCGATTATGGCAGTCACAAGATGCCAAAGCCACGCCAGGCAGCGTAACAAGGTTAAAAAAAGAATGTTTAAAAAAACCATAAAAAACACAATGAAGTAAGATTATAGATTAAGGCACTGCAAAAATCATGCTGAAAATAATTGCAGTCATTAAAAATATAAACCAGCAATATCTGAAGGAGAGGTCAGCAATGGCGAGATTCATATTACTCAGGACAGGTTTCCTTTTTTTCCTAAGCTCATCCTGTAATAATCCTTTCCAGCCACAAGATGTCACTATGATATTATATTACACAGCTCCTATTAAATTCCCCATGGCCCTCCACCAGCAGATAGAATGGGAGTATTACAGGGAAAATGTTAGTGAAGACCAGCAAGCGTACATATTATCACATTACATTCACTTTATTTTAAATGTGAGCTCCAGATGTCTGTGAACTGAAGTGTAAAACTCCAACACTTCAATTTCCCAGCTGCTACGGTTATTATCATTGAATTGGAGTCAATCTTTTCTTGGCCGTAGTAACTATTGCGGTGCGGCGTGTGCACAGAATAAGGCCTCCTTCACATGGGTGATTAGAGGCGTACACCGGATGACAGGTGGGTGCGAACGGTGACGGCCACTCAGCCTGTACAAAGTAATGATAGGTTGAAAGATTACAGTGGAAATCCCAAAAACAGTTGCAACTGATAACAAAAACAGAATTGTTAGAACTTTATTCAACAAATCAGTTTTTAGTTTAATCATTTTTTTTTCTTTTTATATGTTTTATCTGTAGTATAAAAAATACTCATTTTGTATGCAGAGGATATGTTAGCCTGTGGGAAATGTAGAGCATGTCAGTTTGCAAAAAACAATGTAAAGAAACGATCCACATTTTATTCAAACCCTACAGGTGGAGAGTATGAGATCACTGACCTCATAACATGTGACACTACTCATGTCGTATATGTATAGCTCCCAACTGTCCCTGATTTCGAGGGACTGTCCCTGATTTGGAGCAATGTCCCTCTGTCCCTCATTCCTCCTCATTTGTCCCTCATTTTGGTCTGATCTATATAGATGTATATAAAATGCACTTTTTATCTATCAAAAAGTGTTTCCCAGCACTAAACCTTTGATATGATTTCTAAATTGCTGCATATGTAAATTCCAAAAGCCGATATAAAGGAATAGTAGTGGTAAAAAAGCACTTGTGAGTTTAACCAATCTTGTTTTTTGTACAATTCTCCATTAAGGGGGCGTGGCAAGGGGATCTGTCCTATGCGTACATACTTTTGCCGATAGGTGTCCCTCATTCCCGTCTCAAAAAGTTGTGAAGTATGTATATGCATTAGTCTGCCCATGCGGACTGATGTATATTGGACGTACAAAAAGAACTCTGAATATAAAAGTAGGTGAACACATAACCAATATAATGAAAGGATATGAATATCATAGTGTCTCAGAACACTGCAGGCGTTATCTTGCAAAAGACCCCTCTTCTCTCCAATTTTGGGGTGTGGATAGGGTCCTCCCTGCTTGGAGAAGCTCTAATAGGGTTAGAGACCTCTCCATAGGGGAAACTAAGTGGATTCATTTATTACAGACGATGAGCCCTGATGGCTTATACTCGATTTAACCACTTAAGGACTGAGCCTCTTTCTGAGAGTTAAGTTGAAAACAGTTTTTTTGCTAGAAAATTACTTAGAACCCCCAAACATTATATATATATACCGTATATACTCGAGTATAAGTCGTTCCGAGTATAAGTCGAGGCCCTAATTTACCACAAAAAAATGGGAAAAACTTATTGACCCGAGTATAAGACGAGGGTGAGAAATGCACAGCTACTGTAAGTGGAAAAGAGGGTCAACAATGCCCATTTGCAGCCTCACTGTTACCATTTGCATGCCTCACGGTGCCCATTTGCAGCCATAGGTCCCCCGAACTTCAAACTCGGTAGTTAAGTGTTCCTAGATGCCCCCTAGCTGCAGCCAAAATTTGGGGTCTCTGAACCCAAAGTGTCCCGAAATGACATTGCTGCAGGTGGACACAGTTGACCGACTTTGGGGCCCCGTATCTTGGGGCCACTTAGTGGTAGGAACCCCAAATTTGGTGTGCAAACCCATCTGAACTAGCAAAATATCCAAAGCTGGGATTTCTAGCACTAAGTGGCCCTGAGATATTGGTTCAGAAAATGATATTTTCTGAACCTAATTTGGGGCCCCGTATCTCGGGGCCACTTGGTGCTAGAAAACCCAGCTTTGGATATGTTATGGTACCAGGTCCACTGGGTTTGCACACCAAATTTGGGGTTCCTAGCATCAAGTGGGCCTGAGATACGGGGCTGCAAAGTCGGTTCGGAAAATGAAATTTTTTGCTGCAGAAAAGTGCTTGACTCGAGTATAAGTCGAGGGGGGCACTTTCAGCACAAAAAAAAGTGCTGAAAAACTCGACTTATACTCGAGTATATATGGTATATATTTTTTTTTTCTAACACCCTAGAGAATAAAATGGCGGTAGTTGCAATACTTTCTGTCACACCGTATTTACACAGCGGTCTTACAAGCGCACTTTTTTTGGAAAAAATACACATTGACTTAAAAGTCTACCAAATTTCCTTACTATGCGTGAAAGTGATGAGGAGGGAGATACTTAAGCTTCATTGCCGTGCCACGTCGCCACCCCCGTGACGAAGTCCGAAGGGACGAAACGTGTCGGGACATGGCTACATGCCAACACTGAGACGGTGACTCCATGTTTATGAAAGAAGCTATGAGGAGATCGCAATACCGAGTCACCTGGCATGTTTGGAATTTTAACAGGGCAATTTTAAATCTTTTATGATGTAAGTGCGTTACTTTTAATAAACCGATTACCTTAAGGTGTTTTTACACTATTGGAGGCTCTGTTTCAATTTCTATCCCCACATGTGGAGAGTGTCTTTATTAATCTGGATGGAGATTGGCGTGTAAAGGCGGCTCTTCAGTAACATATAATAGGGAGATAATTGCCAGACACGAAAGTGAATGGCAACAGCATCTGGGGAGTGGAATTGGCACACATCACTTTGGTCAAGGATTTTGGTGGATCAACAAGATTTTGTTTCACTATTTTTTCATCACTTTAAGTTGGACTGTATTACCATATTGATTTGCATATATTGGAGCATACAGTGGGCAAAAAAGTATTTAGTCAGCCACCAATTGTGCAAGTTCTCCCACTTACAAAGATGAGAGAAGCCTGTAATTGTCATCATAGGTATATCTCAACTATGAGAGACAAAATGTGGAAACAAATCCAGACAATCGCAATGTCTGATTTTTGAAAGAATTTATTTGCAAATTATGGTGGAAAATAAGTATTTGGTGAATATCAAAAGTTCATCTCAATACTTTGTTATATATCCTTTGTTGGCAATGACAGAGGTCAAATGTTTTCTGTAAGTCTTCACAAGGTTGTCACACACTGTTGCTGGTATGTTGGCCCATTCCTCCATGCAGATCTCCTCTAGAGCAGTGATGTTTTGGGGCTGTCGCTGGGCAACACGGACTTTCAACTCCCTCCAAAGGTTTTCTATGCGGTTGAGATCTGGAGACTGGCTAGGCCACTCCAGGACCTTGAAATGCTTCTTATGAGGCTACTCCTTCGTTGCCCGGGTGATGTGTTTGGGATCATTGTCATGCTGAAAGACTCAGCCATGTTTCATCTTCAATGCCCTTGCTGATGGGAGGAGGTTTGCACTCAAAATCTCACGATACATGGCCCCATTCATTCTTTCATGTACATGGATCAGTCGTCCTGTTCCCTTTGCAGAGAAACAGCCCCAAAGCATGATGTTGCCACCCCCATGCTTCACAGTAGGTATGGTGTTCTTTGGTTGCAACTCAGCATTCTCTCTCCTCCAAACACGACGAGTTGTGTTTCTACCAAACAGTTCTACTTTGGTTTCATCTGACCATATGACATTTTCCCAGTGCCCTTCTGGATCATCCAAATGCTCTCTAGCAAACCTCAGACGGGCTTGGACATGTACTGGCTTAAGCAGGGGGACACGTCTGGCACTGCAGGATCTGAGTCCCTGGCGGCGTAGTGTGTTACTGATGGTAGCCTTTGTTACATTGGTCCCAGCTCTCTGCAGGTCATTCACTAGGTCCCCCCGTGTGGTTCTGGGATTTTTGCTCACCGTTCTTTTGATCATTTTGACCCCACGGGGTGAGATCTTGTGTGGAGCCCCAGATCGAGGGAGACTATCAGTGGTCTTGTATGTCTTCCATTTTCTAATTATTGCTCCCACAGTTTATTTCTTCACACCAAGCTGCTTGCCTATTGCAGATTCAGTCTTCCCAGACTGGTGCAGGTCTACAATTTTGTTTCTGGTGTCCTTCGACAGCTCTTTGGTCTTCACCATAGTGGAGTTTGGAGTGTGACTGTTTGAGGTTGTGGACAGGTGTCTTTTATACTGATAACAAGTTCAAACAGGTGCCATAAATACAGGTAATGAGTGGAGGACAGAGGAGCCTCTTAAAGAAGAAGATACAGGTCTGTGAGAGACAGAAATCTTCCTTGTTTGTAGGTGACCAAATACTTATTTTCCACCATAATTTGCAAATACATTCTTTCAAAAATCAGACAATGTGATTTTCTGGATTTGTTTCCACATTTTGTCTTTCATAGTTGAGGTATACCTATGATGACAATTACAGGCCTCTCTCATCTTTTTAAGTGGGAGAACTTGCACAGTTGGTGGCTGACTAAATACTTTTTTGCCCCACTGTATATATTTTTTGGATATGCCATATGGACACTTTTCATTATGTATGGGTGTTTTATGTTGATCATTTCACAATGTTAATATTTAGGAGTTTTGTATATTAATTTAGCGCGCTACTGTGGAATTATTTGTCTCTCTCTCTTTTTTACATTTGTTTCACCTCATTTGCATGTTTATTAAATATTAAGTGGCAGCACAGATAAGTTTTTTTCGTTTTTAGCACAGTGCGCACACATATAGAAGATATGTTTGACTCACCATTTTCATCTGGACAGGATTACTAAGGAATAGTATTGTCATGGTTCAACATGCTGTTATTTGTGACCATGCATATACATTTGCATACTTATGTATATGTAGCCCTCTTTTGGGGGGGACAGGGTGGTTATGAGAAATGGCCCTCCCCAAACAGGATTTTGTGTTAAAGTGTTTCTAAAGGCAGAAGGTTTCTTTTTATCCTAATGCATTCTACTCGTTAAGATAAAAAACCTTCTGTGTGCAGCGGCATCCCTAATACTTACATGAGCCCCATCTCAATCCAGCGATGTTGCAAGAGAGCCATGAAGTCCAGGGACTCTCCCGCCTCATTGGCTGAGACAGCAGTGGGCGTCTCGCTACTGTCAATTAAAGTCAGTGAGCCAATGAGGAGAGAAAGGGGGCTGGGCCAAGGCACGGCTCTGTGTCTGACTGGACAAACAGAGCAGGGACTTGGCACGGGTGCCCCATAGCAGGCTGCTTGCTGTGGGGGCACTTGGCAGGAGGGAGGGGTCAGGAGCTTCACTGAGGGAGCTGAGGAGAGGAGGATCTGGTAAGTATAACATGTTTTGACTTTAATATCGCTTTAAACCTGTATGTAAATAAGAGAATCAGAACCTTTGCTAAGTGAAAGAGTGAGTTTGATAAAGTTAGCAGTGCCTCCACCCAGGACAGGGCCTCTTTGATCAGATGGGGTTCTCTTCCTGGCAAATAACCAGTAATCTAATCAAAGTAATTGGAAGCAGAAGAGCTACTGCAACCAGCACATAAAGTATATAGATGCACACCTGTATAGAAATAAAACGTGCTTTGTATAAGAAAAGATTAATAATAGAACATACACCCATTGTACAAACACGTATTACCAGCACAGGGCACGATAGGAGTCCTAGTGAAGTTGTGTACATATTGTATACCTGGGTATATATACTTCCAGTTGAATGTTGGAGCAAAGTCCAGTTGCAGGGGCCCCTGAGGATGATGCTGCATCTGCCTTTGTAACAGGGACCAGAAGCCAAGAACAGTGTTCTACAGGGGTAACCTCCAACTGCTGTCCAACCAGCCTGGAATAGAATTTCTCAAAGGCAGCAACTGGGGCGTGTCCCTAGAACTCAGGGTCAGCCTATCTACTCTGACTATTAGTCCATCCCTAGTAGTTTATAATAGGCTCTTCTGGTCCAGGATTTAGCAGTATGGACAGGACATGTGGCTGAGACTCTCTCATTCTCTCTCTCTACTTCCTATACATTCAATGTATGACATACACATACCTCCTAACTGACACCTATCAGCAAAAGTATGTAAGTATAGGACACACCCCCTGCCATGCCCCCCTTAAAGGAGAATTGTACAAAAAAAATGATTAGTTAAACCCATAAGTGTTTTTTATTACCACTGCTTTTCTTTTATATTGGCTTTTGGAATTTAAAAATGCAGCAATTTAGAAATTGTATGAAAGGTTTAGCACTGTAAAACACTTTTTGATAGATAAGTAGTGCTTTTTTTATACAACTACATAGATGAGACCAAAATAAGGGACAAATGAGGAGCAAAGATAGACAGAGGGACTTACTTCTGAATGAGGGACAGTCCCTTGAAATCAGGGACAGTTGGGAAATATGCATACATCAATGTACAAACAGGTTTTATCAGCAAAGGGCCTGATAGGACAATAGAAATCCTGGTGTAATTGTGTACATACTGTGTACCCAGGTATACATAGTTATTAATAGAGATACTTTTGGATGAATTTTGCAGCAAAGTCCAGTTGTAGCGGCCCCTGAGGATGATGCGGCATCTGTCTTTGAGTTGGAGACCTGAAGACAAGATCAGTAGTCACAGGGGTATCCTCCAACTGTTGTCCAACCAGCCTGGAATTGAACTTCTCACTGGCAGCAGGAACTGTGGTGTAACACTGGAACTCAGAGTCAGCCTATCTATTCTGTGCTTTAGTCCCTCACTGGTAGTGTATAATAGCCCCTACTGGCCCAGGATTTAGCAGTATGGATAGAACATATGTCTCTCTCTCTCTCTCTCTGATTTCGGCTGAAATATAGGGATGAACCGAACACCCCCCCCCCCCCCCCCGATTTGGTTCGCAGCAGAACATGCGAACAGGCAAAAAATTAGTTTGAATACGCAAACACCGTTAAAGTCTATGGGACGCGACCGTGAAAAATCAAAAGTGCTAATTTTAAGGGTTAATATGGAAGTTATTGTCATAAAAAGTGTTTGGGGACCTGGGTTCTGCCCCAGGGGACATGTATCAATGCAAAAAAAAGTTTTAAAAACGGCCATTTTTTAGGGAGCAGTGATTTTAATAATGCTTAAAGTGAAACAATAAAAGTGAAATATTCTTTAAATTTCGTACCTGGGGGGTGTCTATAGTTTGCCTGTAAAGTGGCGCATTTTTCCCGTGTTTAGAACAGTCCCTGCACAAAATGACATTTCTAAAGGAAAATAAGTCATTTAAAACTACTCGCGGCTATAATGAATTGTCGGGTCCCGGCAATACAGATTAGTCATTGAAAAAAACGGCATCCCCCAGTCCATTAGCAAGCTCTTTGGGTCTGGTATAAATATTAAAGGGAATCCCGAACCAAAATTAAAAAAAAAATTGCATGGGGGTCCCCCCAAATTCCATGCCCTTCAGGTCTGGTATGGATATTAAGGGGAACCCTGCGCCAAATTTTTTTTAAAAATGGCGTGGGGGTCCCCTTAAAAATCCATACCAGACCCTTATCCGAGCACGCAACCTGGCAGGCTGCAGGAAAATTGGGGGGGACGAGAGAGCACCCCCCCTCCTGAACCGTACTAGGCCACATGCCCTCAACATGGGGAGGGTGCTTTGGGGTAGCCCCCCAAAGCACCTCATCCCCATGTTGATGGGGACAAGGGCCTCATCCCCACAACCTCATCCCCACAACAGCAGGCGAGTCGACTCGAACATCAGGCTCATCCCTACTGAAATAGATCAGATGAGGCAACAATCTCTTGTCTGTCCTTTACCAACCGTTCAAGTCTTCTTCGGGGAAGAACCATCGAATGGGTAGGAATCCTTGTTCAATTGCTACTGTTTCCCCTAAAATAAACCAGATCAGAGTTCTCTGCAGAATATCTCTCCCCATAGGACCAAAATACAAATGTTTAGCAATGTTTAACCACTGCCTGCCCAGCCTTGGTGTCCCTTTAATAAGGTCTGTACGCTCGTAGAGCAGGAAGGATTGGTGATCATGTGACCACTGTGATTAGCTGTGACAGTGGTCACATGATAAGCTACCAATTGTTAGTGGGGACCTAGAGCTGTCTTTGACAGCTTGGTCTCTGTGCTGGGAGCGTGTAGTGAGCGCGCTCTTGGAACACAAACATTGCCCACCCAATGATCCATATGTGTGGTGTGTGGGCGTTAAAACCCTTTTGCTGCTGCAGATATGTGTTTGATTGAGACTGCTCCCTCTAAGGCTCTGGCCAGGAAGGTGTTGTTTAACTGCAGTCAAGTTACCAGCTTGGATGTGCTATCTGCTGTGCAAATCTTAGGACAGTTTGAATAAGATTACAGGTCTCTTGGCAGGCAAAACAGCACCAACATATAGGGATGAACTTGGTGTTCAGGTTGACCATGAGTTCGATCCATACCAGTGGCGGCTGGTGCTCAAAATTTTTGGGGGGCGCAAATAAACTGAAAAATTCTGAAAAATACTGAAACAAAAACACCAATTGCAGCTACTGTGCCATCAAATGCAGCCACTGTGCCCAACATATACAGCCAACTGTGCCCATCATATGCAGCCAACTGTGCCCATCATATGCAGCCAACTGTGCCCATAATATGCAGCCAACTGTGCCCATCATATGCAGCCAACTGTGCCCCATGAATTGCAGCCTCCGTGCCCATAATATGCAGCCACTGTGACCAGCAAATGCAGCCAACTGTGCCCATCAGTTGCAGGCTCGGTGCCCATAATATGCAGTCACTATGCTCAGCAAATGCAGCCCAATGTGCCCCATCAATTGCAGCCTCAGTTCCCACAATATGCAGTCATCTAGCCCAGCAAATACAGCCAACCGTGCCCTATCAATTGCAGCCTCTGTACCAATAATATGCAGCCGCTGTGCCCCACCCGCTGTCCTCATTGTAGTGGCGGGTCAGGCGGCGAGCTGTGGGATGGGTAGCGCGGCGGTGGCTCCTGTGTCCTCCATGCGCGTCTTCTTCCTGTTCTGATCAAGTGACCATCCACGCCTCCTGATTTGCTGAGAGGCGGTTCTGTGTTAGCAAAGCAAATATTCATTTGCTTTGCTAACACACCTGGGTGGAACTGCGAGCGCAATGGTTTGCGCTTTCGGTTCACCTTTTTTTGAAGCCTATCAGGTGGTTCAAAAACACCCCCCCCCCCCGCCACTGGAATTCAAGCGCCCAGCATCCAAAAAGGGGCTGGATGCCTGAATAGGGGGTGGCTACAGCGCCCATGGATAGATTTATGCCCTGCATGAATCTATCCATTCTTCACAGATTGGGGTGGCTGGAGCGACGGGGCTGCGCCCATGCGCCCTTAATGGAGGCACCGCCACTGATCCATATCCACGGCAATTAGAATGGCTTGGAGAGACTCCGAGACTAATGATTTACACTTTCTATGCCTATATTACTCGTCCACTCTGTGAGTTGCCATTTATTTTGCTTTGTTTATATTAAACCAACGTTTTTAATACTGCACTTAGTCTGGCGCCCCTCTGTACCTGCTTTAACCTACAGTGTTCACTGCTTTGCTCTAAGGGTACTGCCTCCAAGTGCTGACCTAAAATCTATTATGGACTTCATCCAGGGACTGTGAAATCCTAATATGAGGTTTTAATCAGATTTTATCAACTAGAGTGTCATTGTCAGGTGCAGTCTGATCCTTCTTTATTTATGATCAAACATCGATTTAATTTATTGTTCCCTTTTAAAGTTGTAATACATTTTTTTACACATCCTTTTAGCGCCACTGTTTACATTGTTTTCGATCCATACCCAGCCTTTTCAAAGTTTGGCGAGCAGGTGAACAAACTGGCTTGATCTGGTCAGTTTGCTCACCTGCCTGAACCTCTGGGTGATGCCGCTGAAAGTCATTCCTTTAGTGGCGGTATCACTACCATCATTAAATGACGGCTTCCCACCGGCTTGTTTCAAATTATCAGGGATCTCAAGTTATGTCAATGACCCAGTATTACTATCTGGTTTGTTTACATTCAGCAGTCTCCTGGGGAGCTGTCATTTGTGGCAGGAGTAGTGATTGACAAGACAGCTTTGTCGTAGTGGCAGGCTGTTGGGCATTGCCTATTGTAATTGACACTAGATTTACATAACTGGATGATGGAACCGGCAGATTTACATCTTTAATGAATAAGCAACAAGGTATACTATGTGGCCTCCTTATTCTAATGGAGGGCATCCAGATTCTGATAAGTCCCCTCCATGGACTCCAACATCCACCATGTGTAGGTGAGAGAAAGGACAGGTGGTAGGCACCCAAGAGGGAAGGAAACGACACAGATGTCCGAGATTTCAAGGAAGTGTATTGTCATCAACGTTACAAACACACTGTAACAGAGTCTATGTAGAGGTTTCAACTGGGCAGAGACACTCACAGATGACTATGCAGTAAACACTGACAGCACTTGGCACAGGAATTGGTTGGTATGCAGTATGCAACGAGGCACTAAAGTGAAAAAGTTCCACACAGCAACAGTTCCTATACTGTCCCTCCACCTCTGGAATAGGGTGACCACATTTCCAAACTGCCATTCAGGGACAATTTTGCCAAGGGGGGGGGGGGTTTCCCTCTTATCATCCCAACACCATGCTTGATATGGTGCCAGGATGATCAAATCATATTATATCTATTACTACATTGTAATATATAATGAAATAGTTCAACTCACCATAATGCCGAATCATTGGGAACCCTAAGCTTGTCACTTGCCACAAGATGCAGTGTGTCACTTGCCACGTCTCCTGCCACCAGATGCAGCATCACTTGCCACCGTCTCCTGCCACCAGATGCAGGGTGTCACTTGCCACCATATCCTGCCACCAGATGCAGGGTGTCACTTTCCCCCATAGCCTGCCACCAGATGCAGGGTGTCACTTGCCACCATATCCTGCCACCAGATGCAGCGTCACTTGCCACCGTCTCCTGCCACCAGATGCAGGGTGTCACTTGCCACCGTCTCCTGCCACCAGATGCAGGGTGTCACTTGCCACCATATCCTGCCACCAGATGCAGGGTGTCACTTGCCACCATATCCTGCCACCAGATGCAGGGTGTCACTTGCCCCCGTAGCCTGCCACCAGATGCAGGGTGTCACTTGCCACCGTCTCCTGCCACCAGATGCAGTGGCACTTGCCACCCTGTGCTCTTGCTGAGTAAGTCCCTTGATCCAAGTGCCTACCTGATTCCTACACTGACCTACCTGACCCCTTAAATGACCTACCTGACCACTATAACCTACCTGACCTCTACCATGACCCACCTGCCCACTACACTGACTTCCCTGTCCCCTGCACTGACCTACCTGACCCCCCTGACCACTACACTCCTTCCTGCACTACTCACACTGACTACTCCCCCACACAAACATAAGGTAGATCGGTGGATTTCACTCACCACAGGCCTCCATGAAGATCATCCATAGTCGCTCCTCAGTATCCCCCGCAGGCCAGGAACTCCGCCAGCAGCCGTCGACCCGCCGTATGCTCGTCTGCATCGAGCACCGCCCCTCCCCCTCACACACATGGGCTGCCTGTGGAACGCACCTGAGGAATCATGGGGGAATCATGGGGGACAGGGCAGGCTGGACCACTGGAGTCCCTAGGCGGGGGGAGACCTGGGTGCTGAGGAGTGTCTGCCTCGTTGGAGGTGTATGTTGATTATAGGGGCTGGAGCCTGGAAGAAGTCACTTGGGCTGCCCACCCCCACGCTACACCACTGGGCTGGCCCGGCCGGATGACATCATTGACATTCGGCAGTCAATGGAAAATTGTAAAGGGCTGCATCATATTCATTCCGGGACACTGTATTGTCCCGGAATGAAGGTGCCCGGGACCCGGGACAGACTTGCTGATTGCGGAATGTCCCGGGCAATCCGGGACACGTGGGCTCTCTACTCTGGAACCTCTCTCTATGCTAGGCACATTGATAAGGAGAAAGGAAGGTGGGACTTTGTATGAAGAATGCATCCCTGGAGGAGTCACGATGCTCTTTTTTAGCCACACATCCATTGTCATACCCCTCTTTCATTTCACCTTATATTCCCTCTTCACAGACAGTTACACTCCCGTGCTACACTATCTCCTCTCTACCCATGGGGGCCCCTCCCTGGGGAGCAATTTCTCCTTTTGGCGATACACCTACGCCCGGGTTTGTCCACCTCAGCTCCCGGGACTGACGTCCATAACCGGTCGGCCTTCCGGCCCTTCATGCCTTCACCCAGTCCCATGGACATCTCTGTAAGTAGTTGTGGTAAATTGGGGTTATTCCCCCTCTCCTTTTCCTCTTCAAAACAATGATTATTCTAGCTTACTTTACAAATTAACCATGTGTTTCAATATACACAGACATCTACCTCATACCTGCTCCTGAAGAGTGGCAGTCGCCACGAAACGCGTAGAGCCAATAGATGCCCTTTCGCTCATACTGTACTTTATCAACACTTACCATACTTACTAATTGGATCGTACCAACATATCCAGATATAGCTCTCTACCAGGGAGACACGTTTTTATGAAAATGGCTCTCTATGATGTGCATGATATGAATTCATTATGTTGTTTTTGTTGTGGTTATGATTATTGTTACATATATCTACCCTATGTACTTTGTTTTTATATAATATTAACAATATGAACTGATTATATCATTAATTGATTATGTCATGATTATATATTTTTTTTATGGTATCATCACCACTACTGTTACCATTTTTTATATTAATAAACCGCTGACTACTTATTGTTGCCTTGCAATGTTGTCATCAATGCCCATAGTTTTAATATACCTAGTACTGCCCATTTTCATATGCATCGTGACTCCTCCAGGGATGCATTCTTCATACAAAGTCCCACCTTCCTTTCTCCTTATCAATTAACAGGGATGGAGGCGCTTGGCGGTGGTAGCCTTGCGTTCTCATATAAAGTCCCATCTGGTTGCTCTTTGTTTTTCATATATACAACAGGGATGGAAGGATGCACCCTACTCTTATACATTTACGCTGGTACTTTCCATTTTCATGGTCACCTAGGTCTTGTATATTCAAACACATTTCCTTTATCTATTATTGAGAGATATATAATACTATAGGTTTTAGGAGATGAGCTCTGCTGTTTACCATGTTGTTATGGCTACTTGGGGTGCTATGGGTACAGGGCTGGGCTATGTTTAGGGCTGGTGCATTCCGGCCGGGGCTCGCCCAGTTCCGGGAGCTGCGATGCGCTCCTGGGGCCCTCCCTCTCCCCCTTCTTCCCTTTCCGGGTCACTCGGGTATTGGGTGGGCGCCCAATTGCGCATCGGCGTCACGCTTCCCACGCCGCCTGCGCTGCGTCGCACATTTGTGACGTCAGCGCGGCGACGCAGTGTTTACATCCTACGCCCTCCACGAGGTGATTGGCGCCGGACGGGGATGGCGTCTGCCGTTCGCCGTTTTGGCGCCTCCTCCTCTCATTCGGCTGTCAGCGTGACGTTGGTGGACCTTCCCCCCTCATTGGAGTGTATTTATACTCCTCTCAGCAGACATTGTCCCCTCTAGGGTTGTTTCCCCCATGGTTAGGATGTACTTTGGACCCAATCAATTTCACTGCAAACCAGGTATCTTTTTTGGTTTCCCCCCCCTGTTTACTACTTATTATATAATATTTTTCTACCACGTTTTTTTCTACCACGTTTTTGCTCCAAACTGTCTCTATTGTGGGTACCTATACCCCAGTATTGGGGTTCTACTAGCAATTACTCTTTCCTATTCACTTTTGTCACCCAATCATCCCTATACTCTGCACCGTAGATATATTTTTCATGACACCATTATCACTGGATGGTTCTTGTCATATAACTTATTCTATCATTATCCTTTTCATCACTGATCTCTTTTTTAGCCACACATCCATTGTCATACCCCTCTTTCATTTCACCTTATATTCCCTCTTCACAGACAGTTACACTCCCGTGCTACACTATCTCCTCTCTACCCATGGGGGCCCCTCCCTGGGGAGCAATTTCTCCTTTTGGCGATACACCTACGCCCGGGTTTGTCCACCTCAGCTCCCGGGACTGACGTCCATAACCGGTCGGCCTTCCGGCCCTTCATGCCTTCACCCAGTCCCATGGACATCTCTGTAAGTAGTTGTGGTAAATTGGGGTTATTCCCCCTCTCCTTTTCCTCTTCAAAACAATGATTATTCTAGCTTACTTTACAAATTAACCATGTGTTTCAATATACACAGACATCTACCTCATACCTGCTCCTGAAGAGTGGCAGTCGCCACGAAACGCGTAGAGCCAATAGATGCCCTTTCGCTCATACTGTACTTTATCAACACTTACCATACTTACTAATTGGATCGTACCAACATATCCAGATATAGCTCTCTACCAGGGAGACACGTTTTTATGAAAATGGCTCTCTATGATGTGCATGATATGAATTCATTATGTTGTTTTTGTTGTGGTTATGATTATTGTTACATATATCTACCCTATGTACTTTGTTTTTATATAATATTAACAATATGAACTGATTATATCATTAATTGATTATGTCATGATTATATATTTTTTTTATGGTATCATCACCACTACTGTTACCATTTTTTATATTAATAAACCGCTGACTACTTATTGTTGCCTTGCAATGTTGTCATCAATGCCCATAGTTTTAATATACCTAGTACTGCCCATTTTCATATGCATCGTGACTCCTCCAGGGATGCATTCTTCATACAAAGTCCCACCTTCCTTTCTCCTTATCAATTAACAGGGATGGAGGCGCTTGGCGGTGGTAGCCTTGCGTTCTCATATAAAGTCCCATCTGGTTGCTCTTTGTTTTTCATATATACAAGAGGGATGGAAGGATGCACCCTACTCTTATACATTTACGCTGGTACTTTCCATTTTCATGGTCACCTAGGTCTTGTATATTCAAACACATTTCCTTTATCTATTATTGAGAGATATATAATACTATAGGTTTTAGGAGATGAGCTCTGCTGTTTACCATGTTGTTATGGCTACTTGGGGTGCTATGGGTACAGGGCTGGGCTATGTTTAGGGCTGGGCATTCCGGCCGGGGCTCGCCCAGTTCCGGGAGCTGCGATGCGCTCCTGGGGCCCTCCCTCTCCCCCTTCTTCCCTTTCCGGGTCGCTCGGGTATTGGGTGGGCGCCCAATTGCGCATCGGCGTCACGCTTCCCACGCCGCCTGCGCTGCGTCGCACATTTGTGACGTCAGCGCGGCGACGCAGTGTTTACATCCTACGCCCTCCACGAGGTGATTGGCGCCGGACGGGGATGGCGTCTGCCGTTCGCCGTTTTGGCGCCTCCTCCTCTCATTCGGCTGTCAGCGTGACGTTGGTGGACCTTCCCCCCTCATTGGAGTGTATTTATACTCCTCTCAGCAGACATTGTCCCCTCTAGGGTTGTTTCCCCCATGGTTAGGATGTACTTTGGACCCAATCAATTTCACTGCAAACCAGGTATCTTTTTTGGTTTCCCCCCCCTGTTTACTACTTATTATATAATATTTTTCTACCACGTTTTTTTCTACCACGTTTTTGCTCCAAACTGTCTCTATTGTGGGTACCTATACCCCAGTATTGGGGTTCTACTAGCAATTACTCTTTCCTATTCACTTTTGTCACCCAATCATCCCTATACTCTGCACCGTAGATATATTTTTCATGACACCATTATCACTGGATGGTTCTTGTCATATAACTTATTCTATCATTATCCTTTTCATCACTGATCTCTTTTTTAGCCACACATCCATTGTCATACCCCTCTTTCATTTCACCTTATATTCCCTCTTCACAGACAGTTACACTCCCGTGCTACACTATCTCCTCTCTACCCATGGGGGCCCCTCCCTGGGGAGCAATTTCTCCTTTTGGCGATACACCTACGCCCGGGTTTGTCCACCTCAGCTCCCGGGACTGACGTCCATAACCGGTCGGCCTTCCGGCCCTTCATGCCTTCACCCAGTCCCATGGACATCTCTGTAAGTAGTTGTGGTAAATTGGGGTTATTCCCCCTCTCCTTTTCCTCTTCAAAACAATGATTATTCTAGCTTACTTTACAAATTAACCATGTGTTTCAATATACACAGACATCTACCTCATACCTGCTCCTGAAGAGTGGCAGTCGCCACGAAACGCGTAGAGCCAATAGATGCCCTTTCGCTCATACTGTACTTTATCAACACTTACCATACTTACTAATTGGATCGTACCAACATATCCAGATATAGCTCTCTACCAGGGAGACACGTTTTTATGAAAATGGCTCTCTATGATGTGCATGATATGAATTCATTATGTTGTTTTTGTTGTGGTTATGATTATTGTTACATATATCTACCCTATGTACTTTGTTTTTATATAATATTAACAATATGAACTGATTATATCATTAATTGATTATGTCATGATTATATATTTTTTTTTATGGTATCATCACCACTACTGTTACCATTTTTTATATTAATAAACCGCTGACTACTTATTGTTGCCTTGCAATGTTGTCATCAATGCCCATAGTTTTAATATACCTAGTACTGCCCATTTTCATATGCATCGTGACTCCTCCAGGGATGCATTCTTCATACAAAGTCCCACCTTCCTTTCTCCTTATCAATTAACAGGGATGGAGGCGCTTGGCGGTGGTAGCCTTGCGTTCTCATATAAAGTCCCATCTGGTTGCTCTTTGTTTTTCATATATACAACAGGGATGGAAGGATGCACCCTACTCTTATACATTTACGCTGGTACTTTCCATTTTCATGGTCACCTAGGTCTTGTATATTCAAACACATTTCCTTTATCTATTATTGAGAGATATATAATACTATAGGTTTTAGGAGATGAGCTCTGCTGTTTACCATGTTGTTATGGCTACTTGGGGTGCTATGGGTACAGGGCTGGGCTATGTTTAGGGCTGGTGCATTCCGGCCGGGGCTCAACCAGTTCCGGGAGCTGCGATGCGCTCCTGGGGCCCTCCCTCTCCCCCTTCTTCCCTTTCCGGGTCGCTCGGGTATTGGGTGGGCGCCCAATTGCGCATCGGCGTCACGCTTCCCACGCCGCCTGCGCTGCGTCGCACATTTGTGACGTCAGCGCGGCGACGCAGTGTTTACATCCTACGCCCTCCACGAGGTGATTGGCGCCGGACGGGGATGGCGTCTGCCGTTCGCCGTTTTGGCGCCTCCTCCTCTCATTCGGCTGTCAGCGTGACGTTGGTGGACCTTCCCCCCTCATTGGAGTGTATTTATACTCCTCTCAGCAGACATTGTCCCCTCTAGGGTTGTTTCCCCCATGGTTAGGATGTACTTTGGACCCAATCAATTTCACTGCAAACCAGGTATCTTTTTTGGTTTCCCCCCCCTGTTTACTACTTATTATATAATATTTTTCTACCACGTTTTTTTCTACCACGTTTTTGCTCCAAACTGTCTCTATTGTGGGTACCTATACCCCAGTATTGGGGTTCTACTAGCAATTACTCTTTCCTATTCACTTTTGTCACCCAATCATCCCTATACTCTGCACCGTAGATATATTTTTCATGACACCATTATCACTGGATGGTTCTTGTCATATAACTTATTCTATCATTATCCTTTTCATCACTGATCTCTTTTTTAGCCACACATCCATTGTCATACCCCTCTTTCATTTCACCTTATATTCCCTCTTCACAGACAGTTACACTCCCGTGCTACACTATCTCCTCTCTACCCATGGGGGCCCCTCCCTGGGGAGCAATTTCTCCTTTTGGCGATACACCTACGCCCGGGTTTGTCCACCTCAGCTCCCGGGACTGACGTCCATAACCGGTCGGCCTTCCGGCCCTTCATGCCTTCACCCAGTCCCATGGACATCTCTGTAAGTAGTTGTGGTAAATTGGGGTTATTCCCCCTCTCCTTTTCCTCTTCAAAACAATGATTATTCTAGCTTACTTTACAAATTAACCATGTGTTTCAATATACACAGACATCTACCTCATACCTGCTCCTGAAGAGTGGCAGTCGCCACGAAACGCGTAGAGCCAATAGATGCCCTTTCGCTCATACTGTACTTTATCAACACTTACCATACTTACTAATTGGATCGTACCAACATATCCAGATATAGCTCTCTACCAGGGAGACACGTTTTTATGAAAATGGCTCTCTATGATGTGCATGATATGAATTCATTATGTTGTTTTTGTTGTGGTTATGATTATTGTTACATATATCTACCCTATGTACTTTGTTTTTATATAATATTAACAATATGAACTGATTATATCATTAATTGATTATGTCATGATTATATATTTTTTTTATGGTATCATCACCACTACTGTTACCATTTTTTATATTAATAAACCGCTGACTACTTATTGTTGCCTTGCAATGTTGTCATCAATGCCCATAGTTTTAATATACCTAGTACTGCCCATTTTCATATGCATCGTGACTCCTCCAGGGATGCATTCTTCATACAAAGTCCCACCTTCCTTTCTCCTTATCAATTAACAGGGATGGAGGCGCTTGGCGGTGGTAGCCTTGCGTTCTCATATAAAGTCCCATCTGGTTGCTCTTTGTTTTTCATATATACAACAGGGATGGAAGGATGCACCCTACTCTTATACATTTACGCTGGTACTTTCCATTTTCATGGTCACCTAGGTCTTGTATATTCAAACACATTTCCTTTATCTATTATTGAGAGATATATAATACTATAGGTTTTAGGAGATGAGCTCTGCTGTTTACCATGTTGTTATGGCTACTTGGGGTGCTATGGGTACAGGGCTGGGCTATGTTTAGGGCTGGTGCATTCCGGCCGGGGCTCGCCCAGTTCCGGGAGCTGCGATGCGCTCCTGGGGCCCTCCCTCTCCCCCTTCTTCCCTTTCCGGGTCGCTCGGGTATTGGGTGGGCGCCCAATTGCGCATCGGCGTCACGCTTCCCACGCCGCCTGCGCTGCGTCGCACATTTGTGACGTCAGCGCGGCGACGCAGTGTTTACATCCTACGCCCTCCACGAGGTGATTGGCGCCGGACGGGGATGGCGTCTGCCGTTCGCCGTTTTGGCGCCTCCTCCTCTCATTCGGCTGTCAGCGTGACGTTGGTGGACCTTCCCCCCTCATTGGAGTGTATTTATACTCCTCTCAGCAGACATTGTCCCCTCTAGGGTTGTTTCCCCCATGGTTAGGATGTACTTTGGACCCAATCAATTTCACTGCAAACCAGGTATCTTTTTTGGTTTCCCCCCCCTGTTTACTACTTATTATATAATATTTTTCTACCACGTTTTTTTCTACCACGTTTTTGCTCCAAACTGTCTCTATTGTGGGTACCTATACCCCAGTATTGGGGTTCTACTAGCAATTACTCTTTCCTATTCACTTTTGTCACCCAATCATCCCTATACTCTGCACCGTAGATATATTTTTCATGACACCATTATCACTGGATGGTTCTTGTCATATAACTTATTCTATCATTATCCTTTTCATCACTGATCTCTTTTTTAGCCACACATCCATTGTCATACCCCTCTTTCATTTCACCTTATATTCCCTCTTCACAGACAGTTACACTCCCGTGCTACACTATCTCCTCTCTACCCATGGGGGCCCCTCCCTGGGGAGCAATTTCTCCTTTTGGCGATACACCTACGCCCGGGTTTGTCCACCTCAGCTCCCGGGACTGACGTCCATAACCGGTCGGCCTTCCGGCCCTTCATGCCTTCACCCAGTCCCATGGACATCTCTGTAAGTAGTTGTGGTAAATTGGGGTTATTCCCCCTCTCCTTTTCCTCTTCAAAACAATGATTATTCTAGCTTACTTTACAAATTAACCATGTGTTTCAATATACACAGACATCTACCTCATACCTGCTCCTGAAGAGTGGCAGTCGCCACGAAACGCGTAGAGCCAATAGATGCCCTTTCGCTCATACTGTACTTTATCAACACTTACCATACTTACTAATTGGATCGTACCAACATATCCAGATATAGCTCTCTACCAGGGAGACACGTTTTTATGAAAATGGCTCTCTATGATGTGCATGATATGAATTCATTATGTTGTTTTTGTTGTGGTTATGATTATTGTTACATATATCTACCCTATGTACTTTGTTTTTATATAATATTAACAATATGAACTGATTATATCATTAATTGATTATGTCATGATTATATATTTTTTTTATGGTATCATCACCACTACTGTTACCATTTTTTATATTAATAAACCGCTGACTACTTATTGTTGCCTTGCAATGTTGTCATCAATGCCCATAGTTTTAATATACCTAGTACTGCCCATTTTCATATGCATCGTGACTCCTCCAGGGATGCATTCTTCATACAAAGTCCCACCTTCCTTTCTCCTTATCAATTAACAGGGATGGAGGCGCTTGGCGGTGGTAGCCTTGCGTTCTCATATAAAGTCCCATCTGGTTGCTCTTTGTTTTTCATATATACAACAGGGATGGAAGGATGCACCCTACTCTTATACATTTACGCTGGTACTTTCCATTTTCATGGTCACCTAGGTCTTGTATATTCAAACACATTTCCTTTATCTATTATTGAGAGATATATAATACTATAGGTTTTAGGAGATGAGCTCTGCTGTTTACCATGTTGTTATGGCTACTTGGGGTGCTATGGGTACAGGGCTGGGCTATGTTTAGGGCTGGTGCATTCCGGCCGGGGCTCGCCCAGTTCCGGGAGCTGCGATGCGCTCCTGGGGCCCTCCCTCTCCCCCTTCTTCCCTTTCCGGGTCGCTCGGGTATTGGGTGGACGCCCAATTGCGCATCGGCGTCACGCTTCCCACGCCGCCTGCGCTGCGTCGCACATTTGTGACGTCAGCGCGGCGACGCAGTGTTTACATCCTACGCCCTCCACGAGGTGATTGGCGCCGGACGGGGATGGCGTCTGCCGTTCGCCGTTTTGGCGCCTCCTCCTCTCATTCGGCTGTCAGCGTGACGTTGGTGGACCTTCCCCCCTCATTGGAGTGTATTTATACTCCTCTCAGCAGACATTGTCCCCTCTAGGGTTGTTTCCCCCATGGTTAGGATGTACTTTGGACCCAATCAATTTCACTGCAAACCAGGTATCTTTTTTGGTTTCCCCCCCCTGTTTACTACTTATTATATAATATTTTTCTACCACGTTTTTTTCTACCACGTTTTTGCTCCAAACTGTCTCTATTGTGGGTACCTATACCCCAGTATTGGGGTTCTACTAGCAATTACTCTTTCCTATTCACTTTTGTCACCCAATCATCCCTATACTCTGCACCGTAGATATATTTTTCATGACACCATTATCACTGGATGGTTCTTGTCATATAACTTATTCTATCATTATCCTTTTCATCACTGATCTCTTTTTTAGCCACACATCCATTGTCATACCCCTCTTTCATTTCACCTTATATTCCCTCTTCACAGACAGTTACACTCCCGTGCTACACTATCTCCTCTCTACCCATGGGGGCCCCTCCCTGGGGAGCAATTTCTCCTTTTGGCGATACACCTACGCCCGGGTTTGTCCACCTCAGCTCCCGGGACTGACGTCCATAACCGGTCGGCCTTCCGGCCCTTCATGCCTTCACCCAGTCCCATGGACATCTCTGTAAGTAGTTGTGGTAAATTGGGGTTATTCCCCCTCTCCTTTTCCTCTTCAAAACAATGATTATTCTAGCTTACTTTACAAATTAACCATGTGTTTCAATATACACAGACATCTACCTCATACCTGCTCCTGAAGAGTGGCAGTCGCCACGAAACGCGTAGAGCCAATAGATGCCCTTTCGCTCATACTGTACTTTATCAACACTTACCATACTTACTAATTGGATCGTACCAACATATCCAGATATAGCTCTCTACCAGGGAGACACGTTTTTATGAAAATGGCTCTCTATGATGTGCATGATATGAATTCATTATGTTGTTTTTGTTGTGGTTATGATTATTGTTACATATATCTACCCTATGTACTTTGTTTTTATATAATATTAACAATATGAACTGATTATATCATTAATTGATTATGTCATGATTATATATTTTTTTTATGGTATCATCACCACTACTGTTACCATTTTTTATATTAATAAACCGCTGACTACTTATTGTTGCCTTGCAATGTTGTCATCAATGCCCATAGTTTTAATATACCTAGTACTGCCCATTTTCATATGCATCGTGACTCCTCCAGGGATGCATTCTTCATACAAAGTCCCACCTTCCTTTCTCCTTATCAATTAACAGGGATGGAGGCGCTTGGCGGTGGTAGCCTTGCGTTCTCATATAAAGTCCCATCTGGTTGCTCTTTGTTTTTCATATGCTAGGCACATTCTCCCTAACTAGCAGGTTCCTGTCCCTATCCCAACCACATGCAAAATGCGTGCCAACTTCAGTGAACCAGTGCTTTTTATAAGCACTGTCCTCACTACAGGTGGCCATACGGATCATCCGGGGCTGCAGCGTTCAATCGAACAGCTGCTCACCTGATGACATGCACAGAGGCCTAAGAGGAACGTGAGTACCTCCTTGTCCTTCACTGTCCCTGCATGATGGTTGCGGACATGACTGGGGGACGAGCGAGCACCCCCCTCCTTAACTGAGGGGCTCCCAGACTCAGGAATGAAGCGCTCAGAAGGCCTAGACCTCCTAGCATGTGGGCAACTAGAAGAGGGCCCAGGAAAGACCTGCCTGGGCTCCTGCAATAAGTCTGATAGCTTGTCTTGTAGCCACTCAGGGCCTCTGGCCACAGCTCTAAGCTGGGACAGCATGTTGTCCAAGTCAGCAACCTTTTGTTCTTCCTACAGGTGAAGTCCAGGAACAAAGGAGAAAACTGTTTGATGCTGTGATGAGCTCTGACTGAGCTGTGACACAATCACCCTGTTACCAGAGTATTGAAATCATGCTGGAAGTTTGGTGTATGCAGTAATATGGCTTATTGCATGTCTTTACAGAATGGAGAAACATGAACTCAGGATCAGGAACAAGGATCATCCAAGTACACAGAGAGAGGATAGACAAACATCCTGTTATAGCATAGATAACATAACTATACACTATAATACTACAAGGCCACCTGCTGCTTAGACAGATGTAGCATCACATATGGCAACCCATCACATTTGGCTACGGAAGTGACGTTCCGCTGAGAAATTTTGCATGCGTAACTTGCCGATATGCGTTCCAAAAGCTTACAGAAGTGACGTTACAGACAAGCTCTTCTTCTGTATAACTATTGATTGTAAGACACCACTTTGCAACAGGGTCCCTCGAGGGCTCGATTCGCTCGCCACGCTTCGCTCGCCACGCTTCGCTCGCCACGCTTCGCTCGCCACGCTTGGGGCACAGCCTCGCTTCGCTCGCCTCGCTTCACTCGCCATAATTATAATCTAATTCTATATCCACTTGGATGGTGGGGCTTGAACCTGGACTTAGGGGTGGAGCCACATAATAACTGTCGTAAAAGTGTTGGAACACATATGGCGGCGTCGCGCATGCGCACTTTAGCGGGTAGCCAAATGTGATTGGTCGCCATATGTGACGCTACACAGGCATAATTCATATGCATTATATAGTCAGTTTATAAGCAACTTTTCTGTTGTACTTTTCCAACACCCCCCTCCTCTACCCACTACAGGACACACCCTCTGCCTTGAACTCTTCAATCTGCTAAGCAGACTGTAGCATATCAAAAAAACCCACTAATACTCCGCCTCTTCTGCAGGCTCCAGGCTATGTACTGCACAACCTGTGCAGGGAGGTCAACCTATACCTGCCTACAAGGGGTGTGGGCGATGAGGCCTTTGCCTGCATTAACATGGGGAAATGTGTGCCTTTTATGGGCAAGGGAGGAGGGTGGCACAGTTCCACATACACGTAACTGATTGCATGGAATTTAGCCTTAAAGTGATTGTACAGTGAAAAAAATTCTTTTAAACTTTTCCCTGTGCATCGTGCCAGCTGAAATCAGCCTCACGCCAATGAAGAAAAAGTCAACAGATGGGTTAAATCTTGGATTTAACTTAGATTAAAATCTCATGCGTAAGTTTACCCTCTAGCTTCAACCATCCAATCAGGCTAAGCTGTTTGCACTTAGCCAACAGGTCTGCTTACAGTAGGCGTATTTGTGAAGTTCATTCGGGATTGGGCAATGACTCACAGTCATTAGTAAATCCTGGCAGTTGCAAGCCCAATTTTTTTATTACACAAGCCATTAAAATCTGCTGTTGGAAGCCTGCCTCATTCAATTGCTGTACTAGATCAAAGTACAAGCAATGCAACTTAATCATAGAAAAATAAAATTTTGTTCCCCGCAACGCCCACATGGGTACGGCTAAGATGCCCAGCAGTGAATTGGTGAGAGATGCATTAGGCTTATTTATCCTATGGTCTAAAAAGAAAAGTTGTCCATATGGCTTTAATTTTTTCAGACGCAACATACATTGGGTCGCCCACTAAGCCGTTCTACTAAATTTCATTTGGTAAATTTGTAGCTTTTGTTAATTGAACCAATTAACTGTCCAGAGATGGGAAAACCTCCATCTTTCTATACTCTGAAAGGCTTAAAGCTGAACTCCATACACAGATAAAATACATATATAGGAGATGTTTTACCTGCCAATAGATTTGTGTTTCTTTCCCGGTAGTCCTGAGAGTTACACAGCTCTGCCTCACAACACAGCCCTGTCTGATGGGGCGGGAGATTTGATAACACTTGCCAGTCTTGTCCCTCCCCCAGCCTGTGACTGGATAATGAAAGGAGAAGCAGCAGCAGACTGATGAGCTTATCTCTCTGCTCTCTAATTTAATTATGTAATTATGTAAGCTGAACTCCAGGCAGATATAAAAGACACAAATTACGTCAGCTCTGTAATCATTATAGAGGAAGTAAACCCTGATGGGTGTTACTTCCTCTTTGTTTCCCTGCAAAGGCAAAGCATAATGGGCTACTATGCATCGCCAATGGACAATCTTGCCTTGTTCCTTGTTTCTGGTGAACCATAAACTCTTTCCTCCTCCCATGAATTTCCTGATTTAAGGCATTACGCTGTACTTCCTGTTCCTGAGATTATTGTGCTCCCTCCAGCCAGTATCATGCTCTTTTTACTCTCACTGCCTTCCGTATCTCCACTACCACTCTTAACTGTCCTTTGGCTTGTTCGTCAGCTACGCTTCCGCTTGGTCCCAACCTGCAACACCTTGTTACCGACCTTTAATTTGTTTACTGACTACTCTTCTGCTTGATCCCTACCTTCTATATCTATTACTGGACACTGGCTTGCTCACCTCCTGGTGGGGCGATTCTGAGGACTGCGACCTGGCACTAGCACGCAGCAAAACCCATCACCACCATCAGATGCCACTAGTTAGTGCTTAGACCCCACACCTCGGATGAGCCCACGTCATGCGCCAGAGTAGCCTGCTCATGTGCTTATCCTGCTGGTCTGTGGGAGCCTCTCTACTGATATAGCTACTGGTCTCCGAGCCTGAACCCTGACAACCCAGTCTTGATCCGTAGGGTTCAATATCGAGTTGGCCCACCCTTTGCAGCTATAACAGCTTCAACTCCTCTGGGAAGGCTGTCCACAAGTTTTAGGAGTGTGTCTATGGGAATGTTTGATCATTCTTCCAGAAGCGCATTTGTGAAGTCAGGCACTCATGTGGACAAGAAGGCCTGGCTCACAGTCTTCGCTCTAATTCATCCCAAAGGTGTTCTATTGGGTTGAGGTCAGGACTCTGTGCAGGCCATTCAAATTCCTCCACCCCAATCTTGCTCATCCATGTCATGTCTTTATGGACCTTGCTTTGTGCACTGGTGCTCAGTCATGTTGGAACAGGAAGGGGCCATCCCCAAACTGTTCCCACAAAGTTGGGAGCATGAAATTGTCCAAAATGTCTTGATATGCTGACGCATTAAGAGTTCCCTTCATTGGAACTAAGGGGCCAAGCCCAACCCCTGAAAAACAACCCCACATCATAATCCCCCCTCCACCAAATAATTTGGACCACTGCACAAAGCAAGGTCCATAAAGACATGGATGAGGGAGCTTGCTATGGTGACACTCGGCAGGGGGAAGGAGTGGACAGCGCTGGCGGGGGAACCAAAGAAGAGGAGGTTCCGGGCTGCTTTGTGCAAAACCATTGCACAGAGCAGGTAAATATGACACATTTGTTATTTTAAAAAAATAAAATGCAAAGCTTCACAATTACTTTAATAAGCATGGACTTTTAATAAATGAAATGTTAATTTTAATAAATCAAATGCTAATCAGAAAGCAGTACTGAGTGATACCTACAGCAATACAGGGCCTATTCATTTAAAAAAAAATGCTGTCCAAATGTGACAAAACATTCATACAACTACAGCAAAATATTTACTGCATTTTGTGTAATTTGATTAATTTACTATGATTGTTATCACCATCCAGTGGCCATATTGTGGTATATTTGATAACATTACCTCTATCAGGAAAAATGCAGCATTATGACCACTAGGTGGCGATGAAAATGAAAGAAAAATGATCAAATTACACAAAATACAGCAAATTTTCACTGTGGCTTTGCCATTGTTAGTCATATTCATACAAACAATTTTTGGAAACCTGTTGGGACCCTAAATTAGACCCCAAATTACCAAACTTTAAGTGCAATAAATATGAAGAAACATCAGTTTTGGATGAACACATCAGTAAACAAGAACTGGCACTCCTTCCCTTTGTCCTTTTATTGTGATTATTCAAACCAGAACTCATTTTAAAAAAATGGATAAAACTTAAGACTAAACCTGCAGAAATAATGTTAAGTTCCAGAAGTTTCATTGTACATGAGCTCCCCATCTCCTCTCTTTACATTTAGGTACTTTCTACATTGGTTAAATGGTCTGCGAAAAACACTAATCCTCTATTACTTGGCAAGGATCTCCTTGTCCCGCCGCATGTGAGATTCACAGCATGGAGTATAGCTTTATTACTGAGTATAGAATCAGCCGTTTACTGAAAAAATACTTTTTTTTTTGCAAAGTGCATTTGCTCTTCAAGGAAACTGGTCAAACAAAAAATATTTCAAACAATGCGCACTTAGGGGTATATATATGAATATATATATATATATATATATATATATATATATATATATATATATATAGTGGAGATGGAAAGTATTCAGACCCTCTTACATTTTTCACTCTTTGTTATATTGCAGCCATTTGCTAAAATCATTTAAGTTCATTTTTTTTTCCTCATTAATGTACACACAGCACCCCATATGGACAGAAAAACACAGAATTGTTGACATTTTTGCAGATTTATTAAAAAAGAAAAACTGAAATATCACATGGTCCTAAGTATTCAGACCCTTTGCTGTGACACTCATATATTTAACTCAGGTGCTGTCCATTTCTTCTGATCATCCTTGAGATGGTTCTACACCTTCATTTGAGTCCAGCTGTGTTTGATTATACTGATTGCAGTTGATTAGGAAAGCCACACACCTGTCTATATAAGACCTTACGGCTCACAGTGCATGTCAGAGCAAATGAGAATCATGAGGTCAAAGGAACTGCCTGAAGAGCTCAGAGACAGAATTGTGGCAAGGCACAGATCTGGCCAAGGTTACAAAAAAAATTCTGTTGCACTTAAGGTTCCTAAGAGCACAGTGGCCTCCATAATCCTTAAATGGAAGACATTTGGGACGACCAGAATCCTCCCTAGAGCTGGCCGTCCGGCCAAACTGAGCTATCGGGGGAGAAGAGCCTTGGTGAGAGAGGTAAAGAAGAACCCAAAGATCACTGTGGCTGAGCTCCAGAGATGCAGTCGGGAGATGGGAGAAAGTTGTAGAAAGTCAACCATCACTGCAGCCCTCCACCAGTCGGGGCTTTATGGCAGAGTGGCCCAACGGAAGCCTCTCCTCAGTGCAAGACACATGAAAGCCCGCATGTAGTTTGCTAAAAAAACACCTGAAGGACTCCAAGATGGTGAGAAATAAGATTCTCTTGTCTAATGAGACCAAGATAGAACTTTTTGGCCTTAATTCTAAGCGGTATGTGTGGAGAAAACCAGGCACTGCTAATCACCTGTCCAATACAGTCCCAACAGTGAAGCATGGTGGTGGCAGCATCATGCTGTGGGGATGTTTTTCAGCTGCAGGGACAGGACGACTGGTTGCAATGGAAGGAAAGATGAATGCGGCCAAGTACAGGGATATCCTGGACGAAAACCTTCTTCAGAGTGCTCAGGACCTCAGACTGGGCTGAAGGTTTACCTTCCAACAAGACAATGACCCTAAGCACACAGATAAAATAACGAAGGAGTGGCTTCAAAACAACTCCGTGACTGTTCTTGAATGGCCCAGCCAGAGCCCTGACTTAAACCCAATTGAGCATCTCTGGAGAGACCTAAAAATGGCTGCCCACCAACGTTTACCATCCAACCTGACAGAACTGGAGAGGATCTGCAAGGAGGAATGGCAGAAGATCCCCAAATCCAGGTGTGAAAAACTTGTCCCAAAAAGACTCATGGCTGTATTAGATCAAAAGGGTGCTTCTACTAAATACTGAGCAAAGGGTCTGAATACTTAGGACCATGTGATATTTCAGTTTTTCTTTTTTAATAAATCTGCAAAAATGTCAACAATTCTGTGTTTTTCTGTCAATATGGGGTGCTGTGTGTACATTAATGTATAAATGTATATATAAAAAATATATATATATATACACACACAGTATCTCACAAAAGTGAGTACACCCCTCACATTTTTGTAAATATTTTATTATATCTTTTCATGTGACAACACTGAAGAAATGATACTTTGTATTTACAATGTAAAGTAGTGAGTGTACAGCTTGTATAACAGTGTAAATTTGCTGTCCCCTCAAAATAACTCAACACAGCTATTAATTACAGAGTCTCAGGTGTGAATGGGGAGCAGGTGTGTTAAATTTGGTGTTATCGCTCTCACTCTCTCATACTGGTCACTGGAAGTTCAATATGGCACCTCATGGCAAAGAACTCTCTGAGGATCTGAAAAAAAGAATTGGTGCTCTACATAAAGATGGCCTAGGCTATAAGAAGATTGACAAGACCCTGAAACTGAGCTGCAGCACGGTGGTCAAGAGTCAAGACCATATAGCGGTTTAACAGGATAGCTTCCACTCAGAACAGGCCTCGTCATGGTCGACCAAAGATGTTGAGTGCTCAGCGTCATATCCAGAGGTTGTCTTTGGGAAATAGACATATGAGTGCTGCCAGCATTGCTGCAGAGGTTGAAGGGGTGGGGGGTCAGCCTGCCAGACCATACGATGCACACTGCATCAAATTGGTCTGCATGGCTGTTGTCCCAGGAGGAAGCCTCTTCAAAAGATGAAGTACAGGAAAGCCCGCAGTTTTCTGAAGACAAGCAGACTAAGGACATGGATTACTGGAACCATGTCCTGTGGTCTGGGGAGACCAAGATAAACTTATTTGGTTCAGATGGTGTCAAGCGTGTGTGGCAGCAACCAGGTGAGGAGTACAAAGACAAGTGTGTCTTGCCTACAGTCAAGCATGGTGGTGGGGCCACCATGCCTAGGGCCACCCATTCCTCTAGACTGATATCCACTCATCAAAACTATTTTGATATTTTCATAAAGCCCAACTCTGGGCAAATTTTTTTCTCCCATGCAGTGGGACTGTGCCAGGACTAAACAGGTCAACTGCTCATTTCTGTAGAGCAGCATTCCCCAACCTCCCCGGCTCCAGGGACCACCTCGTGGAAGGCAGCCCCTCCACGGACCTGGGGGGAGGGGGTGTGGCAGCCTAGAATGTTATTTGTGCAGGCTGTCACCTCCCGGGGGAAGGGGTGGGGCATTAGGGGGTGGGTGGTTGTGCAGCCTGTCGCTTCCAGGCCTGTCACCACCATAGGAATAATAAACAGATGATTATTCTGGAAGTCTTGCAGTGTGAGCGGGAGCAACTGTCCAGCTGTGGCGGATTATGCGGGAACTGAGTGCCAGGGCCAGGACAAGGGGTGGGCAGGTGGGGAAGCTGCCCCGGGTGCAGACGAGCAAGGAGGCAAAGAATAGACACAGTGTGGTACACCCATTATAAGGAATGTATTAACATTGGGGGAGGGAGGTGCAATTTTGGAACTATGCCTTGAGCGCTCTTCCGGTACTACTGTCAGGTGTACTATGTGAGGCAGTCGGGCACCGTTCGTGGGGCAATGTAAATGAATTCTCCAGGCAGAAAGAGGTTCTCGGACAGGGGGACCAGGAGCCCTTTTGTGGTTGTAGGGTGGCAAATCAAGTTGTGCTAACTCGCTCAACCATCACCCACCCCCCCGCTGCGTGGTCTGGCCCCCAGCAGGCCACAGACCAGCACCGGTCCGTGGCCTGGGGGTTGGGGACCTCTGGTCTAGGGGATTTGAGAACAGAAATATACTTACCTAATTCTCCTATCCTCCCCACACAAGACCAGTCCCTGTGGCTCCCCCCGCAGTCTTGTCTGGTGGACTATTAATGACGTCACCAAGCCCATAGACCTGCTCTGGACGTAAGGACGTCAGGAACAGTCCACCTCTGGATCATGGGGGAGCACCATTTGCCGGTGCAGCAGAGGATCAGGTGAGTATATAGCTTTCTCCTCTTCCCTAGACAAAAGGAGCAGTTGACCTATGAAGTGGTCATGGGCACTTTTTTTTTTTTGCCTGGAGTTGGGCTATAACTCCCTTCCAAGAGCCAGCCCACTGCTTGAACTCCTCTCAAAAGTCATCCTACATCTTGCATCAGGGCAGAGGGCTCTTGAAAGGAGTACTCAGGCAGGGGGATGTTTTCTATACAGCACCCTCCCACCAGCCATAATCTGCCAGCAATACCTAGAGAAGCACAGAAACCCAGTGATGATATCATTGGCTCTAAAATAAAGTATGTAATGAAAATGGAAAAGTTTAAATAAAAAATATAATTGGGGGGAGGAACCAGGGAAGGCAAAATATAAACAGATTAAACTTCAGCTTTAAATGTTATGGAGGTGACAGTTATAGAAAGCTGACCTTTAAGCACAGTACAGAGTGTGATCTGTTAATTGCAGGGGAGAAGGAAACAAATGGGATATTCCGAGGATACTCCAGTGTGCCTCTTCCCCCTATGGTGACAGCGATGATGAACTCAGTACTTAGTCATGTATTTCCCATACATATGATTAACAACTCCAAGCTGGCGAGACAGCTACGGTGTGACCTGTATAGCTTGACGCGTTTCGAAACCTCAGCTGGAACACAAGTGCAGCTTATTTCACCTTCAAAACTTCACTCGAATCAGAGAGATGGAGCGAGCGTGGTTCTCCGAGGACCTGTCTGCTGCCGATAATTAGAGCAGGCAGTGGCTCTTCAAAAAATTAGCTGTTCAGACAACAACAATCACTTAGACGATGGTGCCCGGGGGAGGACGGGTAGGAGAGTGCCCAGCGTGCTTCCCGGCGACGACACAGGCTGTGCTCCATCTATTTGGAGAAGTGATTGATGCCTGGTCTCAGGGTGGTCTACCGCTGGCAGTTCATTTACCGGGATCTGCTGCATGCACTTTCATTTTATTTAGAGCTAGATGGTGCACATTACATTCCGAGACCTGTTTCATGTTTGGCGTGCTTTAGGCTTATACGGGTTCTTTTGGTGTTTTTTTAGCATTACTGGTGTGTTTTTTTTAGGGAGTACACATTTTCAGATGCTATTGTAATGTTAGTTTTGATGTGACGTTCCTATATTTCCTTCCAAGGGTGTAACTATGAATCAAGGGGGCCCCACAGCAAAATTTTGACGGGGCCCCTCCAGCTAACTTGCTCTGTAGCAGCTGGCAGTGTCAACTATAACAACACGTGTCATTCATCCTGACATACATGTTTGCCTAAATCAAGAGAAGGCAGCAGGAGAGCTGTCAGCATAGTCAGTGCACTACAGGGGAGCAGCGCTGTGGATAAAAGGTATACTTGTAGCAGCAAACATAATTAGAATGCTATGATATAATATAATTTAATATTGATATACACGGATCTGCCATAATTTAATGACCACTGACAGGTAAAGTGAATAAAATTGATCATCTCGTTACAATGGCAACTGAAAGTGGGTGTGATATATCAGGCAGCAAGTGAACAAGTTCTCCCTGAAGTTGATGTGTCGAAAGCAGAAAAAATGGGCACCACAGTTCGCTGTGTATGGGGCTGCGTAGACGCAGACCAGTCAGGGTGCCCACGCTGAACCGTGTCCACTGCCAAAAGTGCCTACAATTGGCGTGAGAGCATCAGAACTGGACCACTGAGCAATGGCAGAAGGTGGCTTAGTCTGAGGAATCACATTTTCTTTTACATAATGTCGATGGCCGGGCATGTGTGCATCGCTTACCTGGGGAAGAGATGGCACCAGGATGCAGAATGGGAAGAAGGCAAGCTGGAGGAGGCAGTGTGATGCTTGGGGCAATGTTCTGAGTAACATTAGGGTCCTGCTATTCATGTGGATGATACTTTGACCCATACCACCTACCTAAACATCAACCAAGTGCATGCTTGTATGGAAACAGTATTCCCTGAAAGCAGTGGCCTCTTTCAGCAGGATAACGTGCCCTACCGCACTGCAAAAAATGGTTCAAGAATGGTTTGGGAAACGCAACATGTTTAAGGTGTTGACCTGATCTCCAAATTCTTCAGATCCCAATATGTATCTTCTTCTTCTAATTGAATATTTAGAAATTTGTGGATCTGTTTTCTCCATGATGGTCTCAGTTGCTGGTCGTATTGCTTCAGTGTGTATTATGATCAGTGTTTTCATCTGCAATAGGTATGATACATCTTTATGAATCTGATCAAGGGAATTAGCATTGCAATATTTGAGTTATTGGTTTTGACACATTGGAGTTTATTTACCAAAACTGGAGAGTGCAAAATCTGGTGCAGGTCTACATAGAAACCAATCCGCTTCTAGTTTTTTTTTTTTGTCAACGCTGGATTGAACAAGCTGAGGTTAGAAGCTGATTGGCTACCATGCACAGCTGAACCAGATTTTGCACTCTCCAGTTTTAGTAAATCCACGCCATTGCTCTATCATTTCAGAGCTTCTACTACTGCTTATCTTCCTGAGGAAGTGGGCAGTGACCCATGAAACGTGTTGAGGGAGTAACAAGCTATCAATACTTCACTCTTGACATCAACTGTGAAAAAAATACTACCTGATGTTTGTAGGATACAGCACATGTATATGTATCAAATGATGAGCAACAGCTGATCTATTTTAATTAGTAATGTTGTAACTTTTGTACTAATAAAATTCAATATTTTCACATATATGGAATTGTGGTACCATTAAAGTCCTAAAGGTTTTTTGGTTATGAGCAGTTTGTTTAGAAATTTAGCAGTAACAGGATGTGGTACCAGACTGTCAGGGAAGGCATGCCCGTAGGGTAGATAAAGTGTCCCAGATGCGCAGACTGGCAACTGGCCGGGGCCGATGTGCATGAATATGGGCATAGGCGCGCGCATGCACACTCGCACATCCAGGCACACGCCTGTCACTAATGCTGGCGCCAAACGGCTATTTAAACAGGCTACAGTATAGGCTCATTGCTGTTTGGTCTGCAGCTTTTGTGTGTTTGATTCCTGACTCCTGTGTTTGACCTCTGATCCTGACCCAACTTGCTTTTGACCTGCATTTGTCTGCTACCTGCCCCGACTTCGGGTTGTATCTGGATTCTGTATCCTGCTTTTGCCTGATCTACCTCCCGTTGCTGACTTGGCTTGTGACCCGACTATCCTGCTGTCTGCCGTCTATGCCTGATCTGCCGGATCGTTACCGACCTGACTCGTCTGACCCTGTGTCCTGCTCATCCATCCTGTTACAGCTATTTAGTCCAACAAGCTCTCATCTGGTTCCTGCTTCCAGCTGCTTACCCATAGTCTGTTGCCAGCCAAGCTCCGTGCCAGCTCATCTGCCACCAGCCTGTTCTGCTGCCACATCCGCCTGCTGACTGCTGCCACCATGCAGACTACTGGGCTGACCACAGGCACTCTTACCTCGCCATGGTCCTGTGGCTACTGTCTCACTACCAGTGGCCCCCTAGCCGGAGTTTTACAAGAGGGCTTCCTCTTTACGACAGGCTCGCTGACCAGGTACGCGACACAGACAGCTTCTGTCTTATACTTTTAAGGGCTCCATTACTGGACTCCTTTCTCCCAAGTCTATATGACTTAAATATCTCAATGAAATGGAACATCTGTGGAATGTGCTGGAAAAACAAGTCCTATTCATGTAGGCCTCACCTTGCAACTTACAGGACTTAAAGTGTTACTAAACCCAGGACCCTGCATTCATTATATCTGATCTCCCACGGTACACAGAACATTGAAATGCAATTATTTTAATTAATATAAACGGCTAAATACCTTTTCTCATCAGCCGTATATAGCAGTGCCCATTCTTATTCTCCTCTGACCTATGAGGCTGCATGATCCCTGACCCTCTGTCTGGACAGTGCTGATTGGCTAATCATATGCACCTTCCCCAAAAAATAAAAGCTCGTCTAGCAACACACACCAAACTGAGCAAGTGCAAAGTGCCTCCAAGGCTCTGTACTATCAGCAGATGAATTGGGGACAGTGGAAGGAAGGGAGGATCAGAGAAGACAGGATACAACAGCCTTTTTACACAATGCAGAGGATTAACTTCTTAGGTTCCACAGTGAGTATAACAAGCATGCTTTACTACAAATAAAGGCATACGCCACTTTTAAGTACACAATGGGGTTTATTTACTAAAGCTGGAAAATGCAAAATCAGGCTCACTGCTGCATAGAAACCAATGAGCTTCCAGGTTTTATTACCAAAGCTTAATTGAACAAGCTGGGGTTAGAAGCTCATTGGTTTCTGTGCAGTAGTGAGCCTGATTTTGCACTTTCCAGCTTTAGTAAATAAACCCCATTGTGTACTTAAAAGTGGGGTATGCCTGTACAGACTAATTTTACTGTTGTGGGTTTAGTAACACTTTAAAGCAGTGGTCAGCAACCCTGTCCTCAGGGCCCATTAACAGGCCAGGTTTTATGTATTACCTTGTGGAGATGCAGACTAGAATACTGCAATCACTGATCAGCAAATGATATCACTTGTGATGTATTTCAGTTATGTTGCAAACCTGTCCTGTTAGTGGGCCCTGAGGACAGGAGTTGATAACCACTGCTTTAAATGATCTGCTACTGGTGGCTTGGTGCCAGATACCACAGCATAGTAAATCGCATGTATGCACACCTGGATAAGTCAGCAAGCACTGTGAGGGTCATGTTTTTTGACTTCTCCAGTGCTTTTGATACTATCAGGCCGGATCTTTTGGGTGAAAAGCTAGCAGCAATACAGGTTGATGTTTTCCTTGTGTCATGGACTACCTAATAGGAAGACCACAGTGTGTGCATTTGCAAGACTGTGTGTCAGATAGGGTGATCAGCAATATTGGGGTTCCACAGGGGACAGTTCTCTCTCCCTTTCTTTTTACTGTCTACACCACTGATTTCAGCTACCAGACAGAGTCTTGCCATCTTCAGAAGTTTTCTGATGACTTTGCGGAAGAGACTGAGTAAATAGGACTCTGGTGCAGAACTTTGTCACATGGTGTGAGGTTAATCATCTGTATCTAAATGTGACAAAGACAAAGGAGCTGGTTGTAGATATCAGAAAGTGAAAGCCACCAGTGACTCCAATCTCTATCAGAGGAGTGGATGTGGCGGTAGTAGAGAGTTACAAGTATCTGGGGGAAGACATAGATAATAAGCTGGACTAGAGCAAGAACACTGAGGTGCTCTATAGGAAGGGCCAGAGCCACCTCTACTTTTTGAGGAGACTGCGATCCTTTAACATCTTGCCAGACAATGCTGAAGATGATGAGTCTGTGGTGGCCAGCGCTCTCCTGTATGTAGTGGCATGCTGGGGAAGCAGGCTTAGGGTGTCCGACACCAGCAGGCTCAAGAAACTGATTCGCAAGGCCAGTGATGTTGTTGGATTGGAATTGGAGTCTTTTACAACAGTGTTGGAGAGGAGAATGTTGTTCAAGTTACGTTCTATCTTTGACAACTCCTCCCACCCACTCCACAGTACGCTGGTCAGTCTGCGGAGGTCCATCAGTGACAGATTGTTACACCACAATGCACCACAGAGCGACATAGGAAATAATTTTTGCCTATGGCAATCAAGATATATAATTCTTTTCTGTGAGGGCTGGAGGTGAAGATTTCATTCTGGGTGTTTATGATCAGGATTTTGTGTTGTTTTTATAGTATGTTGGTATTGTGTTGGTTATTATCTGGGGTGGTGTTAGAGAAAGTGGCATATTATTTGTATTTGGTAGTTTGCCTGTTACTTTAATCTGTGTTTTTTATTCTATGTTGTATTTTAGTTGTATGGATGTTTTATTTGTAGTGTAGTTTTCATTTTGTTATTTGGTGTTAATGGCTGTTATTGGTAATTTTGTTGTGTTTTTGCATCTTGTTCAGTCCATTGTTGTGATCTTGTGTTGTCTTTGTTAAATGTGTCTGTGTCGTAACAATCTCCCAATTTCCTTTTGGGATTAATAAAATATTCTGTATACCTTCAGAGGTTTAGTGCAGTCCATGTCTCGATGAGTTAGGGCTGTTTTGGTGTCAAAATGTGGACCTACTTGATAGTAGGTGGGTGGTCGTAACGGGAACATTTGTAACAATAGTTAGCATTTGGCTTAAAGTGGAGTTCCACCCACTTTTACAACTCTTCAGAATCCCTCACTAAACTGTGCACTGTAAACAAATTGGATATTTTTTTATTTTTTTTCTCAGCACCTACTGTATATCTGCTGTATTCATTTTTCACTTCCTCCTCCCTGGCCGTGGCTCATCGCATCATTTCCTGTTTGCAATGCCTTCTGGGAAGGGGTGGCAACTTCCTCTGAAACTGCCATTGCTATGGAAACCTGACCTGAAACCTATTACACTGCTTGTGCTGCACTGAGCATGTGCGAGAAGTGCAAGGATGAGATCCAGGAAGAAATACAGTCTGGCTTCAGATGCCCACACTTAAGATGGCCACGGCCTGCTGTAAGTTTATAAAATAACAAACTACTTCTATAAACTAACAAAACAGACCTTAGTTTACAGACTAACTTTACTAGAATACATTAAGCTTGTGTATTATAGGAGTATTTTTATTTAAAAAGTATAATTTCGGCCGGAACACCACTTTAAAGTCACAAGACTTTGAAAAGGTTCCTGCACTACTTTGAGTGCCAGAGAGTGTAAAGTTGCATGAAAGTTGCTTCAAAGTCAGACTCGAAATTACGTGACTTTGAAATGACACTGAAGCCTCTGAGGATGATTTTGCATCTTTTTGATTTGTTTTGTTTTTTTCTGGTTCAGCAATATCTGAATAGGAATAGATGTTGTCAAACTTCCTTTCCTATGAAGATGATAACATGACTATTAACGTTATTAGTAATAAAGATCACCAAGTTTTAACTTCCCATCCCACCCACATACAAGGACCTTGGGTACGCTGCTAATGTCCCAGCGCTGAACGAGTTAAACGGCGCCGGTTTCATCGGGTAACGCCTGCTAAATTATTCAGAGGCCGAGCTTGTAGCTACATCAGACATGCCCATTAGTGTTCAGTGTAAATGTGTGATCTAATGGTAACACGCGGGCAGAGGGGAATTCTCACTGCAAAGGGAATTCAAATCCCGGAGAAACACGTGGTAAAGCAAAGTCTGCAGCGAGGCTGCGAGCAATCGATGCGATATTCATGAGCGCTCCGTGTTTGATGCTTGCAAAGACTTATTAAGTAAATCACACACACACTGCGAGGCGGACGTCTCCGCTATCTACAGACCGCTGATTATTCGGAATATCTGATATACACAAATAAAGTCTTCAAACAACAACTGCAGGCGAAACGTAGCAGCGGTGGAATGCACGCGTTTTAGAACGGGACTGTCTAGCTGACTGTACAAAACTTCATCGGGAAGAGTCCAATGGCTCCACATGTGTCCGGAATGGCACAGGTGGCAGCCAGCCATTCAGTTCACAGAAGTAGAGAATCCAATTCCTATGGATGCACAATATTGTATATAGAGTAAGGGGAATAGATATATGAAGGAGGCTCAAACCAGACACAGTCCTGTTTTAGCAGTCCTTGGTGGCACCTGGTGCGGGGGGGGGGGGAGGGGATGTTGGTATGAATGCTCACATAGGCCAAAAAGGAATTTAGGAATTTAAAGTGTGAGTCTGGGCTAAAAGAAAAAAAAATCAAAACATACCCCTCAATATATACACATACCCCTTTACAAAGATGCTGCAAGTACAGAAAAATACCTGTAGATCCTGACAGAAATCCAGCGAGCCCCCAAAGCCATGTAGTGAGCTGACAATTCTGCCTCCGCTGCACGGAAATCCTAAGCAGAGTTGTCTGCCCTGCCTGTGTTCTCCCCTGCTGGACTGCAGAAGGCCCCTTATGTTATACAGATTAACCACTTCAGCCCCGGAAGGATTTACCCCCTTCCTGACCAGAGCACTTTTTTACAATTTGGCACTACGCTGATTTAACTGGTAATTGCGCGGTCATGCAATGCTGTACCCAAACAAAATGTACGTCCTTTTTTTCCCCATAAATAGAGCTTTCTTTTGGTGGTATTTGATCACCTCTACGGTTTTTATTTTTTGCAATATAAAGGAAAAAAGACAGAAAATTTTGAGAAAAAAAAGATATTTTCTACTTTTTGCTATAAAATACAATAAACTCAATTGTAGTCATAAATTTAGGCCAAAAAGCATTGAAA
This sequence comes from Lithobates clamitans, assembly GCA_037952925.1. Taxonomy (NCBI): domain Eukaryota; kingdom Metazoa; phylum Chordata; class Amphibia; order Anura; family Ranidae; genus Lithobates; species Lithobates clamitans. Next base: position 912,691 of record JBBGZY010001584.1, on the reverse strand, counting down.
AAAGCATGTCTCAGTAAAAAAAAGAAATTCAATAAGCGTATATTTATTGGTTTGCGCAAAAGTTATAGCGTCTACAAACTAGGGTACATTTTCTAGAAGTTACGCAGCTTTTAGTTTATGACTGCCTATCTCATTTCTTGAGGTGCTAAAATGGCAGGGCAGTACAACCCCCTTCCCCCAAATGACCCCATTTTGGAAAGTAGACACCCCAAGGATTTTGATGAGAGGCTTGTTGAGCACATTGAATATTTTATTTTTTCGTCACAAGTGATTAAAAGATGACAAAAAAAAAACAATTTTTACACAAAGCTGTCACTGATATTATATATTTGAATATGATATGAACAGGAAGCTCTGTACAGAGCTGTTCCTGTCCATTTATAATGTATAGCTGTGGCTGCAGAGGAGGAGGACTTTGTAAATCTCTTTCTCTGTCTCAAAGGTGAAACATCATTTCTCTGTTTAGATCCTTAATATTTCACCAAAGCCCCCCAACAGGGCACGTAAAAAAACAGTCCAGTGGCGGAACTCCCAAGTTCGCAAAGGTCACACTGACGACCAGGCCCTGGTGTGCCACCATCGGCTTGGAGGGAAAGTGCCCGGCTGGGGGTCCCTTCATGGTTTCTTGCATAGGGGTCCTGAAGGTTCTAGTTATGCCTCTGCCCCTTATGTAATAGAGATCACAAAAAATGAAAAAAAGCGTTCTGTAGTCCAGCAGGTGAGAACTCTGATAAATAACAGCCATAGTGTGATATATGAATGATGATGATTGTAAAATATTTAAACACATTTTGGCAGCGCAAGCAAACTACATGTAGATTGCTTATGCCCTTAAGTTGGCTGTACAAGGATATTTTTATTTTCATTCAGCCATAGGGTTCCACGGTTTTACCACTTGACCTCTGGAAGATTTACCCCCCTTCATGATCAGGCCATTTTTGCACAACGGCACTCTGTTACTTTAACTGACAATTGCGCAGTCATGCAATGCTGTACCTAAATAAAATGTATGTCTTTTATTCTCACACATAGAACTTTCTTTGGTAGTATTTGATCACCTCTGCATTTATTATTTGTTGCACTATAAACAAAAAAAGACCGACAAGTTTGAAAAAAAAAAACAACAATATTTTTTTACTTTCTGATACAAAACACATCCAATAAAAAAATTGAAAAAAAATCGAATTTCTTCATAAATTTAGGGCAATATGTATTCTGCTACATATTTTTGGTAAAAAAATCCCAATAAGCGTATATTGACTGGTTTGCGCAAAAGTTATATCATCAACAATCAGGATTTGTATTTATTTATTTACTAGTAATTGCGGTGATCAGCGACTTATAGCGGGGCTGCGATATTGCGGCGGACATTCTGACACTAATGCCGCGTACACACGAGCGTACTTTTCGACTGGACTGGTCCGGCGGACAATCCGATCGTGTGTGGGCTTCATCGGACCTGCAGCGGACTTTTTCGGTCGAAAATCTGACGGACTTTAGATTTGGAACATGCTCCAAATCTTTCCGACGGACTTGAGTCCGGTCGAAAAATCCGCTCGTCTGTATGCTAGTCCGACGGACAAAAACCCACGCTTGGGCAGCTATTGGCTACTGGCTATGAACTTCCTTATTTTAGTGCGGTCGTCATCACGTACGAATCCGTCGGACTTTGGTGTGATCGTGTGTAGGCAAGTCCGGATCGTTAGAAAGTCCGTCGGAAAGACTGTCGGACCTTTGTTGTCGAAAAGTCCGACCGTGTGTATGTGGTATAACTGACACTTTTTGGGGACCAGTGACACTAATACAATGATCAGTGCTAAAAATATACATTGAGGGTTATCTACGAAAGGCAAATCCACTTTGCACTACAAGTGCAAAGTACACTTGAAATTGCACTGAAAGTGCACTTGGAAGTGCAGTCGCTGTAAACCCGAGGGGTAGATCGGAAATGAGGGGAAGCTCTGCTGATTTTATCATCCAATCATGTGCAAGCTAAAATGCAGTTTTTTTTATCTTCCTTGCATGTCCCCCTCGGATCTACAGCGCCTGCACTTCCAAGTTCACTTCCAGTGCAATTTCAAATGCACTTTGCACTTGTAGTTTGCACTTGTAGTGCAAAGTGGATTTGCCTTTAGTAAATAACCCCCATTATCGCTATACTTATGACGCTGGCAGGGAAGGGGTAACATCATGGGCAATCAAAGGGTTATCTGTGTGCCTAGCCAGTGTTTTACTTCACTGTGTAAGGTGCTTTTACTAGGGGAAGAGATGGAATTTATTCCCTGCTTTGCAGAGACACAAATTCCATCCCTTCCTTCCTTTCAGAACAGCGATCTGGCTTGTTTACATAGGCAGATCGCAGTTCTGGCTCTCTACCTAACGATTGTCAGGTGCCGGCAGACATCAGGTACTGTGCACCTGCTGATTGGCTTTCGCTGTGTGTAATCAGAGCTCTGGCTCAGACCCTTTGGTGCCTGCTCACCACAATCACTTGTAAATGCAGAAGTCTGGTTTCTGTGTTTACAAGTGACAGCTCTGCTGTATGTAATGCAATCCTGGTATTTAATGCCTCTTTAAGACCCCCCTACTGTTTTCATGAACACACCCACTATTTGATGTAATTTGGAGGGTGTGTGTTGGGGGAGGGGTTTTGTGGGGCTGTGGTTAAGTTCCAGCACCTATTGAATGACAAAAAAAGCCCTGGTTGGATCTATAGTTAAAACTGCTATAGAATGGACCTCAAGTTGTTAATTCCTGTGTATGAGGGGCCCTGGGCCCCCCTTTTGGGTCTGATTACCCTGGGTATGATATCTGTACGCTAAACAAATCTGTCACTGGCCGCTGTACTGGAAGGGGATAGCACAAGGCTAGGGTTAAATCCACACCAGTATTGCTTCCCATCATTTCGCTGCATCCTTGCCGCCCCTGGGGAGCCGATCTCAGACCGCTCTGTAGTGGGGAAGACAGACAAGTCTATTAAGGTCACTTCCCATTCCCACAGAGAGGCTCAGCAGATAACTTCCCAAACGCTGTAATTCTCCTTGTGTCCCTGGAGATGCAGCTCCATAACAAACAGATAAACTGCAGATAAGAAGGACATTTCGGTTTTAAAGGGGTGCCAACGCACTACGCATTTTAAGTTATCGTTGCAAAGCTTAACCACTTCAATACCAGGCACTTCCTGCCCAGGCCAATTTTCAGCTTTCAGCGCTGTCGCAATTTGAATGACAATTGCGCGGTCGTGCTACACTGTACCCGAACAAATTTTTTATCATTTTGTTCCCACAAATAGAGCTTTCTTTTGGTGGTATTTGATCACCTCTGCGGTTTTTATTTTTTGCGCAACAAATAAAAAAAGACCGAAAATTAAAAAAAAAAAACAAGTTTTTCTTTGTTTCTGTTAAATATTTTTGTAAATAAGTACGTTTTCTTCTTCAAAGACGGGCACTGATATGGCTGCACTGACAGGCACTGATATGGCTGCACTGACAGGCACTGATATGGCGGCACTTATGGGCACTGATGAGGTGGCACTGACGGGCACTGATGATGGGCACTGATAGGCGGCACTGATGGGCACTAATAGGTGGCACTGGTATGCGGCACTGATGGGCACTCATAGATGGCACTGATGGGCACTCATAGGCGGCACTGATGGGCACTCGTAGGTGGCATTGATGGGTACTTATGGGTGGCACTGATAAGTGGCACAGAAGGGCACTGATAGGTAGGCACTGATGGGCACGAATGGGCACTGACAGGTGGCACCAATGGACACTAAAGGGTGGCACTGATGACACTGATTGGTGGCACTGATGACACTAATGGGTGGCATTGCTGGGCATCACTAAAATATAATGGTGCCAGTCAGTGCCCATTTGTGAGCACTGATTGGCACAGATCTGGCATAATTTGCACATGTGGATGGCCATGGGGTACATACACATGTTGCCCGCTTCCCTGGTGGTCCTGGCGGCTTTCCTGGTGGTCTAGTGCGGGCATCCGAGGGGAGGCTGCACTGATAAACAATCAGCGCAGAACCCCCTGTCAGGAGAGCCGCCCATCGGCTCTCCTCTACTCGCGTCTGTCAGACGCGAGTGAGGAAAAGCCGATCAACGACTTTTACTATTGACATCGTGATCAGCCGTGTTTGGACACAGCTGATCAGGTGGTAAAGAGCCTCCGCCGGACTGACTGACACACCGCTCCACCGATCGCCTCGATGCGCGCCCCCCGGGGGGGCGCACGGCGGCATGTTATCCTGCCTGACGTCATATGACTTCCATCTAGGATAACTGAACCACCGCCCGGCCATGAATCTGCTATAGGCCGGGCGGGAAGGGGTTAAAGCTGAACTCCGGCCGAATGGCTGAATACACCGATGAAATACATAAATTGGATCTGTTTGACCTGCAAAAGGTTTCTTTTTGTGTCCATCCAGCCCTGAGATTTACACAGCTCTGACACACAGCACAGTCCTGTCTGTCGTCATTTTTATTCTGCTGCGGTTCACTAACACTTACTGGTCTTGTCCCTTCCCAGCCTGTGATTGGACAGTGAAGGAGAAGCAGCAGACTCATTAGCTAATTTCTCTGTTGGAATTTCCATTAAAGTGATTGTAAAGGTAGAATTAAAAAAAAAAAACATAAAACAAACATGTCATACTTACCTCCACTGTGCGGCTCCTCCCCACATTTGGTAACCCCCTCGGAGAAGCACTTCCCCGAGGAGGTTACCTTGCGGGCGTGCTCCCGAGTCCAGCATTCGGCATCCATAGAGGCCGAATGCAGGACTTGGCCCTCCCCCCCCGGCACTTGCGTCATTGGATTTGATTGACAGCAGCGGGAGCCAATGGCTGCGCTGCTATTAATCTATCCAATCAACAGCCGAGAACCCCGGGCAGAGAGAGCGCGTCCATGTGGGACAAGTTCGAGGGGTAAGGTAATTAAAACAAGGGGGGCTGGTGGGGTGGCCACTGACAGGTGTTTTTTCACCTTAATACATAGCATGAATTGAGGTGAAAAAACACGAACCTTTACAACCCCTTCAATGCATTCTATACATTAAGATGAAAAACCTTCTGTGCTGCAGCTGCTGCCCAGACCCCGCCCCCCCCTTTTTCTTACCTGAGCCCGATCCAGCAATGTGCATGAGCGCAGCAGCTCCAGCCACTGTCGCTCTCCTCTTTGGACAGATTGATAGCAGCAGGAGCCATTGGCTCCCACTGCTGTCAATCAAAAGCTGTGACACAGCAGAGGGGCGGGGCCGAGTCCCACTGTCTGTGTCAATGGATGCAGCAGCTGGACTCGTGAGCGAGGCCCCGCATGGGTGCCTCCATGGAAAGTGGCTTTCCATGGAGGCACCCGATGAAGGAGGAGGGGCCTGGAGGATCAGGGCTGCTCTAAGTATAGGCATGCTTTTTATTTAAAAAAAAAAAATGTTTACAACCACTTTAGGTGCCCATTCACACCACAAAAATGTCCTCCAGATCTGTTCCGCATTTTTACCCTTTTGTTTTTAATGCTTTTTACCGCATTCCAGTACAGTTCTGTGCAGGAGAAAAGCAGCATGTTGTACTTTTTTTTCCTGGAACTCAAAAGCACTGGAATGCAGTGGCGGCCCGCTCATTAGGAGTGCAGGGCGCAGACGCATGCGCCCGGCCTCTAATCTCCATGCAGGGCGCAGACGCATGGATTTCAATGTGGGTTTTTTTTTTTTTTTTTTTTAGAAGCACGTGATTAGAGCTTGAGGCTTTAATTGGCTTCAAAAAGGGTGGGCTCGGGTAGTGCGAGAGGGGGGGGGAGCAGGTTTGTTTTGACCACCAGCCGCCGCTGCTGGAACGCACTGCACTGGTGTGAACTATGCCATTGGAACCCATATAACCTACTTTCCATGCTTTTTTGATGCAGAAAAAAAAGCACTGCACTTAGGGTTGCCACCTTTTCTTCAAGTCAAACCCCAACACTTTAGCGGAGCACAGCAATTTTTTTTATAGTATAAACTATACATATATTTTGCTATTAAATACCATTTCTAGTCATATGAAGTTAATAACAAGAGTCCCCCTTTACATCAGAGTCCACAGAATTCCCCTTTTACATCTAAACTTGCAGAGTTCCCTTTCACTGTAAGGGAGAACTCTGCAGACTCTAACATAAGGGATGCTCTGGGAACCCTGATGTAAGGGGGAACACTGAGAACTCTGATGTATGGAGAAGACTCTGATGTAAGGGGGAACACTGAGAACTCTGATGTATGGAGAAGACTCTGATGTAAGGGGGAACACTGAGAACTCTGATGTATGGAGAGGACTCTGATGTAAGGGGGAACACGGAGAACTCTGATGTATGGAGAAGACTCTGATGTAAGGGGGAACACTGTGGCCTCTGATGTAAAGGGGAACTCTGATGTAAGGGGTGCTCTGAGAACCCTGATTTACTTTAGTTTACTCACTCAGAGGCCGGAGAGAGAAGGGGGGAGACTTCAGTCACAGACAGGGATGGATGGTGAGCTCACTCACCCCCTGGCAGTCAGTACCTCTCATCCAGATGTATCGGAGGCTGCTGGACTTCAAATTTCTGCCCCCACTTTCCTTTTCTGAGGCACAGTGCCGGGGATTGGAGTGTGGGCAGACACAGAGGGGTAGGGGTGGGGGGAAAAGGTGCAGATTAAGACCTCTCTCCTCTCCCGTCTGTGTGTGTGTTGTGGGGGGGTTGTTAGTGCTGGCTATGGGCAGTGTGAAAGAGAGTGTAACAGACACTCTCAGCTTAGACAACTGCAGCCAGCAACCCTGCTGGGAAGCCATAGTCCAGACTGAAACCCGGACACATGATTACAAACCCGAACTGTCCGGGTGAGTCCCGGACAGGTGGCAACCCTAACTGCACTGCATGTGGGTTGAACTGGTCTATATACATCAGGGGTAGACAACCTTAGAGAGGCGGAGATCTACCTGAACAACAGAGAAGTCAAATATCACCGGACACAGTGCCCCCTCCTCACACCTGATTTAAACCTCTAATTACAGGACTACCGCAAATGTCGCAAATGCGTGCATTGCATGGCAATCATGGGGTTAAATCAGGTGTTGAGAAGGCAACATATCGCCTTCTCACCACCTATCAACACACACTGAAGGTCTCTTCTTTCCTGCTGCTGGCACCATTATGGAGACCACTAGACGGGATAAGAGGTGGGGTGCAGTTGGTATCACTCTGCATGGGATAGGAGCCGGCACTACAGAGGAGGTACTCTTGCTTCTACAGCCCCAACTTTACAAGTAGTCCCTCTGCATTCCACTCTGTTGCTCTGGAATGGCAGATCAGCCAACCCAGACCGTGATCTACCAGCCACCTGTCCGCGATCTACTGGTGGATCTCAATCTACGGGTTGCTGACCCCCGATATACACTATATGTAAATTCAGAGGTGTTAATTCCTGAACATAATTAACAAAATATGCATAGACACCATACATTCCCTTCCAATATAATCATCTTTCTTGCATCCCTGGATATCACAGCGGTGCAGGTTTGTGTTAATCCAAAAGCCTCGCTGATCTCCACCTGATGTCTCTCTGTTTGACAGATCACCGAGTGTCAGAGGAAAACGTAGCAATGCAATTTTCTCCATGTCACTTTTCTTGGTATTGTGTTCAATTAACAGCTACTCATTGATGTAGCACTCACCTGTGTCCTGAGCATTGTGAGGAATACATATGTATGTCCTGGAAACGTACCCTGAATGTTTCATCTATCTTCAAATTTAGGAGAAAAAAAAAAAAATTATATATATATATATATATATATATATATATATATATATATATACAGTGGAACCTCGGATTGCGAGTAACGTGAATTACAAGCATTTCACAATACGAGCTTTTTTTTTTTTTTTAATCCTGACTCGCTTTGCGAGCGTTATCTCGCAAGACGAGCTGGGGTGTGCAGTACCGCATTTCGCCAGAGGTGCGGGGGGCGCCGGTGACGCTCTGAGACACTCGGAGACGCTCGAAGACACTCAAAAACAGTCGGAAACACTCGGTTGCTTTATGATTTATGGCTGTATATATTAGTGGATGAGCAAAATAGCTTTTTTTTATTATAGACATCACTATCTGACCACTTCTCAGCCCCCAACCCCCCCCCCCCCAGCTTACATCATCCTCAGACCTCTTCATACATCCAGCTGACAGACATCACTCTAAGCTTCTTCTTATCCCCCAGCTGAGGGACATCATTCCGTGGTCACCCCACAGACACTGCAAGAAACCCCTCCCCATTCTACCCCTTTTATACCCTCCACACGCCTCTCCTGTACATACTGCCCCCATCATACCCTCCACACTCCTCTCCTGTACATACTGCCCCCATCATACCCTCCGCACTCCTCTCCTGTACATACTGCCCCCATTATACCCTCCGCTCTCCTCTTCTGTACATACTGCCCCCATCATATCCTCCACACTCCTCTGCTGTACATACTGCCCCCATCATCACCTCCACACTCCTCTCCTGTACACACTGCCCCCATCATACCCTCCGCACTCCTCTCCTGTACATACTGCCCCCATTATACCCTCCGCACTCCTCTCCTGTACATACTGCCCCCATTATACCCTCCGCACTCCTCTCCTGTACATACTGTCCCCATTATACCCTCCCCACTCCTCTCCTGTACATACTGCCCCTATTATACCCTCCACACTCCTCTCCTGTACATACTGCCCCTATTATACCCTCCACACTCCTCTCCTGTACATACTGCCCCCATTATACCCTCAACACTCCTCTCCTGTACACACTGCCCCCATCACGCCCTCCACACTCCTCTCCTGTACATACTGCCCCCATCATACCCTCCACACTCCTCTCCTGTACACACTGCCCCCATCATACCCTCCGCACTCCTGTCCTTTACATACAGCCCCCATTATACCCCCTGCACTCCTCTCCTGCACATACTGCCCCCATTATACCCTTCGCACTCCTCTCCTGTACATACTGTCCCCATTATAGCCTCCCCACTCCTCTCCTGTACATACTGCCCCTATTATACCCTCCACACTCCTCTCCTGTACATACTGCCCCCATTATACCCTCCACACTCCTCTCCTGTACATACTGCCCCCATCACACCCTCCACACTCCTCTCCTGTACATACTGCCCCCATTATACCCTCCGCACTCCTCTCCTGTACATACTGCCCCCATTATACCCTCCACACTCCTCTCCTGTACATACTGCCCCATCATACCCTCCACACTCCTCTGCTGTACATACTGCCCCCATCATACCCTCCACACTCCTCTCCTGTACACACTGCCCCCATCATACCCTCCGCACTCCTGTCCTTTACATACTGCCCCCATTATACCCTCCGCACTCCTCTCCTGTACATACTGCCCCCATTATACCCTCCGCACTCTTCTCCTGTACATACTGCCCCCATTATACCCTCCGCACTCCTCTCCTGTACATACTGCCCCCATCATACCCTCCAGAAATGTTATTTAATCACAAAATGTATATGTATAGTCTATGCTACATAAAAAACTGCAGTTCATTGCATTGTACAGAGGTAATGAATTTAATGTACTATAAAAGAAAAAAATTGCCATGCGCTGCTAAAGTGTTCAGGTTTGGCTTGAAGAAAAGGTGGCAACCCTAACTCCGCCCATTCTGCAGCAGGATGCATCGACTTGGATTGTTCTTCAGGAGGTTCCTATGCTGTTCTTCAGTTTGGTAAGAGGGCATCCTCCCGCCAATACAACTTCTGCTTTATCCTAGTTTACAGAACACTGTATATAGACATCTCACACCTGGAATTGCCTTCATTTATCTCACAGAACACTGTATATAGACATCTCACACCTGGAATTGCCTTCATTTATCTCACAGAACACTGTATATAGACAACTCACACCTGGAATTGCCTTCCTTTATCTCACAGACCACTGTATACAGACACCTTACACCTAGACTTACAACTAGCCAGGCACAATTGTTTTGCTTTGACTACACATCTCTGTCCCACACTCAGGATTCTTGTTCTATGAGCTCCAACTTGCCGGTGAAGATCATTGCAAGGCCTTGCATCCTGGACACTGTTATACTATTGCTATTTAAAGGGACATACCCCTAAGATCTAGAATACCCAGTCTCTCATTAGGATTAAAGGTATAATAGGCCACCCTGGGGACACCTTTTAGCAGTGTTAGTATAGCAATAATTAGTAGCTTTATTTATATATTCATTCATTTATTGTCAGTTTCCTATGTGCATTGCTATTTTATATCTGTGATTTCAAGATGTTATTTGATTGCCTCAGGTGACCTTTTCAACTGAGTTTTGGCCGTTTACCAAGGACTTAGATGACTAATACCCTGTTATAAGATTCTCCCTTTGAACAAGTAAAATCAGAGAGAGCTAATCAATCTGCATTGTGTCGGTGTATTATTTAAAGGTACATACAACATGTCTGAACCTAGAGTGTCAGGAGGGCTGGAAAGTTCACAAGGTCAAAGTGGGCAGTGCTACATATATACATACATACACTGATTAGCCATACATATATACACACACAGACACACTGATCAGCCATAACATTACCACCCCCCACCATAACCTGTGGAGCCATGGACTCCATTAGACCTCTGAAGACATACTGTGGTATCTGGCACAGACATCAGTAGCAGATCCTTTAAGTCCTGTAAATTGTTAGTAGGCGTCTCCATGGATCAGACTTATTTTTCCAGCACATCCCACAGATGCTCGATTGGTTCATGAGCTGGAAAATTTGGAGGCCAAGTCAACACCTTGAACTTATTGTTGTGTTCTACAAACCGTTCCTAAATTCATCAGAACAGACCACCTTCTTCCATTGCTCCATTGTCCAGTTCTCATTACCTGCCCATTGTAGGTGCTTTTGACTGTGGACAGCATGACATCCTCACCCGTCTGCGGCTACACAGCCCCATACACAACAAACTGTGATTCACTATGAGTTCTACGCCTTGCTATTGATACCAGCATTAACTTTTTCATTTTCAGCTACAGTATCTCTTCTATTGGATCATACTACATGGTCAGCCTTCGCTTCCCATGTGCATCATTGAGCCTTGGCCACCCATGACCCTGTCACCAATTTGATGGTTTTCTTTCCTTGGACCAGCTGGACCGAACTGCAGTTTTGAAGTTGCTCTAACCCAGTCGTCTAGCCATTACTATTTGTTCCTTGTCAGAGTTGCTTAAATCCTTACGCTTGCTTTTGTTTCTGCTTTCAACACATGAACTTCAGGGAGAACATGTTTACTTTCTGCCTAACTTAGCCCTCCCACTTTCATGTACCATAGTAAGGAGATGTTATTCGCTTTACCTGTTGGTGGTCAGAATGTTAGGGCTGATCGGTGTATATACATGGACAACCTTTGCAACCCTGATAGTTCTCCCACTGCTTTGGACCCTTATATTTTCTTGGTATGCTGGCGACATATATCTTGTTTTCTGCCACCCGGGGGGGGGGGGGGCAATACAGTAGGAAGGGAGCTCACTGCAGAACATGTGAAAGGGCCGTTGTGGGATCGTAGTAAAGGGCCCCAGGATATAGGATATACATATATCTATATACAGTCAGGTCCATAAATGTTGGGACATCGACACATTTCTAATCTTTTTGGCTCTATACACCACCACAATGGATTTGAAATGAAACGAACAAGATGTGCTTTAACTGCAGACTTTCAGCTTTAATTTGAGGGTATTTACATCCAAATCAGGTGAACGGTGTAGGAATTACAACAGTTTGTATATGTGCCTTCCACTTTTTAAGGGACCAAAAGTAATGGGACAGGTTAACAATCATCCATCAAAATTTCACTTTTTAATACTTGGTTGCAAATCCTTTGCAGCCAATTACAGCCTGAAGTCTGGAATGCATAGACATCACCAGACGCTGGGTTTCATCCCTGGTGATGCTCTGCCAGGCCTCTACTGCAACTGTCTTCAGTTCCTGCTTGTTCTTGGGGCATGTGACAGACCTTGCCGGGAAAGAGACTTTTGGAGGGGACTGTATGCTAGCCTCTTGCCGATCGATCGTGGGCCCTTGCATTTGGGGGAACGGTGCTCTTTGTGAGCTGTATGTCTGGGGACCCTGGATTTGCCATATTGGAATAGTGGCTGATTCATAATGCTGGGACAGATACTGTTAGGAGATGCTGATGTAAATTCCAACACCTGTCTGTCTATTGTCTGCTAAAATGTGTATTGTAAATAAGTCTACTATGGGATCTAAGAGTCATTAGATCCCCATTGTTATTTGTGTTAATTAACTCTGCTATTGTGTGAAGAAGAGTCTATGTTGATTGTGATAATGTTGATTGGATTTTCTGAACTACAAGACGGCCAGTCTGGCCTAACGGTCATGTCTGAGTCATCTAGGCTGTCTAAAGGGATTAGTTAATTAGCGCATGTTAATTAGGTTAATTAGGTTACAGCTGTATTGTTAGAGTAATGTGAGCAGGACTGCACCTCCACTTTGAGTGTATAAAAGCCTGTATTTTGCAATAAAGGATAGTCCTGGTTGAACTTACATACAGCCTGCCTGGTGTTTGTTCTGAGCTATCACAACTGGGTTAGAAGGGCACATAGCTGTAATTTTAATCCCGGAGCATTGGATGGTGCGATCTGTAATCTGGTTCAATAGCTGCAGAGGAGTGTCGGGAGAGTGGAACCGAGCGAGCAAGGGGATCGCTACATTGGTGGCAGCAGTGGGATTTGCTCTCCAGTTACTGGGACACTCCAAACCAGCCTGCAGGAGAGCCACGCTGAAAGACTTACTTGAGAGCCGTGGAGGGAATGGGGGGATCGTGCTTCCTTACCGTGAACACATCCAAACCATCACCTGGATCCAAGGTAGCAGCATAGCAGGACAGGAGAAATACCAGCCACCATGGATAAGGAATTCAGAAGGAGGTTGCAAAAGGAGATACAGCACAGAGGACCAGTATCAGAGCAGGTCCTGCTAGGATGGTTTGATTCTGTCCGCTGTGAGCTCTGGAAGGAAGCGTTAGCCCATGAGCAGCGACACCAGGGAAAAGTTCTCCCCTCCGTCCATGTGAGGTACTGGTCGCAGTATGAAGTGCGAATGCTGTTTTTGGGGGAACAGCCGAACCAGGAGTGGACAGCCGAGTTAAGCAGGCTGATCCGCGCAGAAATGCAGTTGGACGAGAGCTACAGAGCCCTTCAGTGGTATGTAGCCCAAGTGTGCCCATGGACAGCGGATGACAGCCCCACAGAAGGCTTTGACTACGATGGCCTGGGATTGTTATACTGGAGGCTGTCCAGGGACCCTGACTTTGGAAGTGATCGGGAGTGGCGTTTGAAGGAAATAATGGAGCACAGAGAGCGGAGACTGAATGTCTCAGAAGTGCACTGGGCACTGGAAGATTTGGAGTTTCTGGCCATTCAGGAATGGGAGTTGGAGATCGCCTACAGACAGCTGTTAGACTCTGCTCAGCAGCAGGGTGGTGAAATACTAGTTGACAACTCTGAAATCCTGGCTGAAGAGTTGACAATGTGGCATTGTTAACTCTGCTATTGTGTGAAGAAGAGTCTATGTTGATTGTGATATTGTTGATTGGATTTTCTGAACTACAAGACGGCCAGTCTGGCCTAACGGTCATGTCTGAGTCATCTAGGCTGTCTAAAGGGATTAATTAATTAGCGCATGTTAATTAGGTTAATTAGGTTACAGCTGTATTGTTAGAGTAATATGAGCAGGAGGTCTGCACCTCCACTTTGAGTGTATAAAAGCCTGTATTTTGCAATGAAGGATAGTCCTGGTTGAACTTTCATACAGCCTGCCTGGTGTTTGTTCTGAGCTATCCCAACTGGATTAGAAGGGCACATAGCTGTAATTTTAATCCCGGAGCATTGGATGACCGAGCAATCAGATGGTGCGATCTGTAATCTGATTCAATAGCTGCAGAGGAGTGTCGGGAGAGTGGAACCGAGCGAGCAATGGGCTCGTTACAGGGCATTTTCCCTTCAATTTTGTCTTCAGCAAGGGAAATGCATGCTAAATCGGGTTCAGGTCAGGTGATTGACTGGGCCATTGCATAACATTCCACTTTTTGCCCTTAAAAAACTCTTTGGTTGCTTTCGCAGTATGCTTCGGGTCATTGTCCATTTGCACTGTCCAATGAGTTCTGAAGCATTTTGCTGAATATGAGCAGATTATAATTGCCCGAAACACTTCAGAATTCATCCTGCTGCTTTTGTCAGTAGTCACATCATCAATAAATACAAGAGAACCAGTTCCATTGGCAGCCATACATGCCCACGCCATGACACACCACCATGCTTCACTGATGAAGTGGTATGCTTTGGATCATGAGCAGTTCCTTTCCTTCTCCATACTCTTCTCTTCCCATCACTCTGGTACAAGTTGATCTTGGTCTCATCTGTCCATAGGATGTTGTTCCAGAACTGTGAAGGCTTTTTTAGATGTTGTTTGGCAAAATCTAATCTGGCCTTCCTGTTTTTGAGGCTCACCAATGGTTTACATCTTGTGGTGAAATCTCTGTATTCACTCTGGTGAAGTCTTCTCTTGATTGTTGACTTTGACACACATACACCTACCTCCTGGAGAGTGTTCTTGATCTGGCCAACCTGTTGTGAAGGGTGTTTTCTTCACCAGGGAAAGAATTCTTCGGTCATCCACCACAGTTGTTTTCCGTGGTCTTCCGGGTCTTTTGGTGTTGTGTTCTTTCTTTTTAAGGATGTTCCAAACAGTTGATTTGGCCACACCTAATGTTTTTGCTATCTCTCTGATGGGTTTGTTTTGTTTTTTCAGCCTAATGATGGCTTGTTTCACTGATAGTGACAGCCTTTTGGATCCCATATTGAGAGTTAACATCAACAGATTCCAAATGCAAATAGCACACTTGAAATGAAAGCTGGACCTTCTATCTGCTCCTTGTAAATGGGATAATGAGGGAATAACACACATCTGGCCATGGAAGAGCTGAGCAGCCAATTGTCCCATTACTTTTGGTCCCTTTAAAAGGGGGAGGCACATATACAAACTATTGTAATTCCTACATCGTTCACCTGATTTGGATGTAAATACCCTCATAATAAAGCTGAAAGTCTGCAGTTAAAGTACATCTTGATTGTTTCTTTTTAAATCCATTGTGGTGGTGTATAGAGAGCTAAAAAGATTAGAATTGTGTCGATGTCCCAATATTTATGGACCTGACTATATATATATATATAATTGCATTTTATAGTTGCCCCCCTACTTTTGTCCCTGTCCCCCCATGTGCCCCCCCTAAATATGAAAGCTGGAGATGCCACTGGTGAAGACTTCTCTGCAAGACAGGGTATGAGGTGATGATGATAATTGCAGTAGGGGGGAGGAGGAGTACATTTAAATAAAGTTTGAAAAAGGAGTTTTCCACTTTCGTTACAAAAGGCAATCTGCATGGTTAATGCAGCAGGATAATCATCAAAGTGGTTGTAAACCCCATTTATGAAATTTGACCTAAGCACATATATCTGTATTTACTTATCTCTCTCCAAAGCTCTAAGTGTAGTTTCTCTCTGGTGATCTGTTCCTCTGTTATCAGAATGAGTCACTTCTGACAAGTTCTCCGACACATGAGATAACAGCAGCTGAATGGGAGGGCGCTTAGAGGTAGATGAATAGGGAGCTTATCTATTCACAATACAGCTCTGTTCCTTCATTCCTCTGCCTATGTGGAGGGGGGGGGATGCATTTCCTCCAATCAGCTCTCACACATCATAAGTGCAGCTCTCCACCTACTGCTAAAAAAGGAAGGCAAGAAGGGAGAGGGGGAGAGAAGACAGCACACTACATGATTAGACCTACCCCGAAAATAAGCCCTACTGTGTCTTTTGTTGCCAAAATGAATGTAGGACCAAGGCTTATTTTTGGGGAAACACGGTACAATGAATAAGCTAGGCCGTAGATGGCAATAAGTAATTCTCATCAGCGCTGCTGTGTTTAGGGGATGCAAGCAGATGCAAGTTTCAGTCCAACATGTGCTCTGATAGCTGGTTCCTTCTTTCGGTCTCTAAGATGGAGACTGAGCTCCCAGGATGCACCTGATTCTTTTTCTTAGACTGAAGAATGATGGGAACTTTGATAAAGGTGAACCGTTTCTATTTTCTGCAAAAAACGTAAATGCAATAGAGTGGATTATAGGATTTTACAAGCATTTTAAAATAGGGCTTTTTTTCGGGGTAGGGCTTATATTGCAGCCCTCCTGGAAAATAAGAGGTCTTATTTTCAGGGTAGGTCTTGTTTTCGGGGAAACACAGAATTTCTGTATATTTCAGATACTGATTATATGTATCTGTATTTGTTTTTTTTTCAATAGTTTCACCCGACCCTTTTTTGTTAATAAAGCCTCAAGATTGGACTCAGTCTGGCTTATTGCAGAATAGGAGGGCTTAGCTGCATGTCGAGTTGCACACAGGAAAACGTGAGCACAGCACACTGACATTGTAAATTCCATGGTGGTTGTCCTTTAAGTGCCCTGCGTACAGATCTAATAAAGACCAGGATGAATTTTTAGTGATTGCAGAGATTTCATGGAGGCTGAAGCTCTCCTTAATAAAGGGTTGTCAGGAAGTGGGATGTGAGCTGCAACAGGACATGCTGTGCTCATGGGGTGGTAACGGATGGAACTGATCTGCAAGAGAACCCAGACTTCAGACATCAGCAAACACAAATATCATCTCGTTGGCAAATTATACACCTTGGGGCAGTTGTCTTCACTGCCTACTGCTGCTGATGTACCAGAGCCCTATTAACTATATATTGTACATACATTGCAGACCACTCACACAAATAAAGTTGACAGTAGACCCAGAGCCAGATGTATTTTTCTATGCGTGTCGAGTAATGTGTAATGCCCAGTACACACGATCGGACATTCCGACATCAAAATCAATGGATTTTTTCCGACGGATGTTGGCTCAAATTTGTCTTGCATACACACGGTCACACAAATCTTGTTGGAAATTCCGAACGTCTAAAACGCGGTGACGTACAACACGTACGACGAGCCGAGAAAAATGAAGTTCAATAGCCAGTGCTGCTCTTCTGCTTGATTCCGAACATGCGTGGAACTTTGTGCGTCGGAACTGTGTACACACGATCGGAATTTACGACAACGGATTTTGTTGTCGGAAAATTTGAGATCCAGATCTCAAATTTTGTGTGACGGAAATTCCGATGGAGCCTACACACGGTCGGAATTTCCGACAACAAGCTCCCATCGAACATTTCCCGTTGGAAAATCCGACCGTGTGTACGGGGCATAACAGTTCCAACACGTATGCATGTATGCATGTAATACTTCTCAAAGGGATCTTAATAGCACCTGACAATGCCTTAATTTGCTTCTTTTTTTTTTCCAAAAGGGTGGCATCATCTTTATTCAGGCATCATCCAGGCTCAACATTGATTTCCTGGACTGAATTGCTGGCTCAGAGATGACATGATCGTGTAAATCCTGTTACCTGGGTAGTCCCTGGCTAATGTCTGACACAGATTCACAAACGTCTGACAAGATCAGCCCCTGCACTGACTATAAAGTTACAATGTCGCAGTCAGAATACCTGGGTAAAGGAGATTGAGGAAAAGCTTCCTCCAGCCTGCAGGTGATGACATCATCTCAACCTAGATAAAGTCACAGACTCAAGGATGGCTGTTAGGCTAGGTTCACATCTGAGCGGTTCTGCATGCTGCATTTGCATTGGCACAGCAGCCCATTCATTTGAAGCCAGGAAAAAGGTCCCTACACCTTTTTAAAACGTGGCTGCATGGAAACTATACGGTGCTTGGTTTCCATGTGCAGGAAACCACATGGCATTTTTTCAATCCTCTGGGGGTGGCAACAAAAGTTTATGGCACCCTTGTGTTTTTTCTAAAAGTTTTGTGTGCGGCTGCAGGATTGTGTGCAATTTACACACCTTCCCGCTCCAGCACAGACGTGAACCTAGCCTAAATGATAAATGTTAAAGCTTTTGTTAAAAATGATGTTGTTGTGAGAACCTTGATGCCCTCCCTTCCCCCGACCTCTGCCTTTTTCCTCGTTCTTCAACACCTTCCTTCAATTTCTCTACACTCACTGGCCACTTAGGTACCCCTGTTCAATTGCTTGGTAACACAAATTGCTAATCAGCCAATCACATGGCAGCAACTCAATGCATTTAGGCATCTAGACATGGTGAAGACGACTTGCTGAAGTTCAAACCGAGCATCAGAATGTGGAAGAAAGGGGGTTTAAGTGACTTTGAACGTGGCATGGTTGTTGGTGCCAGACAGACTGGTTTTTCAAAAACTGCTGATCTGCTGGGGTTTTCACTCACAACCATCTCTCAGGTTTACAGAGAATGGTCTGAAAAAGAGAAAATATCCAGTGAGCGGAAGTTGTGTGGATGAAAATGTCTTGTTGAGGTCAGAGGAGACTGGGCAGACTGGTTTGAGATGATAGAAAGGGCAACAGTAACTCAAATAACCCATTGTTACAACCAAGGTATGCAGAATACCATCTCTGAACGCACAACACATCAAACCTTGAAGGAGATGGGCTAAAGCAGCAGAAAACCACACCCGCGCCACTCCTGTCAGCTAAGAATAGGAAACTGAGGCTACAATTTGCACAGGCTCACCGAAATTGGACAATAGAAGATTGGAAAAACGTTGCCTGGTCTGATGAGTCTAGATTTCAGCTGCAACATTTAGATGGTGGGGTCAGAATTTGGTGTAAACAACATGAAAGCATGGATCCATCCTGCCTTGTGAACAGTTCAGGCTGGTGGTGGTGTAATGGTGGTGGAGATATTTTCTTGACACACTTTGGGCTCCTTAGTACCAATTGAGCATTGTATAAACACCACAACCTACCTGAGTGTTGTTGCTGACCATGTCCATCCCTTTATGACTCCAGTGTACCCATCTTCTGATGGCTCCTTCCAGCAGGATAATACACCATGTCACAAAGCTCCAATCATCTCACCACTGGTTTCTTGAACATGACAATGAGGTCACTGCACTCCAATGGCCTCCACAGTCACCAGATCTCATCCAATAGAGAACCTTTGGGATGTGGTGGAAAGGGATCTTCCCATCATGGATGTGTAGCCGACAAATCTGTAGCAACTCCGTGATGGTATCATGTCACTATGGACCAAAATCTCTGAGGAAGGTTTCCAACACCTTGTTTAATCTATGCCATGAAGAATGAAGGCAGTTCTGAAGGCAAAAGGGGGTCCATCCCGGTATTAGCAAAGTGTACCTAATAAAGTGACCGGTGAATGTATCTCCTCTACTGTTCAGGCAATTAAAGCACTACACATTCAATGCTTTGTTACCCAATATTTGTCTACTATTCCCTTGTATCTGTTATGACACCCACTTTAGGATCTCTGGTTTATACTGTACACTGAATATCTCATGTCACAATTTTGCTTCAAACCACAACTTTGTACTGTGTGAGTGATAAATGGCCATTCCTTCTACAAAGATAATTTCAATAAAACATTTTTGGGAAAAAAAAAAAAAATGTGCTGTCGCTGTAAACTGTGACGTCAGAATTTATTCATATCGATTTAGAGTCCTATCAGACGAGCGTTCCGATCAGATCCGCCTGTCAATTTTTCTAAATGGAATTTCAATGTAAAGCAAGCCATAGGTGATGCAATTTCCTTTCCTTCCACCAGGGGTGGCACGAAGGAAAATCGCTTGATTCCCCCCATCGACACAGTCAATGGGGGAATATCTACCGCAGCTCTATTGTGTTCTGCCGGCAGGGATCCTCCAAGCCCGTCTAGGTGTGAAAAAGAAAACAGAACAGGTTTGTGTCCTTTTCTGTTTTTTTTTGGACCTAAGGCTGGCCATACATGGTGGAATTTCGAAAGAATTTTCTTTTTGAAAATCAGAAAATGTGTGCGTTTTGTGATCCGATGGTGCCACCATTGATTTGGAAATTCAGCCAATGAAGCCTTCAATTTCACCTCATGTTGCTACAGAAAAAACATTTTTGTGGCTGAGAATCTTCTTTTCTTTCCGGGAATTTTCTTTTCTTGCACATGCCCATATCTTTTTCCATTTCTTGCACGATTCTCCCATCATTGATTAGAAAATTGTTCGTTTTTCAAAACAATATCCAACATGTCCAATTACTCAGATTCGATGGCCGCACGAAAATCGGACGTTGCTGCAGCCCACCAATGGTGCGAAATACAAATTTGAAATTCTTAGATAAGATTTTCGAAAGACAATTCTTTCGAAAAATTGACACGTGTATGGCCTGCCTAAATGTGACAGATCAGAGTTAAAAGGATATAAATAGGTTCTTGCCTGTCTACATCTGCTTGCCTTTAGACCTAACCTCTTTCCATCCAGCCCTGGCATCCCTTTAAGACCCCATACACACTATAATGCCCCGTACACATGATCTGATTTTCCAACAACAAATGCTGGATGAGAGCTTGTTGGCAGGAAAGTCCGACCATGTGTATGCTCCATCAAACATTTGTTGTCGGACTTTCCGCCAACAAATGTTGGCTAGCAGGTTCTCAACAGGACATAGATGTGACATCAGTTCCATTCTGGTCAGATTCAGCAGGGGATTCCGCTCTTCTGAAAGGACCCCTAAGATACCGAATGGTCCACTTTAAGGAAATCCTAATGCTATATGCCAGTCTTCAGGGTCCTTCACAGATGTTATTTATGCTACATGCCTCATAGGAGATTTACTGCCTGTGACTAAGGTGTCATTCATGATGAAGAAAAAATAAAGACACAGACACAGATTCTCTTTGCCCTCATTACAGAGGGGTTTGAAGGATTAGTGGTTTGCGGAAGGAAGATGACATTGTTTGCGCTTTCAGTTCAGCTCACAGGAAGTAACAAAGATACCGCATTTCCAGCAAGATCAACAGGTATTTTTCAGTACTTGCTGAAAATGTTCTTTGACTGAAGACAGAAAACGAATGCAACCATCACATCTACATATTGTTAACCTGCAATATAATGCATGTGTGTTCTTGGGTATAGATATCCTATAAATAATCCTGTCTTTAGGAACAAAGGAAATACTTTGTTAAGATGAGAATTCATACAGCAGAGCTTTGAATCAGGATACTATCAACTAATAGGCCTCTAGGCTGAGTGTCATTCCTTAAGTGATACAGTGCAGAGCTTATGCTATTGGGTCACTGGGGGATAATAACAGTGATGAGATGCTGGGAAAGTGATAGGAGACAATAATGTCCCCTATCAGCCCTCTAATCTGATCCTGGGCTTTGTTGACAAGAAATGCCTGCTGTTGTCTTGTCAGATAACAAAAAACAGAGCAAAGTCATCTCACTAATTACTGTAATGGGATTACAACACTTCCCCTCTCATCGATTGACATTAAATGGAATGTAATGCAGCCTTATATATTTTTTCTTTATTTATTACGGTCAATATTAAAAAAATAAAATTGTAAAAATATACTTCTTTTTAAGCAGGTAAATAGCAATTACTGCACTTGAATATTATGTATTCTCGTATTGAGCCAGCTGGTGGAGCCGTAGGCTTCTCGTCATGCATTCCAGTTTATCCTTATCTACTGCTTGAAATAAAAACTTGTTGTTTACAGAGCTCCTCAGCTCAAGATGGAAGTTGCACTACATGAGCCAGAGCAGTGACTCCTTCCCTTCATCTGTATGGCTCTTTGTGAGATTTCAATCAGAGACAGAGTGCCTGAAAGGAGACAACACCTGCTGTGCTCTAGAAAACCCATAGTGCTATATGAATACTGTATTATGGGTACACTCTGTATTAAATGTTTATGCATAGCAAAAAAAAAAAAGATATAAAACATTGATTGAAGAACAAACTTAACACAACTTAAAATTCATTATTAAAATTGATCAAAAATCTATATAATTTTCCATTTGAAAGACACTGTCATCTTCCCATTCAACTTACCGTATGTGCAGGAGGACAAATGTCCAGAATGTATATAAAGCCCAGGAGTAGCTTTTATTGAAAGACACGTGTAGGCAGGTGCAGTCTGTATTCCCCAATATAGGTGGCACTCAACCAAAGTAGCAGTGCAGAGGGGGAAGGAAATCGGGAGGAACTTGGTTCCTCGATGACTTCCTGCGGTCACCGGGGGGATAGCTGTCCACCTGGACACTGGTGCCCCATGTGACCTTGTTGGCCATCTTGGGTCAGGGCAAAGTCTATTAAGGAATCTGGCTCCTGGGTTTAGCACGCTTTCTTCAAGTGGCTAGTGTAGGGACAGGTTCCCTGACTGGCAGGGACAGTACTTAGTGGCAGGGAATGGTTCCTGAGAAGTACGAAAAGTGCAGGGGCTACACCTGCTCCTTGTTCGAAGCCTCATGTCTGGGCGTGGCCTGGCCAAGCCGCATTCTCGCTCTTCGCTGCAAAAGCTGTTGGCATCATCTTGAGATCTAGATCCTCTGCTACTGTTTGTAAGTGGCTCTGATCAGCTGTGCGGGCCTGTTTGTATGTTGTTGGAACTCTCTCAATATACTGTTCTCTTCTACCTCGGTCTTTGAGTGTATTCCTGTTCCTGCACCCTACCCACACACATTCAGTTAAAGCAAACCCATTATGGGAAGTTTAAAGGGTCCCCCCATCATTGGGTAATATTGCAAAACAAAACACACATGAGCCAATTTGAGACATGTGTCAATCCACAGTGGCTACTCTTCTGGGAGCTGCCTTAAAACGAAACCCTATATCCAACTAAAGCTGGCTATACATGGATTGAAACTCGACCGGTTCAGCAGGGACTGGCTGAATTTCATCCATGTGTGTAGCCACTGCAGTTGAACAGAACTTAATCTACTGATTCATTTCTGTTCAACTGCCCTGTGGGAAACAAAACTGCTCGATCAGTGCTGCAGGCAATAGGATGCAGCGCTGATCTGTGTATTTTGACAGTGTGAGAGTCTCCCCGCTTCCAGAATACAAAAGCACAGCAGAGAGGATTCCACCATCCACCTCCTATCACCCCTGGCTGAATGAAAAAAAAAAACTGAACTATGTAAGGCCAACATTAAGCTCCAGCTGGAATAGCCACCTAGATTAAATGATCCAGTGCTCCACTCCAGGGCAGGGTGACAGTGTCTCCTAATGGCCTACCAGCAACGTTTACTCACCCATCCATGTTCTCTCTTCTCTGCATGGTCCCACCCTAAGCATAAAGTCACTGACCCCTTCAACATGAGAGTATTCAGGCTTTGACATTGGCCACTTACAGTAGGCCTGGTCACTGTCACATGGGGGCAGGTCATACACTCAACCATATCCAGAAGTCCTACTTGATTAGAGGGCTCTGACAGAGCGGGATTGCAGATGGTGAAGTATAACCTGCTGGTGTAGAGGCAGGAATGGGCAAGATGACAGTGTCTCTATAGATGGACGTTAGTTTCAGAAGAACATGTTGCCCACTCAGGATGGGTTAGTCAGACTTGGTTAGTCAAAGGACAGTTATATACACCAGGTCAATGTCACACATTTCTTTGAAACCATCTTCAAACATAAGCAAGAATGCTGTATTTGGATTAATGTAAAACTAAAGTCAAAACCTCTGTTGGTTTTATTTTTGCCATCTGTGTTTCATTGGGGAGATTTAGGGGTTGATTTACTAAAGGCAAATAAAGCAGTTGCCCTCTGCAAGTGCAGTTGCTCCAGAGCTTACTGAATGAGGTAAAGCTTCGCTTTGCAAAGAATACCCAATCCCATGCAAGGAAAATAAAAAAAAACTGCATTTTTTCTTGCACATGCTTGGATGATGGAAGTCAGCAGAGCTTTTGCTCATTTACTAAGCTCTGGAGCAACTGCACTTGCAGAGAGCAACTGCACTTTGCAAGGTGCATAGCCTTTTTACCTTTAGTAAATCAGCATCCTACATTCACTTCTTGTCCCATAGCAAAACAGGAAGTAAGAGGAAATTCATTCAAAATTAGGGAATCAGTGATCATTACCAATCACTGAGTCTGTCCATTCATAACTGAGGCATAGTAAATAGCGTTTACCATGCTTCAGTTTGTGAATGAACGGGAAGCTCTGTACAGACCTATTCCTGTTAATTTATTCTGTACAGCTGAGGCTGCAGAGATGGAGATTGAGGTCTGTGTCCTCAATCTCCTTTCTCTGTCTCAAAAATGGAACATCATAGGCCTGTTTAGACCCCTGATACCCCACCAAAGCCCCCAAATGGGGCTCCTAAAGAAAATTGTAAAAAAAATTCTAAAAAATAAAATAAATAAAATTTTAAAAAATAATAAAAAAACAAAAATAACAACATTACTAACACCAGTGGTGGAACTACCAGGGTCGTAAAGGTGGAACTTGCAACCGGGCCCTGGCATTTTGGTACCGAGCCCTAAGACAGAAGGAAGGGGGCCTACTGCAAAACATGTGAAAGGGTCTCGCTGCAGGACCATAATAATGGGTTCCACGATGGGAGTAAAGGGCCCCAGGATCAGTAGGAAGGACCCTGGCCAGGGGTCAGGGTGGCCCTTTATGGTTTCTTGCACTGGGGCCCTGAAGGTTCTACTACTCTGACTATTACAATAAATCAATGAGTAGAGTATAGTCATACAACCCAAGAATCCCACTGGTTACCCTATCTGAGCTAGACCACAAACACATAATTTCACAAATACATTATTTCTATTTTATTTATACCGCTGATATACAGATATTGTACAAGTCTTTATATGTCAGCACTTCTGCATACTGTGTCTCTGCACAATAAAAAAGTGCCAATTTAAAAATAGAAAATCAAACAAACAAAAAAAAAAAACATTAAAATAAAAACTCGAATCAATGTGATTGAGGCTATATGGGAATTTGTTTCCGTATTTCGTTTATAAAATCAAACAAATCAATTTTTTTTTACGTAAACCCTCCACACTTCTCTATAATCCACATGAAACCCCGCTGATTATTGAAAATACCAACACCCAACGGGGCTTTTCAGACCCGTCTATCCAGTGGTTTCGTCAATGTCACAAGCCCTTTATCATTAAAAGCTATAGTGGTTTGTCTGTTACTTCCTCTGTTGTGTTAGAAGCATTAATTAGTGCAGGATTTTTAAAAGAACTCTTAATTTCAGTGAAATCTCTGGTCTTTTCAGAGCTGTTGCTATGTTGATGGTCTAGCGGTAAAATTTCTAAAGCCACGTTGTCAGGCCTAGAGTCCACTGTGATTGCAGATGGAGATGCAGGATGCCCACCCTCCGATAAATGTTCTTTGAAATTGTTGGTCTCCAGCTGGTCGAAAGTGTATCCAGGGATGACCAAATGTTCATTGCGACAAGTCGCTTGGTTTCTCCTCTCACTTTTGGACGGCTGTTCTCCAGACTGGTTGTCGCCAAGGTCTAAAGAGTCCCTGTAGGCTGTGGATTCACACGATGGTGTCCTCCTTCGTAACATCATGCTGTTTTCAGATACTTTGGTACGCGAAGCTGTGCCACTCTCGTCCTCCATGGGAGGATCTATAGAAATACAAGGTGGGCTCATCTTCTTCTTCCTTCGGACCCCATTGATGTACTCTGGGTCGGACTGAAAGAGGATGGAGGAATCATGCTTATCATCAATGGACAGATCAAAGCAGGAATCTCCATCATCATCAATGGAGGGGCAGATCTGGATCGAGTGCCTCCTTTGGTCTTCTGCCCACATGGGCTTAGCTAAAAATCCTTGAGTATCAACACTGTGAAACTTCTTCAAGTCTTTACTGCTGGTACCTGCCAGGCTGGCTGTGCTATTGCAATTCTTTAGTAGAGGTGGAGGAGATGACGCTTGGGAGATGAAAGGAGAGACAGAGAGGCTCCTGTGGTTGGATTGTACTTGCCAGCCCTTTGCTGAACTGTTGATGTGGCTGACTTCTTCATCAGCCGGGTCTGATAACTCCATTGTAGACTCTTCAGGATTGGTGTTCTCGCTGCTGCAACTTGAGGGACGGCGGGGAATACTGTGTTGGCTGTAGACCTGCTTGCGTGTGCGGACACTGGAATGTCTGTGGTGGGAAGGTGGCTTGGGAGAAGATTGGGGGGTTCCCTGCAGAGATAGAGGGGTGGGGCAGAGAAGAGGTGGAGCAAGTGTATTTGATGGTGTCCTCAGTTTTCCATTCTCCAATGTTTCGACCTGAAGACTGTCCTTAGAGTCACCATTCTGATCATCCATGTGGATGGCCTCCTAGGAAACAAGCACAAGTTGCTAATGTGAAATACCATTCTATAACAAAAAGGGTAGCAAGCATATCTGCAAGGCAACTGCTGAGATTATAGGATGAGCTACAAAGAGATCATTGTTGTGAGTTACTCTGAGCAGGTTAATATACTTGCTTTGAGACAGAGAAAAATAAGAAGGCACAACTAATGTGTGGTACTGCTTACCATAATTCAGTGCCTTTTATATCATGTATAATGAGCATGTTTAGCTGCCCCAGATACACTTACTAATTATGAAATGATTGAGGAAAGTGGAAAGAGAGCGCGGGACCCATAGGTTAATTTTACTGATATTGTTATCTTAATTTATTGGTATAAATGATCTGGTTCCTGTGCGTTCTATACCCCAGAGGATCTCCACAGTCTCCTTGGCTTGTAGTGTGATGTAAAAAGAGTTGAAATTGAAGCGCCACACCACTGCTAAGAGGTCTAGATACAACTTTATTCCATTAAAGGTCAAGGGTACAATTTAAAAAGTAGCCAACATGTTTTGGGGGTCTAAGTGCCCCCTTCATCAGGGTTTTCCCAGTGTAAATTCAAAGCATAGGCCTAGTCAGCAGCTTATTAGGCATCCAGTTTTGAATGCTTTGCATTCACACTGGAAAAACCCTGATGTACCCCTGAACTTTTATGGAATAAAGTTGCATCTGGACCTCTTAGCAGTGGTGTGGCTTCAATTTCAGCTATTTTTACTAATTATGAAATGCAACAGAGATTTTTTAGAACATTAAAGGGGCCCAATCACCTTGACCATTATGAGAACAAATACCAGCTGATACCATGTATTTTGGTGGTGGCGACAGGGAAGAGGTGAGTATCAACTGGTTAGGCATGGAGGAACTTTATTCAAGCTTTGCCTTGAATGGACAGTATGACAGGGTCTCTTTAACACACATTAGTTAATGGACTTCCTACCTGCCTGTGTAGCAGCCTATTTAGACTGGGTGACCTTGAGGCTGAGAGTGGAGGTGGGATTTTAGGCATTTCATCTGGTTCAGCGTGGCCACTGGCAGAAGATAATAGCTGACATTCCACGGGTAACTTTGAAGAATTACTGGACTCCACTGGTTGGGAATGGACCGATAAAACAGATCCTACAAAAAGAAAAAGAAAATCTGTCGTGTGTGGGCTGTCTTTTGCATGATACAGATGTTAGGCTAAACAAACTCAATGACACCAAACACAGAAAGACGGGGATATCCTAGCAGCGCATTTTCCACTTGTCCACTAGATGCTTATCAGCTAGACCAACAGCTTGTACTCGAGAAGCAGCCTGATCTTTGACTAGTAATGTGAGCTATCTATAGAACACCAAGTCAGAGTTCAGGACAGACCCTTTGTTAAGAAAATGGGTATGATCCTTTATAAAGTTCCTGTGTGACACAGGGATGTACTATACTTCTTACTACTAATTTATTTGATCAAATAGTGGGGTAGTGGGATATCATGGCCTATAAAACCCATCAGCCTTAAAGGGGTTGTAAAGGCAGAAGGTTTTTTTATCTTAATGCATTCTATGCATTAAGATAAAAGCCTTCTGTTTGCAGCAGCCTCCCTCAGCCCCCCTAATACTTACCTGAGGTCTCTCTAGTTCCAGCGACGTCTACGAATGTCGCAGCCGTCCGAGGTTCTCCTTCCTGATTGGTTGAGACACAGCAGTGGCGCCATTGGCTCCTATCAAGGCTTGATGATGCCCTGTGGGAGGGGTGAAACGTGTTGACGTGTTTCCAGTTCCGAGACCTTTGATGTCAAATTAGATCACATAAATCACAGATAGTGGGGTATCATGGCCTATAAAACCCATCAGCCTTAAAGGGGTTGTAAAGGCAGAAGGTTTTTTTTATCTTAGTGCATTTTATGCATTAAGATAAAAAGCTTTCTGTGTGCAGCAGCCCCCCTCAGCCCCCCTAATACTTACCTGAGGTCTCTCTAGTTCCAGCGACGTCTATGAATGTCTCAGCCGTCCGAGATTCTCCTTCCTGATTGGTTGAGACACAGCAGCAGCGCCATTGGCTCCCATCAAGGCTTGATGATGCCCTGTGGGAGGGGTGAAACGTGTTGACCTATTTCCGGTTCCGAGACCTTTGACGTCACGTCCGCCCTCCGTGGGGCGCCGCCGAGCCACGCCGAACCCATTGGAGCCTTGTTTTATTATATGCCCGTTTTAACTGCAATTCTGTAAGTGGATTCTTTTATTGCGCTGATTAAAAATTGTTTACAGTACTTCACTACTGGTGCCCTTTCTTTCCATTTGAGCATGATGGTGGATACTACAGTTGTGTAAGAGCAATTGTAGACATTTGAACAGGAAACCTGTGAGACCTGGTATGCCCCACACCAGATTTATGCCTGTCTGACCCCCAGACTAAAAAGCTGTAGGTCCATTCCTTCTGGTGAGTGGGGATACAAGAGGGGAGTGTGGCACTCCGCACAGCATGTTTCTTGAAGTACTTCAGCACTTTTTTTTTGGACAGTTTGGAGCACAGAGCACTTTTAAGATTGTTATATATATAAACTTTGGTCTGTTTTTATTGTGTTTTCACTGATAATCACAATTTACAACTGCAAGAACAGAGCTCTGCCTACATAAACATAGCAGAGCTTTGTTCTGTCAGCAGGGGTGTGATGGAATCCATCAGATCTCTTAGTAAAAACAGCACACATAGTAAAAAAAAAAACACTGGTTAGGCACACATTTAACCCTTTGATCGCCCTAGATGTTTAACCCCTTCCCAGCCAGTGTCATTAGTACAGTGACAGTTCATAATTTTAGCACTGATCACTGTATTAGTGTCACTGCTTCCCACAAAGTGTCAGTTATTGTCAGACTGTCGGCCGCTATATCGCAGTCCCGCTATAGGTTGCTGATCGCTGCCATTACTAGCATACAAAAAACATTCCAGTATATATCCCATAGTTTGTACACTCTACAACTTTTGTGCAAACCAATCAATATACACTGATTGGGATTTTTTTATCAAACATATTATTATTATTATACAGGATTTGTATAGCGCCAACAGTTTACGCAGCGCCTTACAATATAAAAGGGAGACAATACAGCTATAATACAATAAAATACAAGAGGATTAAGAGGGCCCTGCTCATATGTAGTAGAATACATATTGGCCTAAATTTATGAAGAAATTAGATTTTTTTTTTTTATTGGATATGTTTTATAGAAGAAAGTAAAAAATATTGTTTTTTTTTTTCAAAATTGTTGGTCTTTTTTTTGTTTATAACACAAAAAATTAAAAACCCAGTGGTAATCAAACACCATTTGTGGGAAAACAGGACATTTTCATTAAGGTACAGCGTTGCATGACTGCACAGTTTTTAGTTAAAGTAAAGCAGTGCCGTATCGCACAAATGGCCTGGTCATGAAGAGGGGTAAACCTTCCGGAGGTTAAGTTGTTACGTTGGGTGAAACAAACATTTGGATAATGAGGATTTTTTTTTATCCACTCATTTCCAGCACTCTACCTTCTGAAGAGCCAAGATTCTGGTGGCTTCTGTTTGCACTAGAGCCCCCCTGTAGTTTGCTGGAAGGACATTTAGGCCACTGGTGGTGCTCAGTATCACCTTGTGACGTTTGCTTTTATTAAGAATGGGTAGGAACATTCATGCAGCAGGATGCATTGAGTAATAACCGTCACAAATACCTTTCGTACAGCTGTCCTCGTAGGCCTCCATCTCCCGCAACGGGTATGACGATTTTGCTGGCAGAACAGGGCGGAACATGTAGCTGTCATTGGGCAACGAAAGCATTCTGGACACCGAAACCTTCCTGACAGTCAGCAGGTTCTGGGATCCCATCCCATCCCTCAAGTAGATGTCCCCATCCTGTAGAGAGAATGTAGAACATGCTGTCAGCTGGAGTACAAAGATGGAGGACTTTGGTGACGACGGCTCCAGGGCTGCACAAAGTGAAGCTATGTTCCTTGCAAAGTATCAGAAAGCTACAGTAAATTTTTGCCTAATCTAAAGTCTGATTTCAGGCGATGCAATTAGCATTGCTGCTGAATGACTGGGTACAGGCTAAGCCACCTAGGCAGTACTTTGCTTTTATTGAAACATTATAAGTCTGAGTTGACACACCAGATGTGGAGCAGCACACCAGGTTGCTCATAATAAAAGCAGTTCACCCAGTTCTACTTGTTATGCGTCATTTGTTCTCATGGTCTGTAGTTTGTGGAAGCAATTAGCATAATATGGTCCAACCACAACTGATATTTAAGTGATTGGTGGAGACTGGTGGGTTTAATTAGCCTCTGGTTTCTTATATCACTTGAGGTCTACAGGGTTGAGCTCTAATGCTGCGTACACAGGACCGGACTTTACGGCATACTTTGCCCGGCAGACTTTTCGACGGAGTTTACAACGGACTTTCCAAATGAACGGACTTGCCTACACACGATCAACCAAAGTCCGACGGATTCGTACGTGATGACGTACAACCGGACTAAAACAAGGAAGTTCATAGCCAGTAGCCAACAGCTACCCTAGCCTCGGTTTTTGTCCGTCGGACTAGCATACAGACGAGCGGACTTTTCGACCGGACTCGAGTCCGCCGGATAGATTTGAATCATGTTTCAAATCTAAGTCCGTCAAACTTTTGATAAAACAAAGTCCGCTGGAGCCCACACACGATCGAATTGTCCGACGAAATCCGGTACGCCGGACCAAGTATGCCGTAAAGTCCGATTGTGTGTACGCAGCATAACTCATTTGCTCCTTTGACGGCTGTCTCCATATTGCAGTAAGACCCCCCACACTGGCTGCAGCAGTGGGAAAAATCTGGTACAGATCTCTCCAACAGAGTCTCCAATCAATAAAAATGAAAAAAATACCTGTTGTTCCTGCCGGAAAGCCAGTGTGCTCATACCTTTCTGTAGTGAAACAATAACACATTGCCTCTATTGCACCAAAATCCCAAGCAGGGTTTATCAGGGCAAAATTCCAAGCAGTCTTATCAGCCCAGCCAGCTTCACCTGATAACTACAGAACACCCTCCTCTTATGTTATGGAGATGAGGAAAGGGGGAGGTATTCTGTAGTCCTGTCTTGGTTGACAATGCTGTTCCTTAAAAAAAACACATTATAGGGCGTACATACGGTCGGACTTTGTTCGGACACTCCGACAACAAAATCCTACGATTTTTTCCGACGGATGTTGGCTCAAACTTGTCTTGCATACACACGGTCACACAAAGTTGTCGGAAAATCCGATTGTTCTGAACGCGGTGACGTAAAACACGTACGTCGGGACTATAAACGGGGCAGTGGCCAATAGCTTTCATCTCTTTATTTATTCTGAGCATGCGTGGCACTTTGTCCGTCGGATTTGTGTACACACGATCGGAATTTCCGACAACGGATTTTGTTGTCGGAAAATTTTATCTCCTGCTCTCCAACTTTGTGTGTCGGAAAATCCGATGGAAAATGTCCGATGGAGCCCACACACGGTCGGAATTTCCGACAACACGCTCCGATCGGACATTTTCCATCGGAAAATCCGACCGTGTGTACGGGGCATTACAGTGTTTTCACCCTTGGACAGGAAGTGGTAGGATCACCAGTGAAGATAAAGAAAAAAGAAACCTTAATGGATAAAACTAATGCAGCCACCACATCTAAGGACTGCTAAGCTGCAATAGAATACAATTTTGTTTTTGGGTTTAGATGCACTTTAAGATACAATATGGGACTACACTTTGTGCACTCATGGTGGGGGAAAAGGCAAAATCTGGCATCTTTAGGTACCAAAACCTTTTCTCCTTACTTTGGAAAAGAAAGAAGCCCTTTAGGAAGAATAGCGCTACAGCAAAGCCCACAAGCAAAGGCCAGGAAGCCACGAAAAGCATAGCGGAAGATGATACAAAGTACACAAAAAGGGAGCAAAGGGATTCACCTCGGGGCTGTAGGTTCGGGGCAGCAGGGAGAAAGGCAGGGCTTGCGGATGGGAAACGGGAGAGACGGGCCTTATGTCCTTCATCAGAACTGAGCCCTCCATTGACTCTGGGATCAATATTGTCACATTCTCCCGGCTCAGAGCCCCCTTTGGTTCCACCATAAAGAAACAAAGCAAACAATTAACCACATGTTAAGAGTGACTGTAAAGTCAAAGAGGGGCATAAGGGGGCAAAGTGCTATTGGATTAACATTTTAAAGCCTAACCCTTGGGCTAAACAAATATTGTCTATGGGGTTTTTGTTTTTTGTTTTTTGCTGCTTGTGTGCATGCTGGGAAGACTTCCACTTCTACTCACTTCCTGTCCTGACAGGAAGTGATGCAAAATCTCTGCAGTGAAAAACTGCTCCCCCCATTTCTTGTCCTGGTGTCACAGGGATAGGAAGTGAGGGAACATCTCCCGAAAGGGATCACAGACAGAAATACAAAACCTGATAGGAATTTTACCTGTTTCTGCCTCTGTCTTATAAGTTTTCTCATTGTCTTCACAAACGGACCAAGATCCATCTAACCTCATCTAGGCAAAGCCACAACTGTTTTTCTTATAAGCCCCTCCCCTTTAGAGCTAAAGAAATTATGACTGCCCTAATCACTTATCAAGTTCTAATTCAGTTATGTGGTGTGGTACACTCTTTTAGCAAGGCTTCTATGTGGGTTCCCGTTGGTTGCATGCATGCTTCCTAGGCTAAAGGGAAACTTCATATTTTAGTGGGAGTGGAAAGCCCCTTTAAGCCCTTCAACCATTTTCCTTAAGCCCAACCCAATTTTATGGAAGGGTAGGGTGTAAGCAATTTACCCTGGCTTGTTTCAGCAGCACTGGCAGCTCCTTTTTGGCTGGATTCTGCCCCCCACCGATCCCCCTGCCATCTTGTGTAGGGGGGCAGGCTCCACCAATTGGTGTGAGTGCCCTGGACATCTCCATCTCGATCTCAGCGTCCATCTCTGCGTCTTCCTTGGCCTCCTTATTGCTCTCCTCCAGGTGTTTCATCAGCACAGCCACCACGACATTAACCAGGACAAACTGGGCGATGAGGACAAAGGTGACGAAATAGACGGGGGAGATGATGGGCAGGTAGCTTAGGCAGTTCTTGTCGTCGCTGGTGCACTCGCGGAGTGTATCCTAGACAGAGAACAATTCACATTATTATACTAAGGAAGTGTCAGGATGTGATCAGAGACACGTTGTTACGTATATGTAAGGGTTTTACACACCCCAGATTTTAGGGTTAATTGCAGTGAACTTTTTCACTCATGCATTGAAATAATGGGATACAATCTAAATCACCCCCTAAGCAAGCTAATCAATGTGGTTATGAATATGCAAATTTTGACTTTTTTGTTAAAAGTCACCAGCTAAGGCTTTATCTCCATCTTTACCCACCCCTCGGCCATTGGTGTGACTGTCACAGGAAGAACTCTGTGGATGTCTCTCTCTGCAGCTGCTCTGCTAAAATAGACCTGGTTAGTAAACCGTAATTAGTAAAACCAGTCACCCAACAGTGAGTGGTCTTTATTATAGGTAGCGCCTGCATAGAGGCAAAGTTTCACACTGGATTACTGCACAGCTCTGGAAGATTTTTTTTTACAGAAAATTCACCTATTCTGGAGTTCAGCTTTAACAATTTTGTCTGAGAATAGACCTATGCAAATGCCAAACAAGTTTAAGGCCTTGTTCACATGGGGTGTACCAAAGCATATGTAAGGTTAGGGTGGTGGTTGTTTGTCACGTCCTCCATGTTTCCCTCCTCGTTGGGTGCCAAGCAAGGGTCACATGAGAGGCCTACCCCAGAGTGGGTTCTTCTGGGCTTTGTTGGGCATTTTGTTACAGGACCACCTTACACACACATATGGGGTACCTATACTTTTAGAAATGAATGTGCACACTGCACTGCAACTGTTCTCCAGTTAATTCAAACGTACACTCTCTCCATAACTGGGCCAATGTCTATATCCACCTGTCCAACATAATCCCCAGTAGCGGAGTGGGCCCCGCAGTGCACTCTCTGTGAGCTCCACACGTGTACTCAACTTGACTCTTGAACCTTCTGTGCAGGACGGGAACCTCTGCGGTGCCCACAATCAAACTTTTTTTTTTTTGCCATCTGTGTCCCATTGGGGAGATTTCCCTTCACTTCCTGTCCCATAGCCCCAATAGGAGATAAGAGAAAATCCCTCAAAAGTGAGGGAATCCCTGGTTGTCACCAGAACTAGTATTCCAGTTTGAAGATTTCCCCTCCACAAGGCTAATTCATTGGAATGTTTGAAGGTAGATCTGTTCCTGTTGGCCACACCAACCAGTCACACACTCCCCTATTGTCATGGAAGAATGCAAGGGAAATCATATTGGTTTGCCATGGGCAACAAGGACAGTCTATGATACATACAGCCTTAGGTGACTTCAATGATTACCCGTGTCCACTTTTTTCTCACCTTCATGATGCCATTCCAGTTATCACCTGTCGAGACACGGAACAGAGTCAGGAAAGCCATGCCAAAGTTCTCGAAAGTGGCGTGTCTGCTGAGGCCCTCACAGGGGTTGTCTTCATTACACACTGCAGACAAAGAAAGGTGTTAGGGCATCTGCAGAGATGGCACTGTTAGAAAGAATTCATAAAAGAAAAACTGTCTGTGTTGCCCCCTTTCAGTCCAGGCTGCACTGGTGACTTGCACAGTGATCACAGAACCGTGGAAATAGCTCACATAAACCATCTCTCTATAGCTTTTGTTGACAATGTACCTGCAATCACTCATGAATGATTAGAAGACAATTGCTACATGTGAAGGAGGATTGTGTGAGCACATACGTGTATAGAATAAATCTGTCTCCAGAGTTCATATACAGATGTGAGAAAATAAGAAATTTCAGTGGATCCCCCAAGAGAAACCAGCTGCTGATGAGTCCTATCCTTCATACTGGCCAAAATACTGTTAACATGGTATCCTCACATCAGTCCTTATACATTGTTTCCTATCTTTAAGCCCCGATAAAGGGGGCAAGTTTGGGTCCCTGAAATGTTTTGACTTCCTTTTTTGTTATTCTACCTGACCTTTCATTGGAATAAATTTGTATTTGGACTACTAATTAGTGCTGTAGAACTTCAAACCATTAATCTGCCCAAGATTAATAAAACCAGTTTTGTGTGGACTGACCTATTAAAGGAAAGCTTGTGAGTCAATGACCAGGAACAAGCATGCAGTCATTGGAAGACTAGGACACAAAATTATAAAAATAAGGCTGCAGATTTAGAGACCTGTACAGAGAGAGTATGAGCATTGCCATTGCTCACTTCTCTACGTCTAAAAAAACGCTAGCATCCTGAATATCATTCCGATCCAAGGGTTGGGGAATCTGGCCTCTGAGATACACTGTGGATAGTCTGGTTATTCAACTTATCCAACTCGACTTAAAATAAAAACATCAGCTTCAGTGCATTACCTTTAATGCCCTTAATTTGTAATAAAAGGAATATGAAGGCTTCCTTTGCTGACTTGATTCTAAAAATGCTAGCTGTCTGGCTGTCTCTGGTTTCTGTACCTTCTGAGTTGTAGCCAGAACAATTAGGTGGCCAGAGTAGACAAAGTGTAGTTCAGAACTTCTTATAAACATGCTTTTTTCAAAGTATTGATGCCATTGGATCAGCATGACAGT
This sequence comes from Lithobates clamitans, assembly GCA_037952925.1. Lineage (NCBI taxonomy): Eukaryota > Metazoa > Chordata > Amphibia > Anura > Ranidae > Lithobates > Lithobates clamitans. Next base: position 876,771 of record JBBGZY010001584.1, on the reverse strand, counting down.
CAGGCAACTAGTATTTTCAAGAGGAGAGGTATGCAATGGCAGCCTACGTATTGGTTTCATTTCATTTTTCCTTCAAGCCACAGGGGACCAGCACATGGTGTTCAGTGCCAGTAGAACTTTAAAACTCGTTAACAGTGACTACATCTTGTGAAGTTAGAAGGAACAGCTGCAAGTGGTATGGTGTGTTAGAAGTGGGAAGAATTCCACTGATAATGAGCAGATGTGCTGTCTAATCTTTTCAGGAAAATGCTTCCTGATAGGCCGGAAGCCTGGCTAGGCCGAAAGATTTTATATAAACCTCCTTTAGTGTTGCCAAAACAAGAGCGATCGTTACTCACCCAATTTCCCAAATAACTCCACTCCGAGGGCAGCATAGATGAAGAAAAGGAGCATGAAGAGAAGGCCTAAGTTACCGACCTGCCAAAAGACACACAAAGGATCAAGTGAGCTATAATACATAATAAAACCAAAATCAAAAACTGACAATACATAGATGCAAGAAATAAATAGACAAGGATAACGGAAAACACGTTAGTCGAACCCAGCTTTGAATAAAGTGGGGATAAGTGAGAAGCTCTCTGTTAGGGATGGACAACATGTAAGCTTAATTTCCCTAAAATTGTGGAGAAAATCATGTAATTGTATTGATTTTTCCCCATTTTGGCTAAATGTATTGACAAGGAAGGAGAACATCGGGTGGTTTTTGGTGGTTTTGGTTGAATGAAAGCTCTGTTCAACTACTCAGGACCTGTTCTTGTGTCATGATAGGGAGCTATTTACTAAAAACTAGAGTTCTACTTTAAAGTTATCTTAAAGCTCCTTGTTTTTTTTTTTTTCTTAAGTTGCTGATCCAAAATAAATATATAGATAAGGACTTTTGATTCATGCTGACCAGGGGCGTAACTAGAAATAGCAGGGCCCCATAGCAAAATGTTGTATGGGCCCCCCTGCAAACAGCCCCCCCCCCACAGCTGCCCTAGTATGAATGCAGCGTGAGCTGTGCCACATACAGCGTGACCTGTGCACAATGCAGCGTGACCTGTGCCCAATACAGCGTGACCTGTGCCTAATACAGCGTGACCTGTGCCCCATGCAGCGTGACCTGTGCCCCATGCAGCGTGACCTGTGCCCCATGCAGCGTGACCTTTGCCCCATGCAGCGTGACCTGTGCCCCATGCAGTGTGACCTGTGCCCCATGCAACGTGACCTGTGCCCAATGCAGCGTGACCTGTGCCCCATACAGCCTGGTCTGCCTGTGCCCCATACAGCGTGACCTGTGGCCCATACAGCGTGACCTGTGCCCCATACAGCCTGGTCTGCCTGTGCCCCATACAGCCTCACCTATGCAGAGGAAGAGGCAAGCCACCCGGATCAGCAGAGAGCGGGATTGCCCGCTGTAAAAGCTTTCATTTGAATTTCCCATCTTCCCGGGGCTCATCGTCACATAGCCCCACCTCTTGGCCCGACGCCTTTGATGACGTCACATGTCTCGCATTGGATCGGCGTTCTGTCTATCAAAGGCTCCGGGCCAAGAGGTGGAGCTATGTGACGTGAGCCCCGGGAACACTGGAAGATCTAATGAAAGCACTTACATCGGGCAATTCAGCTCTCTGCTGATACGGACAGCTCGCCTCTTCCTTTCCTCTCTCTTCCCCTGGCTGGGAGACTGTGCCGGCGGTGCTCTTATCCTCACTGGGCCCCACTCGGCTGCGGGCCCCATAGCGCCCGCATGGGTCGCTATTGTGGTAGTTACGCCCCTGATGCTGACTTTTCTGAACATAAAAGTTAAGCAACTAGCATTTTCAGAAGGTCAGCATTGGCAGACTACCACCATAACGGGATTACTTTAATGGCAGCATAGCTTTCAAATACAGACTTAGTTGAATGGGGCAGGGTAAAGAAAATTAACAGCGAGCAAGAAGCAAATGCAACAGTCAACCTTTTTTTTTTTATTGAAGGGATAAAGAGCTCAGTTATGCCCTAGAGAGTGAAGGACAGCTGTCAAAGGAGCCACCACTACCGCAGTTAATAAGATGAATGTTGAGGGACGTGGACATCTGCGAGTTTCAAGTTACTTGATATGCATTGAGAGAGGCCACCAAACGATGTCCTATTACTACAGCTAATTCAGTTGTACGGTATAAACTAGAAAGACGCCTGAAGGACGCTCACCGGAGATGACAGCGCAGCCACAAACCTCACTGTTGCATATAAAGCAGTAAAAGATGAAACTGAATTTAAGAATTGGGCAAGACGCTTCGGTTTGAGATAAAGGAAGGTGAACACGGGGCCAGAACGCACATAAGCTCCAGTGTCCTTTCCAGTTCTGCTTGTGCTGGAGATGCCACAACCGTAATTAATACGTTTAATAATTGGGCAAAAGGATTCGGCAAACTTCCAGCTAAACATATTTCAAGTTTAAAATCCTGCCTGGGAAATACACTGTCAGCCCGATGTACATAAATAAAACCCGTCAATTGCTACTTCATCCCTGAGACCGAAAAATAAAACAGATGATGCATAGTTTTATGATGCTATTTTCTACCCGCTTTTTTCTAAACATGCACACTTGGATCAGTCAAGTGTGTGTGTAAAGGAAAACTGTAATGGCTTTGTACATATTTATTAAGCACAGGAGAATAAATATATTACATTTTTTTTTTAAATATTAAAATATTGACTTTATATATTCTGTTCTACTGACCAATCAGTAGGCGGAGTCCTTGACTCATTTTCATATGTATTATAGGGCGTACACACGGTCGGACTTTGTTCGGACATTCCGACAACAAAATCCTAGGATTTTTTCCGACGGATGTTGGCTCAAACTTGTTTTGTCTACACACGGTCGCACAAAGTTGTCGGAAAATCCGATCGTTCTAAACGCGGTGACATAAAACACGTACGTCGGGACTATAAACGGGGCAGTGGCCAATAGCTTTCATCTCTATATGTATTCTGAGCATGCGTGGCACTTTGTCCGTCGGATTTGTGTACACACGATCGGAATTTCCGACAACGGATTTTGTTGTCGGAAAATTTTATCTCCTGCTCTCCAACTTTATGTGTCGGAAAATCCGATGGAAAATGTCCGATGGAGCCCACACACGGTCGGAATTTCCGACAACACGCTCCGATCGGACATTTTCCATCGGAAAATCCGACCGTGTGTACGGGGCATTTACAGTTCATTCTTATCTTCTTTTGTTAACAGAGTTTAATAGCTCAAACTGAAAGTTAAGGTGTTGTCAAACACTGCTTTCTTTATTCAAATGCTGGGTTGCTGAAATGCATATGCTCAACCCCAAAAATACTGCAAAGGGTCATGTTTTCCTATCTTTGCCTGCAGTGCCAGTACATCTCTATAGGATCTGCTGCATCCAAAGATGCAAAAGCGAAGCAAGTCAAACACAGCCTTAGATCTACACTGCACTACTGAAGCACATGGGTATCCGGTGACATGCTTTTGACATGTGTTTCAAATGCAAGGTAAAAGTGAGAAATCAATGCCCAGCCACACAAGCCTTTACAGACAAGTTATGCCCTGTACACACGGGCGGACTTTTCGGCAACAAAGGTCCGACAGTCTTTCCGATGGGCTTTCGACTGACTTTCTAACGAACGGACTTACCTACACACGATCACACCAAAGTCCGACGGACTCGTACGTAATGACGTACGACCGGACTAAAATAAGGACATTTATAGCCAGTAGCCAATAGTTGCCCTAGCGTCGGTTTTCGTCTGTCAGACTAGCATACAGACGAGCGGATTTCTCGATAGGAACTGGGTCTGGCAGAGTTCTAACATAAAGATTTGAAACATGTTCCAAATCTAAAATCTGTCAGATTTTCGACAGAAACAGTCCGCTGAAGGTCCGATGAAGCCCACACACGGTCGGATTGTCCGCTGGATTCGGTCCGTCGGACCAGTCCAGTCGAAAAGTCCGCTCGTGTGTACAGGGCATTAGAACATTGTCTGGGTGAAATCTTGGAAAGGGCCATATTGAGGGAGAGAGAACAGTGACTCAAAACAGTGACTTTCTCTCCCTCAATACGGCCCTCTCCAAGATTTCAAGCAGACAATGTCAGCCTAAAAGGAAATGCACTATATGGCTGATAGATTATGGACACCTTACTATCACACCCATATCAGCTAGTTTGGCATCCCATCCTTTTAGTGCCTCCAATCTGCACAAGATTTTTGCGTGTGTCTGTAGTACATTGTGCCAATTCAGCCAAAACAGCATTTGTGAGGTCAGGTACTTATGTTGAACTAAAAGACCTGGCTTGAAATTCACCCCAAAGATGTTTAGTAGGGTTGAGGTCAGAGGTTTGTGAAGGCCACTCAAGTTCCTCCACACAAAACTCATCAAACTATTTTTTATGGAGCTGGATTTGGACACAAGGGCATAGTCATCCTGGGACAGAGAAGGGCCATCACCAAACTGTTGCCACAGAGTTGGAAGCACACACTTGTCTAAAGCGTCTTTGTATGCTGCAGCATTAACAGTACCCTTCACCGGAAAAATCTGATCCCAATAGATTGGCCATATGGTGTAGGTGTGAAAAGTGTTCACAAACCTGTGGCCATACAGTGTATAAACCTAAACTGAAAAAAAGAAGTAAAGCAAAACTGAACAAAAACCATTATAGTTTCACGCTAAGTGAATGGAGTGGGGAGAAGGGGAGTAAATTGGGTAACTGTGGTCTAATGTTCATGACCTGCTTTATCTGTGAGGAATTACGAAAATTGAGTGTGTTTATGCAGATAGCAGCTATGCAGAGGAGGCCCACGCTATGGTTGGCTGCTGAATGGCATGCTGAGCACTGCAGACATAATATTTCTCTCCGGGAGCGTTGGAGAGAAGCACCACATCCTGCTTTAACACATCTCTCTTCTCATTTTCCCCAGCTCCATTATTTTTGCGCCATCAGCCCACACCATGGCATTTCAGTCACTGTAGCGCACGGTACCCAGGGAGGCCTGTCAGGATGCATTTTTCCATTTTTCAGCAAGCTGTATAAGTGCCAAGCTGCTGCAGGGGTAGAGATGCCAGCCTGCCGCTCTGGCTTCTTGCTACTTAGCAATAAGGCAGGAGATGATCCAAAGGTGTACAGGGGACATGAGGCATGATCTGCTTCTGGAGAGTCCCGTATGTCCATCTTCAACTGGATCTTTATTTTTGGAGCATGGGTCATGCAATTAGAAATTCGGGAATGTAGGGCTCGTACTTGTTTTTTTTAGTTACATTCTGAAGTCTAACATTAAAGTAGAACTCCATCTGAAACTTTTACTATAGTTTTGGATACAGTAGGGATGGGTAAGAACCTTTCTCAGTTTTTTGTTGATACTTGTGTCCCAGTTGGGGAGGTTCCCCAATATACCAGTTGCTTCACCCAGAAGTCCTATCACAGAGGTCTTGCTGGAAACTTTAAGGTGGCTTAAATTAATACTGAACACACACTGTTTAATTGACATTGTCCCTTCTACTTCTGTATGTGGATGATGGCACTGTAATTATTTTAATAAAAATCGATGTACCTTTTTTCTAATCAATATACAGCTGTCACATGACCCAGCTCTTTCCCAGGCTTTCTGCAGGGAAACATAAGCAGAAGGATCTTCTAGTCCTCTGCTGCTGGTCACATGTTCAAAAAAAAAAAAAAAAACAGCTTTTGGAATACAAAGTAAAAATAAATAAATAATATTTATAAACTGTTTTAATTGATATGCAAATATATATTTGAAATTTAACATTTATTATTTTTTGGCAATAACATGGTGTGGCCAGATTTCTGCCAGTCACAGGCTTTGTCATGTCCCTCCAGCGTCTTAGACAATGAATAGCCTTAGTCGGCTATTGCCGAAACGCGTCAGCTTTATTGTGTTATTGTCACTCTGATGTACCAATAAATGACACTTCAAGGATTACAGTTTTGCCGACTCTCCTTATTACCATAGTCCATAAAGACATGGATGAGTGAGTTTGGGATGAATTAGAGCGTAGACTTCGAGTCAGGCCTTCTCGTCCAACATCAGTGCTTGACCTCACAAATGCATTTATGGAAGAATGGTCAAACATTCCCATAGACACACTCCTAAACCTTGTGGACAGCCTTCCTAGAAGAAATGAAGCTGATATAGCTATAAAGGGTGGGCCAACTCAATATTGAATCCTACGGACTAAGACTGGGGTGCCATTAAAATTCATGTGCGTTTAATGGCAGGTTTCTTAATAATTTTGGTAATATAGTGTATATATAAATACAGATAATGTAAGTGCCTAAATCTGACTTGGAATTGGGGGAATCTCTGGACAGCAGCACTTTGATTGAGAGAGGTAAGGGTTGCATGCACTAAGGTCCAATCACAAGTGCTATAGTGCTCATGTGCTGACAAGGAACATGTTGACATGAGAAGAGAGCAGAGTAACAGAGAGATGAGTTCACCAGTCTGCTGCTACTCCTTCACTGTCCAATCACTGGCTGGGGGTAGGGAAGTGACCAAGCTGCATTGCATATCTGCAATAAAAAAAAGAGAGTTCAGCTTGAGCACTCTTTAGCAACTATCAAAAACCTGGATTTTAGGTGGCCTGGCCCACTATGCTGGTGCTCCCACACTCTCATTGATGGCAATATATCTCAGACCCCCATACAACCCAACGGCGTAGAGGTGGTAGCACCCCCTGCACTCACAAAATAACACAAATCACAGGCTGGAGCCTTTGAGACCAAGGGGGCCTCGGGACCAGAGCCATCCCGCATTCTAAGAGGAAGAATGAACACACAGATATACAGGATTATCTGCTGTTGACTTGACAGTCTTTTGTCAGTAAGTGATGATGATGTGCATCCCAATGGAACTTAGAGAGTTAATGTCTCCAAGCGTTGTTTCCCAAGCAGCACATGGCTTCCGGCCAAACTTGCTCCATGTATATGTAATGTGAAAAATGTCATTCCGGGGATAATCCTGTCTATCAGAGCTAAAAGAAGCGGACGCTGCAGAGGACAACTGTCCCAGGAAGAGGGAGTTCCAAATGTGTGTTTCCAAAGAGACAGTCAGAATTGTTTTGCTTCCCTAAATACAGAGGAGGCAGCCATTCTGTTGATTAAGGTAGTCTTTTTTGTGGCCTTTAAAGTGTCTCCAAATTCAAAAACGTAATATATGGCAGCTTACCACTCCTCAAATGTGGTGCCTGCATTCCTTTTTTTTTTTTTAGTCTAAGAACATTTTTAGCAAGTACAGAAAATCGCTATTGACTCTGCCAGAAATGGCATGTCCTTGTCACTTCCTATGATCTCAAAAAAGCATAAAGAATCTTTACTATGTAAAATACTAAGATCATCAATCCGCCATGTAATGGACAAACAAAGATTTTTTTTTAAGTCCAGCATGTATGACAACTACAGTGCCTTGAAAAAGTATTCATACCCCTTGAAATTTTCCACATTTTGTCATGTTACAACCAAAAACGTTAATGTGTTTTATTAGGATTTTATGTGATAGACCAACACAAAGTGGCACATAATTGTGAAGTGGAAGGAAAATGATAAATGTTTTTTTTTTTTACAAATAAATATGTGAAAAGTGTGGCGTGCATTTGTATTCAGCCCTCATTACTCTGATTCTTCTAACTAAGATCTAGTGGAACCGATTGCCTTCAGAAGTTACCTAATTAGTAAATAGTGTCCACCTCTGTGTAATTTAATATCAATACAAATACAGCTAGGAGAGCATTAATCAGAGAAGCAGCCAAGAGGCTCATTGTAAAAAAAAATATCCCAAGCTTTGAACATCTCACAGAGCTCTGTTCAATCCATCATTCAAAAATGGAAAGAGTATGGCACAACTGCAAACCTACCAACACATGGCCGTCCACCTAAACTGACAGGCCGGACAAGGAGAGCATTAATCAGAGAAGCAGCCAAGAGGCCCATGGTAACTCTGGAGGAGCTGCAGAGATCCACAGCTCAGGTGGGAGAATCTGTCCACAGGACAACTATTAGTCGTGCACCATTGTAGCTCTGGCTGTATGTTTAGGGTCGTTGTCCTGCTGGAAGGTGAACCTCCATCCCAGTCTCAAGACTTTTGCAGACTTTTATGCCCTGTACACATGATAAGATTTTCCGACAACAAAACCGTGTATTTTTTCTGATGGATGTTGGCTCAAACTTGTCTTGCATACACACGGTCACACAAATGTTGTCGGAAATTCCGAACGTCAAGAACGCGGTGACGTACAACACGTACGACAAGCCGAGAAAAATGAAGTTCAATAGCCAGTGCGGCTCTTCTGCTCGATTCCGAGCATGCGTGGACTTTTGTGCATCGGAATTGTGTACATACGCTCGGAATTTCCGACAACAAGTTTTGTTGTCGGAAAATATGAGAACCTGCTCTCAAACATTTGTTGGCGGAAATGTTCGATGGAGCATACACGCGGTCGGACTTTCCGACAACAAGCTCACATCCAACATTTGTTGTCGGAAAATCCGATCGTGTGTATGGGGCATAACAGGTTTTCTTCTAAGATAGCCCTGTATTTGGCTCCATCCATCTTCCCATCAACCGGCAGTTGGTTCCAGTAGATTTTAGTTAGGGGTATCAGAGTAAAGGGGACTGAATACAAATCCACGCCACACTTTTCACATATTTATGTGTAAAACATTTAGAAAATAATTTATAATTTTCCTTCCACTTCACAATTATGTGACACTTTGTGTTGGTCTATCACATAAAATCCCAATAAAATACATTTACGCTTTTGGGGTATGAATACTTTTTTAAGGCAATTGTATATTCCAATGATACAGACTTCCAATTGCCAATATCCTTGTAGTATGCTTTAATTTATTAGTAGTAGTGTCTCAGTCTCTATTAGATGTAACTGTATACCATTTCAGCTACATGAATCAATGGGGAGCAGTATAAGCAATATTAGGTTAACTGATTGATTAATTAAATAATACATGTAATATAGAGGCTACAAATACAATGTAAGATAATCCGCATCCAGATCTCCCAATGCCCATAGGCGAAAAGCCTCCAGCACAATATACTGATATGGGACAAATCCTAAAGCTAAAAATAAGTACTGTGCCAAACAGAGGCTACTCACATCATGGTAAGATATCCATTAATAAAGTGCATATACCTAAAGTAGAACTATAGGTAAAACTTTTTTCGGATGAAGGGTTATAACCCCAGTAAGGTTTATTTTTGCCATCTTTTTCCCATTGGGGAGATTTCTCTTCACTTCCTGTCCCATAGCCAAACAGGAAGTGGGAGGAAATCCCTGCAAATTAAGAGAATCTGTTGGAGACGCCTAGGTCACCAGAACTTGTGTCCCTATTGGAAGATTTCCTCTATAATACTTTTCTGGGAACAACCCAAAATGTGGGATTTTCTTTTACTTTCAATGATAATGGTAAAGAGGACAAATAGAGGGAGGGGGGGGGGGGGATCTCCCTGACGGGAACAAAGACAGCAATAAAAACTGACAGCTGTTCTAACCCACTGCTCTATTAAAAAAAAAAAGTTTTGCGTTTAGTTATATATAGTTACATAGTAGGTGAGGTTGAAAAAAGACACAAGTCCATCAAGTCCAACCTATGTGTGTAATTATACTTATTCTTTTATTTTTGGAAACATAACTTTTTAAATAAAATTTTAAAAATAACTGATAACGTACATGTGAAACACAATGCAATATACCGTGCAATCTGTGACAATCAAAACTTGTCACAAATAACTACAAAATCCAAATAACTCATACAGTGCACATAGAACTCTGTGCAACATAATACAATATATGGTGTACACTGTGACACATCTCAACATCACAACATGATCTCAGCATTAGGTGACTGTCCACAAATATGGATATCCCAGTGTGCCTGTGACAAGAACCTTTCCTGGTAATAGGAAACACGTCCCCTCTGTGCATCACAGACCACTTACCAGATGGTAATGACCCCCAACAACTGAGTGGTCATACAGGCTACAGGGGTATTGGAAACCCAAATATCTGGCATAAAAGATCTTCCAATCCGGATTCAGTCACCAATGAACCATAAGTTGCATAAAATGAGAATAAAAACAAGGGAAATGCTCCTAATAAAAACTGTATCATAGCTTTATAAAAAAAAAAAAAAAAAAAAAGTAAAAAAAAACCTCACGTTTCAGAAGAATTGAACAGTATAGATAGGCAAACATAAATACATCCATCTAATGCCGCGGAAACACGAGCGGACTTTCTGGCAGACTTGGTCCGGCGGACCGGTCTCCGTCGGACAATTCGATCGCGTGTGGGCTCCAGCGAACTTTTTTTTCACAAAAGTCCGATTGGACCTAGAAATAAAACATGTTTCAAATCCTTCCGACGGACTCGAGTCCGGACGAAAAATCTGCTCGTCTGTATGCTAGTCCGACGGACTAAAACCGACGCTAGGGCAGCTATTGGCCACTGGCTATCAACTTCCTTATTTTAGTCCGGTCGTACGTCATCACGTACGATTCTGTTCGACTTTGGTTGATCGTGTGTAGGCAAGTCTGTTCGTTCGAAAGTCCGTCGGAAAGTCCGTCGGACCAGTCCGGTCGAAAAGTCCCCCCCGTGTGTACGCAGCATAAGAGTGTGCTGACGTCACTCCGCACGCTGACCGGCCGAACTCTTAGATGGATGTATTGATGGCTGAAACCGGATTGGAAGAACTCATGCGTTCAATATGCGTTTTGTTAAATTTTTGTATTTTGAAGTTATTTATGACAATTTTTGAGCGTCACAGTTTGCACGGTATGTTGCATATACCGATGTATAACACGCACCTTAACTTTAAGAGGGAAGTTTCAGAAAAAAACCTTAGATTTTAAAATAAGGGTCAGTGCTCTGCAGCCTCATCAGTGCCCATCAATGCAGCCTCTAATATGCCCATCTGCAGCCTCTAACATGCCCATGATTGCAGCCTCTAATATGCCCATGATTGCAGCCTCTAATATGCCCATGATTGCAGCCTCTAACGTGCCCATGATTGCAGCCTGTTTAGTATACATCTGCAGACTTGCCTTTGCAGATCATTGCAGCCGCGCCAATGCTGGATGACACAGATCTACGATCTCCTGTGTATTCGGCGCTCAGTCACTCACAGTCCCGCCCAGCTCATATGATGGACGAGGCAGCGATCCAATGCCGAGCCAGGGGGGCGGGACTGTGCGTGTCTGAGCGCCGGATACACAGGAGATTGCGGCTGTGTGTCATCCAGCGGTGCTCATCCCCTCCTTCCACTCCGAGTAGCAGGGATCGGCGTATAACAGGCACACACAATTTGCCCTGATTTTCAGGGGGGAAAAGTGCGTGTTATACGCTGATAAATACAGTAAGTATATGCACTTTAAATATTCTAGTCTAGTTGTTTTTGTCAACCACATCCCAAAGTAATATGGAAAAAATAAATTTTATGAAAAAATGGGATTTTAAAAGGTGTTGAGCAAGGGTGGCCTGTCCATTTAGGGCGCACGGGCGCCACCCCCCCTATCCATGCATCCGGCCCCTTTCAGGATGCCAGATGCATAGATTCCAATGGGGGTGGATTTTTTTTTTAAGCACCTGATTAGAGCCAGAGGCTCTAGAAGGCTTCAAAATAGGGTGGGTTCGGGGCGCAGAGAATGCGAACCGAGCCCACCCAGGTGTGTTACATTAGCGAATGAATATTCACTACTGTAACACTGATCCTCCTCCCGGGAAATCAGGAAGCAGGTCGTCGCCCGATTGCCTGAAAGGACAAGCGATCCTATTGGACGCCTAGGAGGAGGGAAGGAGACGTACGGCCGCCATGATGGAGGAGAGGACACAGGAGCCCCTGCCTGCTGCCCGCCACCTAGATGGGGTAAGTGCTGGCAGACAGCAAGCGAGTGCGCAGAGGGGGTGTGGTTTAAGGTGCCGCTGAGGGGGGTGGTTGTTTGCTGCCCCCCCCCAAATAAAACAGCCGCCACTGCTGTTGAGTCCTGAATCATCCACACCTACTTTATATTGTTTTTCCATTTTCCATGCTCCTAACTGCCTTTTACAGAGAACTTCATTGTTCTTGATTCTACCTCTGAGTTGGGGATATTGTTTTTTCAGTATCTTTGTAAGTTTTATATGTAACTTTAGCCTTTTTGAAATATTGATCATTTTATTTGATTATGTACTACTGTGTGTATGCTTTTCTTTTCAGTAACCATATTCAACTGCACCCCATGAACCCCTGAGGAAGCCTTCAGTGCGAAACATGAATGAGGCATTTTTCCCCTCACCTTCTCTCTTCAATGTGTGATACCATATTCATGCATTGATTCAGGTACCAGGCAAAATTAGTGACCTTTTCAGGTATCGGAGAGGGTAGAAGAACACCATACATCCCACAACTTGTTATATTTTTTAGGGCATCCCCTGTGCTCAAACACAAGTTTTTCATATGACAATAGCTGATTCTCCAATTGCATTTATGTACGGACTGAAGGAGGTGAAGGTTGAATCAATTTAAGCGCTATAGCCTTGCGAGCTAGGAATAAAGTTTCCATCAACATAATTCTAATGTATCTTGGCCACTGCTCCTCATCTATAATACCCAATAGGCAAATCTGCGGTGTGCAAGGGACAGGTGTAGCTAAAACAGTAGACGATACATCAATCACTTGCCGCCACTACTTGGCAATAATCCATGTCTTTATGGACCTTGCTTTCTGCACTGATCCAAATCATTTGGTGGAGGGGGGATTATGATGTGGGGTTGTTTTTCTGGGGTTGGGCTTGGCCCCTTAGTTCCAGTGAAGGGAACTCTTAAGGCATTCAGCATACCAAGACATTTTGGACAATTTCATGCTCCCAACTTTGTGGGTACAGTTTGGGGATGGCCCCTTCCTGTTCCAACATGACTGCGCACCAGTGTACAAAGCAAGGTCCATAAAGACATGGATGAGCGAGTTTGAGGTGGAGGAACTTGACTGGCCTGTATATAGTCCTGACCTCAACCTGATAGAACACCTTTGGGATGAATTAGAGCGGAGACTACAAGCCAGGCCTTCTGGTCCACATCAGTGCCTGACCCTACAGATAAACTTTTGGAAGAATGGTCAAACATTCCCATAGACACACTTCTAAACCTTGTGGACGGCCTTCCCAGAAGAGTTGAAGCTGTTATAGCTGCAAAGGGTGGGCCAACCTAATATTGAACCCTACGGAGTAAGACTGGGATGTCATTAAAGTTCTTGTGCCCCAATACTTTTGGTAATATAGTGTATATACATGTAGGGGAGTTGCCTTTTATTGGGGGGTTGTAATACTAAATATGGCTTGCTGAATTTCTTAATGCTTTTAGGGGATTAATACTCTATAAAACGTTTAATGAATTTGTAATTAGGATTAATTTTTAAGAATGTGAGTCTACTGGTGAATCATTCTGATAGAAGGACTCAACACTTTTAAAATCCTCTTTTTTCCAAGTATATGCACTTTATTGATTTGTATCTTACTATGATGGGAATAGCCTCTGATTAGCGCAGCACTTATTTTTAGCTTGTATAGAGAGAGAGGTGCAATCTCAGTTTAAGCGGCTCTCTTGTTGCCTTTCAAATGTATGTGAAGGCGTTCTGTTTTGTTTTGGATAGAAGGGGAAGGGGTAGACCCTCTGCCAAGTTTTTATTGCTGTGTAAAAAGTCTAATGAGAGCGCCAGACCAAAGATCAAAGAGTCCACAATCTTTTAAAATTATTGTTAATTCATAACAAGAAAACATAAAACATCCACTGTGTTTCATGTTTTATGTTTTAAAGTTATGAAATAACAACAATATTAAAAGATTTTGGGCTCTTTGATGTTTGTCTGGCGCTCTCATTAGACTTTTTACAAGTGAATCCTAAACGCTGGGTTCCTTAGTTAAGAGGTACCCGGGTTTTGTTGAGAGTGGCCTCACTGGAGCCACTGCGCCCGTATGAAAAGGATTCATTTTCTACAACCTTGAACTACTGATAAATCAAATCCAGCACCTCATTTAAATGTGTTTAAAGTTTTTATTACTGTCTGTGTCTCCACTGAGCAGATTCAACCGCACTTTGCACTGGTGAGCATTGCAATCGGGACTTACTGTAGTGATGGAATGTTCAACATTTAGATATTGTTACCAGATCAAGAAGTAAGGGAAACTCTTCCTCTGACATTTGTATAAGAGGGTAAAGCCTCGTACACACGATCAGATTGTTCGCCAACAAAACCGTGGAATTTTGTCCGAAGGGCGTTGGCCCAAACTTGTCTTGCATACAAACGGCAAGGAATTGTTGGCCAACAAATACGAACGTAGTGATGTGCTACGTTGTTTTTCAGCTCTTTAGCGCCACCCTTTGGGCTCCTTCTGCTAATTTCGTGTTAGTAGAAGTTTGGTGAGTGTTGATTCGCGCTTTTCATTTCGCATTTTTCAGTTTGTTTCTGAACGGCCGTTCGTCAACCAGACATGTTGTGGAATCGGAGGAGATAAGGAGATAACGTGTTATTTATTATTGGCCTTATAGGGCGTACACATGGTCGGACTTTGTTCGGACATTCCGACAACAAAATCCTAGGATTTTTTCCGACGGATGTTGGCTCAAACTTGTTTTGTCTACACACGGTCGCACAAAGTTGTCGGAAAATCCGATCGTTCTAAACGCGGTAACGTAAAACACGTACGTCGGGACTATAAACGGGGCAGTGGCCAATAGCTTTCATCTCTTTATTTATTCTGAGCATGCGTGGCACTTTGTCCGTCGGATTTGTGTACACACGATCGGAATTTCCGACAACGGATTTTGTTGTCGGAAAATTTTATCTCCTGCTCTCCAACTTTGTGTGTCGGAAAATCCGATGGAAAATGTCCGATGGAGCCCACACACGGTCGGAATTTCCGACAACACACTCCGATCGGACATTTTCCATCGGAAAATCCGACCGTGTGTACGGGGCATTAGAGTTATTTCTTTGACATTATTTTTTTGGTTGAATAATATTGATTTGATTTGGCATATTTTCTATATTTTTGGATGCATAAAATGCACTTTTTGGTTAAGTTCTATTGGCAGATAGCATGTCTAATATTATTTGTTTTCTTTTTTTAATGCACAATAAAAATTTGTGGAGAATAATACTTGGCTATGTGTTTTACTTCAAATGACAGTTTGGGAGTTGGCAGTTACATTTAAAAAAATACAAAGTAAAATTAACAAGTGACACCAACATAGTTGTATCTTTGATCTTAAAAACTACAGGATAATTGTGTTGTGGTAACTTGCCTAAATAAAAAAAAAAAAAGCATAATAATATTATTCTTGATATCACTAGAAAAAAAAAAGCCTTTGAAAATTAATTGGCAATAACTCCATCAGTATCACCAGCAAAGCAGCTTCATTATTATCCCATTAAAGAAGAAGAGAATGTGCGCTGCATTTGGAGATTTCATAATTTGCCGCGTCACGAATGTTAATTCTCCATTACGAACACTAGTTTACAAGACCGACCGCTTCTGGCTCGTCCTTACTTCCGAGCATGCGTGTTTGTATTTTGAACTTTTGTCCGATGGACTTGTGTACACATGCTCTAAAAATCCAACAACAGACATTTGTCCGTGGAAAATTTTAAAACCTGCGATCCAACATTTGTCCGCGGAAAATTCGACAATAATTGTCCAATGGAGCCAGGGTTGCCAACGTCCCGCAGCATTTTTTACTGGCAAAACATGGAAAATTTACTGGCGGAGCACATTTTTTACATTTCTTTACTGGCAATCTGAGAAATTACAGAACTCCTATTGAAAACTAACACAATGAATATTTGAACAGTATAAACATGATATGGAAACACTGACAATACCTATAACAAAGTAATTTCCTTGATTAACACTTAAAAAGTCAACACAGCATGAAATGATCAGCCCCTGATATTTACTGGCAGTTGTAAAAAAATCACTGATTTTTACAAACTGTCAGTAAATTTATTGTCAGTTAACAACCCTGAATGGAGCATACACAGGGTCAGATTTTCCACTAGCCTGTCATCACGCATTTCCCGTCGGAAAATCCGATCGTGTGTACGAGGCTTAACTCCCCTCACTTTCAAGAGATTTTCTCTCATTTAAAGTTTGGTCCCTGGGAAAAGAAGTTAAGGTAAATCTCCCCAATGCATCACAGATGGAACAAAAATAACCTTACAGATTTTTTTGATCCATGCCTACTGTATTCAAAAGCAAAAAAAAAAAATGTGTTTAGGATACAGTACATATACAATGGCTGCTTCCAGCAGACTTTTAATTTTGTATTTAAAATGTAAGTGGAAACAGGACAACTGTGGTTTTTGATGCCTCCAAGCAATTTCCACCTATGAAGGACACAGCAGTTGTATAAGACTGGCCATTGATAGAAGTTCCTTTCTTCTGATCTATCAAAATCTTTAGTAAAATCTTGAAATGTTTAGAAAGCACTGGGCCTTTTACCTTGCCTGTCCCGTAACAGAAAATCAGCTGAACCAGTTATTGAGTTGTGGTTTAGTAATGCAAAAATATAGAGTCACTTGTTCTTGGTGACAGATCTGCCCACATTTGAACAGCCTATGCCATCTACTAAGATGCTTCCATGCAAAATTGATTCCAAGTTATAAAAAGTAGACTGAGTAGGCTTGAAGGGGGAAGGAATAGCTAAATTGTACAGACACTTTCGGGAAGTTGAAAAATCCCAGTTGAAAAATGAAACCCTTCTGAGGTTGGAATTTCTTGTTATGGATTCCTAGTTACACCCTTAATGTACCAATCCATGGGTAAGACTTACATCAGTCAGATTTGGAATCAAACTATGGCTTCCTCTACTCTCCAAATGGGATCAAAGTAAAACTTCAGCCGAAACTTTTTTTTTTTACGTTTTGGATAGACATAAAGGAGTTGGAACCTCTCTTGGGTTGTCAGCCCTGGAACCTGCACCTTGAAAGCAAGTCAGCAGCTCCCATAGTTCTATTCTGAAAGGTCCTCTTTGTGGGTGTCAGCATTTTTTTCTGACTTAAAATTATAACTGCAGATATCACTCTGATCTCCAAACATCATCCAGGACATAATTTTCCCTTTTAAAGATGAAATTTGGATGGCCGTGTTCTATTTCTCTCTCCCAACCCCTGACTATTCAGGAGAAATAGTCTAATATACAAGTCTACACAAAGACGTCTTAAAAGAAATAAGTCATGCACTAATCTATAAATAGGATTTTCAGAGGGTTGCACAGGGAATTATTTGTAGAAATCCTCAGGAATCTGGTGGTGGTTCCATGGCTACGGTGTCCATGAAAGCAAACAGCACAACAAACCGTCATGAGTCAAAATACTAGATTAATTGGGCTGCCGGCAGGATATGACATCCATCTTTGGCCCACAGAAACAAATTATCATCAGCTGCAGAAGATAAAGCAAAGAACGAAGAAGAGGACTAAGAAGAGGAGAAGAGAGGACTTAGACCCCATACACACTATTAGATTTTCTGCAGATTTTTCTCTTCAGATTTACCAAAACCATATGAGATCAAACCTTAGGAGGTTCAATTTGTATGCAATCAGGCAGGCCCTTGCACTACATGATTTTGGTAAATCTGAAGACAAAAATCTGCAGAAAATCTAATAGTGTGTATGGGACCTAAGACTGATTGAACTACTACTACACACTGGCGTGAACGTCCAGTAGAAGATTATTCAGGGGTTGATTTATTAAAACTGGGACCTGCAAAATCTGTTGTAGCTCTGCATAGGAACCAATCGGCTTCCATGTTTTTTTGTTTTTTTTTGTCAAAGTCTAATTGAACAATCTTAAGTTAGAAGCTGATTGACTACCATGCATGGCTGCACCGGATTTTGCATGCTCCAGTTTTAGTAAATCAACCCCTCAGTGTCTATACGCATCATAACCAGATCAATTCTGCCTTCTTGTTGACAAAGGCAAAAAAGACACATGTTAGCTGTAATTGGGGACCAAGGAGGGCATAACTAGTAGAAGACAATGCTGGCACAATTAGAGAGATCATAAGAATATACCACAAAATACATATGGCTTTAGGGTCCTAATAGCGGCCCGTCAGACCTACAGGACATTATCAAAGAATGTTAATTACCTGTGGCAATGCCTGAACAACGGTATCCAGTAGAGCACGCATCCCAGTTGCCATCTTCAACAGTTTCAGCACTGCAAGGAGAAAGAGATTTTTGTAAATACATAAGAAAATAATTACTCACTGCCACATGGTATCCCAGAATAAAGTCATACTGACACGTTTTACCCTAAAAAAAGCCACACTGACACATAAGTACAGTGCATGGCACACTAACAATTTGTATTCCAGATCAATGGAAAGCCGACACTTGGCAATCTATATCAATGGCCTGCTAACAGTTGGTTTTCCAGACCAATGGCACACTGACACTTGGTTTTCCAGACCAATTGGATGCTGACACTTGCTATTCCAGGCCAATTACACGCTGACACTTGGTAATCTATACCAATGGCATGCTGACACTTGGTAATCTATACCAATGGCATGCTGACACTTGGTAATCTATACCAGTGGCACACCAACAGTTGGTTTTCCAGGCCAATGGCACACTGACACTTGGTAATCTACACCAATGACCCACTGACACTTGGTAATCTATACCAATAGCGCACTGACACTTGGTAATCTATACCAATGTCCCATTGACACTTGGTAATCTATACCAATGGCGCACTGACACTTGGTAATCTACACCAATGACCCACTGACACTTGGTAATCTATACCAATGGCGCACTGAAACTTGGTAATCTATACCAATGTCCCATTGACACTTGGTAATCTATACCAATGGCGCACTGACACTTGGTAATCTATACCAATGTCCCATTGACACTTGGTAATCTATACCAATGGCGCACTGACACTTGGTAATCTATACCAATGTCCCATTGACACTTGGTAATCTATACCAATGGCGCACTGACACTTGGTAATCTACACCAATGTCCCATTGACACTTGGTAATCTATACCAATGGCATGTTGACACTTGGTAATCTATACCAACAGCATGCTGACACTTGGTTTTCTAGACCAATGGCACACTGACACTTTGTATTCCAGACCAATGGGATGCTGACACTTTCTATTCCAGATCAGTGACACGCTGACGCTTGGTAATCTATAACAATGGCATGCTAACACTTGCTTTTGAGATAACCATAACACACCACATAGAGGCTTAAGAATCAATGCATATACTATTCTAGGTCTGGGGATAGTCCACCAGATAATTACTATGGTCCAACGTCCCCAAAGAATATAGTGTAGTGATTATAATGTTGTTAACGATTGGATTCCCTAGAAAATAGACCACCATCAACCGTCTCCATATACATCACAGGATCACAGCTAAAATGCACAATCACAGGTAACTGAAGGGACTTGACAAAGAGGTCACACCTCAAAATGTGTCATCTTGGAGACCTGAAGATGCTTCCAATCCTTCCGATTAACCTTCTGGAGTGTTGGCGGCACGTTTCTTTTGGTGAAGCGGTTCTGTGTGTTGTGTTATGGTTGTCTCTCTTCTGGTTTGCCTTGGTTGATATGCACTTAGCAGGAGGATCTTGGGACATTTAATAAATTGCTGGCATATGTTCTTTATAAAAATAGGTCCAGAGTGGGTGTAATAGCACTGGAGTTTTTAGTGCTTATTATAACACTTGCTTTTCTAGACCAATGGCACAATGACACTTGCTATTCCTGACCAATGGCATGCTGACACTTAGTAATCTATATCAATGGCAGGCTGACGCTTGCTTTTCCAGCCCAATGGCACACTGAGACTTGGTATACCCATGACCGTGGCACACTGACATTTGCAGCTCCAACATTTAGAACACTGACAGTTGGAACTTTATTTTGTCACATATTGACCACATGGAACATGAGTTCCTAATTTGACCTACTATCAACCATTCCTTTAAAGGTAGATGCATAAACATCATATGCCTATCTGTTATGTACGAATCCACCAGACACCCCTAGTTTTGGACTTTTATTGAAAAGTTCAACTTTTTTTATTTTGATGGGGAGACTGATTGGCCAGAAGTGTCTACTATATCCATAATGCAATGGACTACAAATCAAGGTAATGTATAAATATGGACACCACTATACTAAGTTACATGTTGGAGTTCTTACCTCGAGCAATCCTCAGCACTCTCATAATGCGAATGATGGTAGGGTTGATGGGAAGGGAGGCATTGATCTCTATCTCCTCCAGTGTTATCCCCATGATGGAGAGAAGAACGATCGCCAGATCAAGCTGATTCCACCTGCCAGAGAAGAAGGATCTGTAACCCCATGTGAACAGCACAGATGTCCTCTAAACATTCATCATTCTGTTAGTGACAGTCCAACAGCCACTTCTGTTTAAAGCTAAACTCTAGGCAGATATACAAGACACGGTTTTGTTGTCGGAAGATCCGATCGTGTGTACGCAGCATAAGTGTATGGCATTAGAGGTAGACGCTTTACTTCTTCCAATGGATATGGGTGCTTTCTGAATGTAAGTGCAATCATAATTTCTTTTTTTTTAATGAAAATATTTTTTTTACAAGCATGTGGGTTATAAACTGATGGCTTTTTTTTCATTAAAACCACTTCAGCCCCGGAAGATTTGTCTGCTTATTGACTAGGCCATTTTTTGCGATTCGGCACTGCGTCACTTTAACTGACAATTGCACAGTCGTGCGGCACTACACCCAAAATAGAGCTTTCTTTTGGTGGTATTTGATTTTTATCATCTCTGCGTTTTTTGTTGTTTTTTTGCGCTATAAACAAAAAAAAAAATGACAATTTTGAAAAAAACACAATATTTTGCACTTTTTGTATAATAAATATCCCCATTTTTTTTTTAAAAAAGCAAATTTTTTCTCAGTTTAGGCCGATATGTATTCTTCTACCTATTTTTGGTAATAAAAATTGCAAAAAGAGTATATTGATTGGTCTGCGCAAAAGTTATAGCGTCTACAAAATAGGGGATGGATTTCTAGCATTTTTATTATTTTTTTTTTTTTTACTAGTAATGTCGGCGATCTGCGATTTTTATCGGGACTGCAAAATTATGGCTGATACATCGGAAACTTTTGACACATTTTTGGGACCATTCGCATTTATACAGCGATCAGTGCTATAAAAATGCACTGATTACTGTAAAAATGTCACTAGCAGGGAAGGAGTTAACACTAGAGGGCGATCACGGGGTTAACTGTGTTCCCTCTCTGTGTTCTAACTGAAGGGGGGAGGGGACTGTCTAGGGGAGATGACAGATCGCTGTTCATACTTTGTATGAACACACGATCAGTCTCTTCTCCCCTCAGAGAACTGGGATCTGTGTGTTTACACACACAGATCCCGGTTCTCGGTGTGTCACGAGCGTCGGGCACTCGCATTGGCTCCGGGGGCGAGCAGCGCACGCGCGCCCCTAGTGGCCACAGGGCGAAGTGACGCTACATAATGTCGTTTTGCCCAGCTGTGAAACTGCTGCGGCTGGTCGGCAAGTGGTTAAAATAAACAATAAATTCATTATCATTTTATGAATAACTCTTGTATGGCTGAAAGCTGTAATGACTTCGCCCTCTGTGTCATAAAGATATAACCATGCAGGTTTTTGTCAGTTTTCTCCTGCCAGGTACATTTATGCACTGTGATCCTCACATCTTTTTTAATTGACTTCACAAGGAACACCTATTAGTATAAATTATATATGGTAATGTTGGGAGACTTACAACAGACCTACACTCAAAGCTATGGTAATGGTTTTGCTCGGATGGATAGAGGAAAAGCAAATAGCTGCTCCAGTCTTTCTTCAAGCTGAACTCCGGGCACAAAAACCTTCATTTAAATCTATTCCGCCATAGCCACGAAGGATATTAATCTATTTTGTGTGCACCAATGCGTAGTCTTGCTGTTACGTTTTTTTTTCAGACGAAAACCGTACTACTTAAATGAAAATCGGACGTTGAGTTCATGTACGACAAAAATTTTATAGTCTGCACATCCAGCTTTTGTCGGACGAAAAATCGTCAGATCGGACAAAATTTTACTTCCGATTTACATATCGTGTGTACGGGCCTTAAGTCTTTGCACACCTTTTCATTTTGATGCACCTCGAATATTTTTAGCTGATTTAAACTGGGATTTCAGCATGATTCTGGTCTCTTAATTGGTTATCTTGTGTGTAGGAACCATGGCATCTGCATCTTTTACTGATGAGAGGTCTCAAGTTGGAAACACATAGCTCCCAACTGTCCCTGATTTTGAGGGACTGTCCCTGATTTGTCCCTGATTTGAAGCAATGTCCCTCTGTCCCTCATTTTGGTCTGATCCATATAGTTGTATATAAAATGCACAGTGTTCCCCAGTGCTAAACCTTTCTTCCAAATTCTAAATTGCTGCATTTGTACATTTTAAAAGCCAATATAAAGGAATAGTAGTGGTTAAAAAAAAAACCCTTGTGGATTTAATTAAAGCGAAGGTTCACCCAAAAATGTAACCTCCGCTTTTTGGAACCCTCCCTCCCTCCAGTGTCATATTTGGCACCTTTCAGGGGGGAGGGGGGTGCAGATACCTGTCTACGCCTCTTCCCGTCCCCCTGCGCTGTCTGCTGGGACACACACGGGTCCCAAAGACAGCAGGGACCATTCTAAATGCGCTGCACGACTCGCGCGTGCGCCGTAGGGAACCGGGAAGTGAAGCCGCAAGGGTTCATTTCCTGATTCCCTTATCGAAGATGGTGGCGGCAGCATCCGAGGACCGAGGGATGGTTTGGCCTCGGGTGCTGATATCGTTGGCTCCCTGGACAGGTAAGTGTCCTTATTTTAAAAGTCAGCAGCTGCAGTATTTGTAGCTGCTGACTTTTAAAAAAACAATTTTCGCGGGACTTCCGCTTTAACCTTTTTTTGGGTTAATTCTCCTTTAAGGGGGTGTGGCAGGGGGCGTGTCCTATGCCTACATACATTTGCTGGTAGGTGTCCCTCATTCCCATCTCAAAATGTTGGGAGGTATGGAAACAGCTTTATGCAAGTTGAACCAGCGGATTTGATCACATGAGCAGCGCTGGAGGGAGCGCAGAGCAATGTTTTCTGTTGACATTTTAGTACAGGTCGGCGTTCTATAAATTTAACAATTGATCATTTAATGAACCAATTACAGGAGAATGATGGACATTTATTCTGGAACTTCCGTACAACGTCCACCATCTACTGCTGATTTCCTTTATTCTAATTAGCCAGATCATGGTTTACAGGTGTGTGAATTACCTGAATAATTGGCGATTACAGGAGAAAATCAATATCTGCCCGGAGTCAACGCTGCAGCAAATTCAGCAGACTGTCAGTAATTATCAGCAGCGCCTTCACACTGAAACCTGGTTTCCTAGTAAATTCATCTTAATAAGCATGACTGTGACAGCTCGGGTCTAGCGCCTGATGACACGACAATGTAGTTAGGCCTCTGAGTGTTAAAAAGGACAGCCTCGCCATCTAGATCGCACGTCCAAAGAGAGCGAAATTATCAGGCACCCATGCAAATGAGCTGTATCAGGTTCTCGGGCCTCTCAGCTAGGGGCACTAATTAGGGAGTGAGTTGAGCTTGATCCTGGCAGGTAGATGTGCCCGTGGTATCAGCCCCGGTGGGTAGCCAGGCTTAATGTCATTACGGACTGGTCTGACCTTGTCTGGAGATGAAAGCACTGAGAGACGGATGAAGCCATGCCAGGATCTCAAGGGCTGCACTTGGCACAGCAATGTGACAATCTGCGCCCTCATCACTCCCACGTTTTCAGAGCCGTTGGCATGCTTGCCCTGATCAGATGCCACTTGATAATTCAAATCGCGTTTGAACTGGTGTTTATGCCTATGTTTATGTGTAGGAATGCTGGGTCCGGTTTTAACCCACATGTATGCCGTAGTTTCTGTAGAAATGCCGTAAACAGTTGGCCATGGCCCTTGTTTTCACCTAGTCTGAAAAACATGTCCCAATATACTTTAAAGGGGCTTCAAGTCATATGGCTCCCTTATCGTTTTGGGGAATTGACTTTGCTCACTGCAAGGCAATTACGAGCCTCACAAAATGACTGCCTTGAGAGGTTTCCGAGACATGTATTATACCTTAAAACCATGAAACACCAGCACTGACCCAGAAGTTCTCCTGTAAAGAAGATACAGTATTTGCACTACTTTAACCAAACAGAAAAATACATTTTGAAATACAAACACTGTTTTACCTGCCAGTGGATTTGTATTTCTGTTCAACCAGTCTTGTGATCCAGGCACCTCATTTCTCTATATTGCAATTTAGCAATACAGCTTGCCCAGCCTGTGACTGACCAATGATGTCATCACTCTGATCTCTACTCCTCTCATCATGCTCAAACTGTTGTGCAAAGCAAGAAAGTCTTGATTGGCTGCCCCTCTCTCCCTTTGCTTTAGTTGATGTTTGCATTTGGGTATTTATGATACACTATATTACCAAAAGTAATGGGACGCCTGCCTTTACACGCACATGAACCAGTCTTCATCCATAGGGTTCATATTGAGTTGGGTTCAATCCATAGTCCATAGGGTTCAATATAGAGTTGGTCCACCCTTTGCAGCTATAACAGCTTCAACTCTTCTGTGAAGGCTGCCCACAAGGTTTAGGCAAGCAAGGTCCATAAAGACACCTTTGGGATGAATTAGAGCACAGACTGCGAGCCAGGCCTTCTCTACAACATCATTGCCTGACCTCACAAATGTGCTTCTGGAAGAATGGTCCCATAGACTCACTCCTAAACCTTGTGGACAGCCTTCCCAGAAGAGTTGAAGCTGTTATAGCTGCAAAGGGCGGGCCAACTCAATATTGAACCCAACATGACTTCGCACCAGTGCACAAAGCAAAGCCCATAAAAACATGGATGAGCGTGTTTGGGGTGGAAGAACTTGACTGGCCCGAATAGAGTCCTGACCTCAACCTGATAGAACACCTTTGGGATGAATTAGAGCGGAGACTGCGAGCCAGGCCTTCTCTCCAACATCAGTGCCTGACCCCACAAATGCGCTTCTGGAAGAATGGTCAAACATTCCCATAGACACACTTCTAAACCTTGTGGACAGCCTTCCCAGAAGAGTTGAAGCTGTTATAGCTGCAAAGGGTGGGGCAACTCAATATTGGACCCTTATGGACTAAAACTGGGATGCCATTAAAGTTCATGTGCGTGTAAAGGCAGGTGTCCCAATACTTTTGATAATATAGTGTAGGTCTAAATCAGTGGTTTCCAAACTGCGGCCCTGGGGCCAGATGTGGCCCTTTGCTTGCCTTTATCCATCCCTTCAGGCACTATTCCTTCCACTGACACCATTGATGGGGCATGATTCCTTTCACTGACAACAAAAATGGCACACTATACCTCCCACTGACAACAACTATTTCTCCCCCTAATACCAAAGGTCGGGTATTATTTACCACCACTGGGCTCAGTCCAGCTCCCCTAAAGTCTTAAGAACAGTAAACTAACCCTTTCTTTAGAAAGTTTGGAGACCCCTAGTCTGTATAAAAATGCAGTTATTTGTTTAAAAAATACATAACTGAAGGAAGGGTTGGAAGGGAGGTTTTGCCACGCATTAGGGCAATGCTTAGAACTAAGCCCATACGCACTTTAGATACCATTAATTGATGGGACTCCCTGTTCTGTATACCCTATACATTGTTGAAACATCTGTTTTCATCTGTGATTGTAATGTGATACTGTGCATATTGTACCCATGTTGTTTTGATGTTTGGCTTGGATCCGCCATTTTTGTATTTGTAGGTGTATTTGTATTTTTGTTGGTTTTGTTTTCTTTTATATTACATTTCTTTTACCAAATTTTGTCATATTCATAAAAATTGTTCAATAAACATATTATGGAACAAAAAAAAATACATAACTGGATTTAGTAAAATCTTCACTTTTCCCTTTCAGTGCAAACTGACATGTTCTCCTAAAAGCAAGCCATACCCACCCATGGAGACTTGCCATCCCTGACCTCCTCCTCTGTTCTTCTGTTGTATTGCTTGGAAATACTTGGTGCATCTGGCTTTGGGGGAGCAAGGGGCCACCTCTTCTTCCCAGGATTCAACCTGAGTGGCCAATTGCCATAATGGAGGTTTTTAACAGAACCTGCCACTTTACCCTCAATGAGCGAAGTAACAGAATTCCTTTATTTTGTATCATCTGGGAATTCAGCTTTAACTTTTGTGTTTAAGCATGTGTATGTTGATGAGACTTCAGAATCAATTTAATGGTGTTTCACAACAATAACGGAAACCATGGATTCAAAAAAAGCAAATATAACTATCAAGAAACATTTGTGGACACCTAACCATCACACCTATATGAGCTTGTTGAACATCCCATTCCAAATCCATGGGCAGTAATATGGAGTCCCCATCCACTCCAATTTTGTGGCTATTCCAGTCACTATTCTTCTGGGAAGACGTTCCACAAGATTTTGCAGTGTGTCTGTGGTCATTTATGTACATTTAGCCAAGATCAGGGCTCTGTCTAGGCCACTCAAGTTCATCTCATCAAACCATGTCTTATGGAGCTGAATTTCTACACAGGGACACAGTCATACTGGAACAGAAAGAAGCCTTCTCCAAATTGTCTCCACAAGGTTGGAAGCACATAATTGTCTAAAACGTCTTTATATGCTGTAGCATTAACAGTCATCTTCACTGGAAACACTTAAACTTAGGAATTTGGAGGGGCGAAAACATAATTTTGGTCATATAATTATGGGTGCGATGGTCAGGTCTCCACAGTCTTGTAGTATTAGCTTTTCCTAACCATATAAATTCCAACCAGAAAGCCTAATGTTGGATTTATTTTGATATCCTGTTTTAAAGTGCTCAAGAACAATGTATGTCTCTCTATATGTCAACACAGAATAGGGAAACTCCATTTAACAAAGTTTCTGAAATCAGAATGGTCTTGGCTGCCTCAGCAGCCAATCAGATTTAAGTATAAAATGAAAAATGATAGTTGGCAACAGAACAGAGAAGTCTTATTGAATGCCTAAGTGTAATACAGATGGTTCCTCTTTTAGAGCGTTTGATAACTGATGGCCATTATTAGGGGTCCATGTTTTGTCAGATAATTGCTGTGAAGCAGTATACTGGTCATTATGTTGACCATAACCTTCTATTCATAGCAGCATTATGATATTTTGTACTATAACTGCCGCAACATACCTGTCCTTAAAAAATCTTCTAAATCCAAAGGCAATTAGCTTGAGAAGAGCCTCGAAAACAAAGACGATGGTGAAGATGTAGTTGCAGTATTTCAGGGCATCGTCCAGGGACTGGGATTAAAAAAAGACAGGCAGAGTTTAAACTTTTCCACATCATGGCGGTCCCATCTGGCCTTACTGAGATTGAACTTTGTGATCCCACTTAAAGAAAGGATGTTTGCAACCTCCACAAGAGAACTTTCTCTTCTGTTCCCCATCTAGTTTATTCGCTTACAGCCAAAGATTACAAAAACACAAGGTATTGACAATATATTATGGGGAGCAGAGTCGGTTACATAATTGTTCATAAGAGGATGCCGGGTTGCTCAAGATGAAGGCAGGAGGACCCTCTGGGGATGGTCAACAGTGCCTGATTTCAGTGGGGCCAATGCAGAAGTTATTTACTCAGGCACCTGTCCCCTTTGTCAAACAATATTTAATCCTTTGGTTGGGAGTATCTAGAAATTTTTACTTGGTGGTAATATCTCTTAGTTCTCTGTCAGGACTAAACTGTGAGCATTTCTACTGAGCAGATACTGTAAATATTAAACATTGAGTCAATATTTTTTATTTGACCAGGAACATTTAACCAACTCTGTTGCCACCTCTGTATGGGGACACTTCCTATTGGGTCCATCAATGGGGTCCTCACATGGTCCTGAGAACTCAAGCAGCAGTATAACATCACGTGTTATGTGATGTGCTCTCACTTCCTGTTGCGTCTCTGGACAGGAAGTCTTCCCAATAAGGATACAGACAGCAATAAAAATCTGACAGAGGTTCAACCTCCCACCCCAACCCCCCTGCCCCCCCCTCCAAACACACACATACACACTATCCAAAGCTAGAAAAAAAAAAACATTTTGACTGGATCTCCATTTCATTGTCAGAATTGCCATGTACCAAAATCCAATCATTCCAGCCTACCTTGGGCTGGTTATAATGTTCCATGGACATGGTGATCACATTGATGCCAATGATGAAGGTAATGAAGAGGTCCAGGTAGTGGCTGGTACACAGTGTATGTATATAACGCCGGGTAGGAGAGTAGTCTGCGTAGTATGGCCTTCGCTGGGCTTCTGTATGAAAAACAAAAATCACACCAAAAAATAATATCAGTGACATCACCAAAACACCAATAACAAAGCTACAACTTAACAACATAACTACAAGAGCCAACACATATAGCAAACAGACACGAAAAGATCCGGGACAGACAGACATATACTATAACACTATAAGCCGACAACGTAAAAAAAAGAGCCCAGATCCCAGGCGACTATTCGTCAAGTTACACACAGTCTTCCCTTCCCTATACAAGAGGCCTTGTATATGGTCTATTTCTACAATTTTGGTCAAACAAGTTTTATGTTTCAGTTAAAGTTGTCCCTCATCGCTGACTATAAATCTTACCTTAATGGAAACTAAAGTGCCACCAGCACACCACCGTTAAGAGGTTCAGATACAACTTTATTACAATTACAGTCATGGGGACAATCCAAAAAGTAGCCAGCACATTTCAGAGGTCCAAAAATGCCTCCCTAACCAGGGCTTGATTGAAAACAATGTGAATAGACTACAAGTGGCCTGGACCTTTTTATGTTGTTTCTTCCAGTGTGATTACAAGCACATAACTGGTCATTGGCTTGGCAGCACTTCAGTTTCCATTTTTGTTACATTACACTACAAGCCAAGGAGACTGTGGAGATCCTCTGGGGTGTAGAAGCTGCCTGCCCCGGGCACCAGATTATTTACATTGACATCAATGATTTAAGAAAGCAATACCAATAATATAACTTTACGGGCTCTTTCCTTACAAACCCTACACAGCCATAGACGTTCTGCCTACCGTAGCGATTAAATGGTTGTTGTCAGAATGGAACTAAAACACAGAATGCCATGCAAACTTTGGAGCTGGTAGATAGCATATGTTAGCCGTAAGGTAGTTGACAGGACAGCACCTGTCACAAATCGGCAGGCCATTGACTCCAGAGTTCCAGAGTTGTCAAAGTGAAAAAGCTAAAGGGTGGGGTGGAAGTCAAACATTCATTTTTTTAAGCAATCTAGGAGAAAAAGGATTATAAATTAAGAACTAATATCAAGATTTTTTGCATAATTACAATTGACTGTCTTGGGAAAGCTTTAGATTAAAGCCCAAACTCAACCAAACCTTTTGGTTTAGGATGGGATAGAACCTCCTAGGTATTACTGCTGTCTGCGACCAGTCTAAGGAGATTCTCATCACTTCTTGTCAGGACAGGCAATGATAGGAAATGTACATAACAGGGGCACAAAAGCAAATGTTTAGTAGAATCAGCTAGGGTTAGAACCTCTGATAATATTTTCATTTTTGTCTGCACCTACCTGTCCCGATAACAACAGCTCCTGCAATTTCTTGTATGGGTGACACAGGGACAGGAAGTGGGGGAAAATCTTTAAAATGGACTAAAATAAAAAGCTGACAGCTTTCTCTTTATCCCCTCTCTATTTGAAACTTAACAAAAAATGTGTCTTAAAGAGGATCCTCACTGCATCTGAGCACCACAAACCAAAAACACAACTTAATTAATTCTGAATATTCAAAGCAAACTTCCCCATCCATCCATGTCTCTATGCTTTATTTTGTTGAGAAATCACTTTGAACCCCCCCCAGCATTTCTGTCCATGGCCATCTTGAGTATGGGCAAATGATTCATGTACCATTTACTTCCTGAAATCCATTTGCCCTAAGCTCAAGCATGCATGCAGGATGATGTGCTTAGCTGAAAAATACCCTCCTCCCCTCCTTCCCTCCTGAAGACTTCTGGGAAGTATGACTTAATTTGCTTAGGCAAGAAACCAAGAAGTAACTGAAGAAATGTAAAATAAAAAGTTTAAGGCAAGTAAATTTGATATACTTTCCTTTCTATTTACTAATGCTAGCAGCAGGAGGATTCAAAATAATCAATGTCGATTGGGAGAGTGAAGGTCCACTTTAAGTTGGCCTGTGCTGAAATGAACCTGTCATAGGTGTGAGCAGCCTAATGCATTAGGGTGTGCACCCCAAAACTCAAACACACGTGGGATTCTCTGCAGCCTCAGTTGAACTAGACATTGAATGAATGGGAAGTGCTCTGTGCTGAGTGACTTCCTGTTCATTCACAAACTGAAGCCTAGTAAACACAGTTTATATTGCTCCATTTATGAATGAACACAGTGAGTGAGTGTATTCACTGTGTTCATTTAGAAAAGGAAGGAGCTGGTAAATAACATATTGATTAGCCCTTTCCTCCACTCCCCATCCTGAAACATCCCCTGCAGCAGCCGGGAGGAGAGGAAAGAGAAGGAGTGAAGCCAGCAGTACTGCGGGGGCGGGCAACATGGGGAAAGACCGGGCACTAGGCACACCTGGCCTTATTATGCTTCAGTTATGAATGAACACAGTGAGTGAGTGTGTTCACTGTGTTCATTTAGAAAAGGAAGGAGCTGGTAAATAACATATTGACTAGCCCTTTCCTCCACTCCCCATCCTGAAACATCCCCTGCAGCAGCCGGGAGGAGAGGAAAGAGAAGGAGTGAAGCCAGCAGTACTGCGGGGGCGGGCAACATGGGGAAGAGACCGGGCACTAGGCACACCTGGCCTTATTATGCTTCAGTTATGAATGAACACAGTGAGTGAGTGTGTTCACTGTGTTCATTTAGAAAAGGAAGGAGCTGGTAAATAACATATTGACTAGCCCTTTCCTCCACTCCCCATCCTGAAACATCCCCTGCAGCAGCCGGGAGGAGAGGAAAGAGAAGGAGGGAAGCCAGCAGCACTGCGGGGGCAGGCAACACGGGGAAGAACCCGGGCACTAGGCACACCTGGCCTTATTATGCTCCAGTTATGAATGAACACAGTGAGTGAGTGTGTTCACTGTGTTCATTTAGAAAAGGAAGGAGCTGGTAAATAACATACTGACTAGCCCATTCCTCCACTCCCCATCCTGAAACATCCCCTGCAGCAGCCGGGAGGAGAGGAAAGAGAAGGAGGGAAGCCAGCAGCACTGCGGGGGCGGGCAACACGGGGAAGAGACCGGGCACTAGGCACACCTGGCACGTCCCCTGCGGACGCCTAAATAATCTGTACTCTATTTTGGATGTTTGAATTAAAAGTCGTCCTGCCAAGAAGCAGATAGAGGTGGTCTCTCTGCAGAGGTCCACCCCCCCCCATTGCACCACACCTATAGCTTTGCAATAAGCAAAGTTCATGCTTTTGACTGATAGGAGAGCTCTGCCTATGACTCTGCCTAGAGGCTACTGTTCCAACATAGAGGGCAAAGGTCCTTCTCTACAGTGAGCTGGCAGGGGGCAGGCTTTTCTACTCAGTCTGTGGCTGTTTTCTATATAGAACAAGCTGTAAGATTTTGCATACCTTTTTGTTTTGATGTACCTGGGCTTTAAACTGTCTATAGAATGCAGCCTGCTCACACTGAAGCATAAAGCACGGAGATTAGGCCAGTAATGCTGGCAGACAATGAGTTACTGCACCCAGACAAACAAGCTTTCTGAGTTAAACTGAAGCAGTAAAAAAAACAAAAACAAAAAAAAAACCCAAAGAATAATATCTTTTTCTGTCTAACCTCCCATTCCATAAATATATTGTTTTGTCTGTGTCTGAAAATAATTCAAGTACCTCTCCAGTATGAATGGCATGATAGGGTACAGGAGATGTCAGCAGGCACTGCAAAACAGTTCAAGCCTCTAACGCTAAGCAGACCCCTCCGGAGACCCGCCTCAAATGTGGCACATTCATGCACACAGAATGGGACACCAGATGGCAAACATATTGCAAAATTTTATATTCATTTGTTTTTATTTCTGATCTAGTTTGGTTCTTTATGAGTCTTAAAGCTGAACTGCACGACACAAAAACTGTCATTTAAATATACAGTGCCTTGCAAAAGTATTCGTACCACAAATTTTTGTCATGTTACAACCAAAAACGTAAATGTATTTTATTGTGATTTTATGTGACAGACCAACACAAAGTGGCATGTAATTGTGAAGTGGAAGGAAAATGAGAAATGGTTTTCAAATTTTTTTACAAATGGACTTTTTTTGGCCTAAAAGCAAAATGCTATGTGTGGCGGAAAACTAACACTGCACATCACCCTGAACACACCATCCCCACCGTGAAACATGGTGGTGGCAGCATCATGTTGTGGGGATACTTTTCTTCAGCAGGGACAGGGAAGATGGTCAGAGTTGATGGGAAGATGGATGGAGCCAAATACAGGAATCTTATGCCCCGTACACACGGTCGGATTTTCCGATGGAAAATGTCCGATCGGAGCGTGTTGTCGGAAATTCCGACCGTGTGTGGGCTCCATCGGATATTTTCCATCGGATTTTCCGACACACAAAGTTGGACAGCAGGAGATAAAATTTTCCGACAACAAAATCCGTTGTCGTAAATTCTGATCGTGTGTACACAAATCCGACGGACAAAGTGCCACGCAAGCTCAGAATAAATAAAGAGATGAAAGCTATTGGCCACTGCCCCGTTTATAGTCCCGACGTACGTGTTTTACGTCACCGCGTTTAGAACGATCGGATTTTCCGACAACTTTGTGTGATTGTGTGTATGCAAGACAAGTTTGAGCCAACATCCGATGGAAAAAATCCTAGGATTTTGTTGTCGGAATGTCCGAACAAAGTCCGACCGTGTGTACGGGGCATTAGAAAAAAATCTGTTAGAGTCTGCAAAAGACTTGAGACTGGGGTGGAGGTTCACCTTCCAGCAGGACAACACTAAACATACAGCCAGAGCTACAATGGAATGGTTTAGAGCAAAGCATATTCATGTGTTAGAATGGTCCAATCAAACTCCAGACCTAAATCCAATTGAGAATCTGTGGCAAGACTTGAAAACTGCTGTTCACAGACGCTCTCCATCCAATCTGACAAAGCTTGGGCTATTTTGTAAAAAAAAATGGGCAAAAATTTCACTATATAGATGTGCAAAGCTGGTAGAGACATCCCTAAAATGACTTGCAGCTGTAATTGCAGCGAAAGGTGGTTCTACAAACTTTTGACAGGGGGGGCTGAATAAAAATGCACGCCACACTTTTTAAATATTTATTTGTAAAAAATTTGAAAACCATTTAGCATTTTCCTTCCACTTCACACGTCTGTGCCATTTTGTGTTGGTCTATTACATAAAATACATTTACATTTTTGGTTGTAACATGACAAAATGTGGAACGTTTCAAGGGGTATGAATACTTTTTCAAGGCACTGTATATCTCAATAGCCACAAAGGATATAAATCCACTCTGTGTACACCAAATGCCTTTACAAGCCCAGATATTACCTTTTAAAAGTAGCAGAGACATTACCACTGTGCTGTACACAGCCTGTCCAGAGAGCAGAGCTGTGGGAGGGATCCAGCAAGCCCCACCCACTACAGGCTGCCTGCAGAAAACTACAGGAGGGGTGGAGACAAGACCACTCACCCTGCACAAGGAGAGAGAGCAGCAGTGAGCGGTCTTCATTACAGGAAGCTCCTACACACAGGTAAAGTGTCACACTGGATTACTGCACAGATCTGGGACAAATACATAAAGCAAACCAGAATTCCGGTAAGAATCCACATCTCTTGTATTTTGATATTATTTTCTTATCCCGGAACTCAGCTTTGAAAGAATTCCATAAGAAAAATGAAATCACTGACAACAGATTGCTAAAGGTTAATGAAAGGTATAATAGTTTTATTTAGCTTGTTTTTATTCTGTTTGCACAGCAATCCATGCTGCCAATCACTGGGCTCTGAGCTTGGTAGCCTTGACACAGGCAATGACAGATTCACTGGGTAGAGAAGGGGGAAGCTTAAGGAGACATGGCAGTCTATAAACAGAATTGAGTTAAAAAGTGTAGCTAATAAGAAGAATCAGAATGATTTTTTTTTTTCTTCCTGCTTGACTTCCTACATGCTCCCCATTCATTTATGCACACATTCGTCATGGCCCCTTTAAAGCGTATTCCACTTTTGCAGCCAAATTTGAGAAGACCCCACTATATGTTTGTTGTGTGTTCACGAAGCATGCCTAAATTTGAAAAAAAATATTTTTCACCTTTTAGGTGCTTCTCAGGAGAAGGTGCCGTGGCTGACTGCAAAGTTTTTTTGAATGGTAAAGTGAGCCTGCCCCAGGTCTGTCCTCATTAACCACTTGCGGACCACAATGTACTGAGGACGAGCGGCCACTGTAGGCAAAGTGACCCATCGCAACCTTGATTTAAACAATGAAATGCCTCCATCCCTATATATATTGTAATACAAAAAAGATGCGGCGCTAAGGACAAATAAAGTGAAATAAAATTGATACAATAATCAAAATATTAGTGCAAGTTAGATAATAACATAGTAACATAAAATATTAGTGCAAGTCAAATAATAACATAATCCAATGTCCCAAAATTAATAGGATGGACAGATAGAATCCAAAAGGCAAAAAAAGGGGGGAGAGTCCGTGATGAATCAAGAAAGAGTGCAAAAAAGGGGGCCACAACAGAGATGAGGGTGCAGTAGAGAGAATCTTCTGTAGTTCCTCACACCCGAGGTGAAATATCAAATATGCTCACCAGATCCCATAACAGCGGTCAAAAACAGCACAGGGAATTATGGGGCTCCCCACAACCTCAGCTCAATAGTACCGATGGGCGACAGATGGTATATATCAATATCGCGCACATGCCACAAATCACTTCCGGTATAGCCGCTGTTATGGCGGTCTACGGGATCTGGTGAGCATATTTGATATTTCACCTCGGGTGTGAGGAACTACAGAAGATTCTCTCTACTGCACCCTCATCTCTGTTGTGGCCCCCTTTTTTGCACTCTTTCTTGATTCATCACGGACTCTCCCCCCTTTTTTTGCCTTTTGGATTCTATCTGTCCATCCTATTAATTTTGGGACATTGGATTATGTTATTATTTGACTTGCACTAATATTTTATGTTACTATGTTATTATCTAACTTGCACTAATATTTTGATTATTGTATCAATTTTATTTCACTTTATTTGTCCTTAGCGCCGCATCTTTTTTGTATTATTATTTATGGTGGGATTTGGAGACTAGATCTCGATGCAGGCTGCTTAGTTTTCACTACACTGTATTTTCGGTTTACCTTAAGCGCAGCTTTTATTTTTGTTTTTGTTTTTTGCTATATATATTGTAACAAGGTGTGGGAAAAAGAAAATGGGACTTTAAATGATGACACCAAAACAAATTAAATTTATCCAAAACAATTCTCAGATCTGCATACATAATTTTACTAACTACAATGTCATGCCTCATTTAAAGTCCCACTTTCTTTTCCCACACCTTGTTACAATATACATAGGGATGGAGGCATTTCATTGTTTAAATCAAGGTTGCGATGGGCCACTTTTGCTTCCAATTTGACTCATGCCGCATACACACGGTCGGACTTTTCATCTATAAAAGTCCGACAGACGCCGACGGACTAAAGCTGTCTGACAATCCGATCGTGTGTGGGCTTCCCCGGACTTTCAGCGGACTTTCAGCGGACTTTTCCAGCCGCAAATCTGACGGACTTTAGATTTGAAACATGCTTCAAATCTTTACGTCGTAACTACGCCGGACCCAGAAATCCGCTCGTCTGTGTGCTAGTCCGACGGACAAAAACCCACGCTAGGGCAGCTATTGGCTACTGGCTATCAACTTCCTTATTTTAGTCTGGTGTACGTCATCACGTACGAATCCGTCGGACTTTTGTGTGCTCGTATGTAGGCAAGTCCGTTCGTAAGAAAGTCTGCCGCAAGTCCGCCAAAAGTCTGACAAAAGTCAGTCGGAAGTCTGTCGGACAGGCTATCGGACTTTTGTAGCCGAAAAGTCCGACCGTGTGTACGCGGCATTACCCGCATGTCGCTGCCTACTCTTGGGTTTTGGGCGCAGAATTGTGCGCCTCCCGCCGGCACCTTCTGTGATTGTACACAACAGGAGCCTGTTGTTAGAAGCCTTCCTTAATCTAATATTTATCAATTAACATTACTAACATATGTATGAATGGGTTGGGTCTTTATAGTATCATTGAATTGTATATATTTGTATATATTTATTTCTTCTAGATTGGGAAAAGTTAAATATACAGACTTTTATACTTACAGTATGTAAAAATATACATTTTATTATAGCTTTCTAAGCATATCTTTGGAGAGCTAACATGTGGTAGTAATTAGCATATTCTTCCCACATCGCAAATGGGATAAGGTTTCACATTTCTTAAGATGTAAAAGTTTGAGTACGTTTGGTTTAAGAATATTTGTTCTTTATACTGTAATATTTCTTGACCAGGGGCGGACTGACCATTGAGCGACTCGGGCACTGCCAGAGGGCCCTGGGCCACTAGGGGGCCCCATCAGGGTTGCCAGCCTCAGTAAAACCAGGGACAGTATGTATAAATCTGTGTTTTTTTTTTTACATCTGTCTGTGTATACTGTGTGTACATGTATATGTATACTGTGTGATTGTATACTGTGTGTGTGTATACTGTGTGGCCCCATAATCTCTGATTGCCTGGGGGCCCCATAATCTCCTATTGCCCAGGGCCCCATGAGTTATCAGTCCGCCACTGTTCTTGATTAGGATATTATAAAGAACAAGGGCTTTTCATTGAATATAATATATACATATTGATTTATGTAACATTATTTGATTTAGATAAAAGATACATTTATATTGTAAAAGGCATATGGTTGTACACATGGCTCTTGCATTGTAAAACTCTGACATTCGCAGACATGACTAGGCATGATGGGAATTGTAGTTCCTGAACAACTGGAGGGCCAAAGTTTGGGTCTCCAAACTTTGGCCCTCCAATTGTTCAAGACCTACATATCCCATCATGCCTAGTCATGTCTGTGAATGTCAGAGTTTTACAGTGCCTCATGGGACATGTAGTTCCGCAACAGCTGGAGGGCTGTAGTTTGGAGATCCCTGACATATACAATCTTCAGCTCCAGAATATAACTACATTATTGATATTATTTTTACATTTTGTATTTTAATATCGTTCTTGAAATCTTCAGCTATTTTATTATTAAATCCATTTTTTTTTTTTAGTTTTTACACAAGAACAGACTCTTTCGGGACTTTTCTCATCAATATAAGTTTACAGAATATCGAGAGAATATTCATATATTCAATACCTGTCAGCAAGTCCCAGCCAATGATTCATGGGCGGGCCATGTTGATCGGCTGTGTACATTCATAGCAGAGAGCTCTGTGTTGACATTCAACACAGAGCTCTGTACACAGGTAACAATCCCTGTGTTTCTTATCCCTGCAAAGGGATGAGAAACTTAGAGATCAGTTAGTAAAAGCAGCACACTCTACACATATTACACATAGTTAGTCACACATTTAACCCCTTGATCGCCCTAGATGTTAACCCCTTCCAGCCAGTGTCATTAGCACAGTGACAGCGTATAGTTTTATCACTGTATTAATGTCACTGGTGATGTCAGTGTCAGTTAGTCAGCCCCCCCAGCATCAGTTAGTGTCAGATCGCCCGTCGTACTATCGTAGTCCCATTATAAGTCATTGATCCCCGCCATTAGTAGTATAAACATTTTTTTTTATTCCAGTATATATTCCATAGTTTGTAGGTGCTATAACTTTCACACAAACCAATCAATATACACTTATTGGGATTTTGTTTAGCAAAAACATGTAGCAGAATACTTTTGGCCAAAATGTATGAAGAAATTAGATTTTTTTTAAATTATTGGATATGTTTTATAGCAGAAAGTAAAAAATATTGTTTTATTTTTCAAAATTTTTGGTCTTTTTTTCGTTTATATCGCAAACAATAAAAAACCCAGTGGTGATAAAATACCATCAAAAGAAAGCTCTATTTGTGTGAAAAAATGATATACATTTTGTTTGAATGCAGTGTTGCATGACCACACAATTGCTACTTTAAAGTATCACAGTGCTGAATAGCAAAAAATGGCCTGGTCATGAAGGGGGTAAAATCTTCCGGAGCTGAAGTGGTTAATCTACAATGCAAGAAACTCAGCCTCTATGCCTTGAGGCTCGGTTCACATTTATGCGATGCGGGAAACCCTGTGAATCCACTGCAGGTTCCCGCATCGCACCTGACTCGCAGAAAGTTATGCCGCGTACACACGGTCGGACTTTTCGTCTACAAAAGTCCGATAGCCTGTCCGACAGACTTTCGACGGACTTTTGACGGACTTTTGTCGGACTTGCGGCAGACTTTCTTACGAACAGACTTGCCTACATACGATCACACAAAAGTCCGACGGATTCGTGCGTGATGACGTACACCAGACTAAAATAAGGAAGTTGATAGCCAGTAGCCAATAGCTGCCCTAGCGTGGGTTTTTGTCCGTCGGACTAGCATACAGACGAGCGGATTTCTGGGTCCGGCGTAGTTACGACGTAAAGATTTGAAGCATGTTTCAAATCTAAAGTCCGTCAGATTTGAGGCTGGAAAAGTCCGCTGAAAGTCCGCTGAAAGTCCGGGGAAGCCCACACACGATCGGATTGTCAGCCAGCTTTAGTCCGTCGGACTTTTGTAGACGAAAAGTCAGACCGTGTGTACGCGGCATTACTCCTTATGCGAACTGCTGGGAGTATCAATACAAAGTTAATGACACCCCAAGATCAGTTCGCATATCACAGAGCAAACTGTCAAATTGGACAGGAATCGGATCGCATGGGTGTGAAAACCCATGCAATCCAATTCTGATGCGGACCGAAAAAAAGGTCCTGCACAACTTTGGTCCCAATGCAATGCAAATTCAGCCTTACAATCTGTATGGCTAAATCCGCATTGCACAGACATTGCATGTAATTTGCACAGCAGTG
This sequence comes from Lithobates clamitans, assembly GCA_037952925.1. NCBI lineage: Eukaryota > Metazoa > Chordata > Amphibia > Anura > Ranidae > Lithobates > Lithobates clamitans. The sequence continues at coordinate 837,550 of JBBGZY010001584.1, read as the reverse complement.
CGGTGCGAATCACATGCGATGTCGGACAGCGCACCAGGGTGAACCCGCCTTAAACCTTTGTTAGGACAAACAGCATTCAAATCTAGTTACAAATGATAATGAGGATCTCCCTGCACAGCAGCATAGACAGGGTTAATTATGGCAAACCCTGCTACCCAGCCCCCCTCATATACAAAGAGAACTACCAAGGATTTTTCTAAAAAAAAGGTAACCAGCATTTTTTTATGTATTTTTTTTTTATTTTGTTATGCTATGTGAATGGGGACATGTAACAAATATAAAGTAGGTGTTATCCCAACTTGGCTGCAAAAAAAGGAAGAAGAAAGAAACTAACAGGGCCTTATCTATTTGACATTACGTACGCTTTAACGATTTCCAGATATTAAACATGAGAGATATGTCCTAAAAACATCAACTACGATTCTAGGATGCATCTCCTACAGGTATGTCCTGCTTTTCTCCCCCTGATGCCCCCCCCCAGCGCAACTATTATTGACAATTACCCTCAAAATGACAGCAGGGTATTGCTATGTATTACATAGCAGAAGCGTCTGTCAAAATGCAGCCGTGTAAATAGTCTGTCAGACTGCATTGCAGACAGTCTGCAAGTGTCATCGTTACTTTTCCATTCATAGGAAGAGCAAAGTTGTGACCTTTAGGCTGCATATGACACCAATTAAGCCTTACAAGTGAAAAAAAATTAAATAACATGTATTCTTTTTAAACCATTTATTAAACCTTAGCTAATAGAAATGACCTCTAGCTGTTCCTTCCTCCCCTTCTCCCCTTAGCTATTATTTTTCTACAGTTTTTGCCCTTTTTCCTTTAGTTTTGCTTGGTACTTTTTTAGTGTCACATAAAAAAAAAAATTTGCAAAACTAAAAAAAAAGACCAAACAAACAACCTTTTTCATTTGCATAGACTTTGCACCAGAAACATAAATTTTATATAATTTTAAATAGGACAGTAGAGTAAACTTCCACTGGCCAAAATAGAAAAAAAATCCTTATGCCTTTTTGTCTATAAATTACTGTACATAGAATATAAAATATGCTTATTAAGCCAATATTGCCAAAAGAAAGCCAAGTTTGCCCCCCCCAAAAAATATCTTATATATGGATTTCTCATCCTAAATACCGTACTGACAACATTATTGCTAAATTAAACAGACTCACAATGGGAAATGTAATAATTGCTCTTATCCATATGGGATATAGATGTGTGAGAGATCAAATGGTTAAGGTGTAAATGTAGGCTAACAGATAAATACAGAGCTAATGGATCTATGTGTTAAATATCTTAAATGCGCCCTACTCCTTCCGCTCTCTTAGTATGAATGCTGACATGTAGGAGATTAGAAGAGCCTAGTACAAATGCAGAATGAGGCACTTTAAAAAAATACATCTCAATATTATTCATGAAAACATATCTGGAGTACCTTTCATATCTGTCTACACTTACACTTTAAAGCAAATGTGACAGTTCTAGGCCCTGCCACTGTATGTGTGTATGGGTAGAAAACACAGAGGATTCGCAGAAAGACAAAGTGGGAAGCTCCAGAGTATTATGCCGCGTACACACGAGCGGACTTTACGGCGGACTTTGCCCGGCGGACTTTTCGACGTACTTTCCGACGGACTTTGTGAATGAACGGACTTGCCTACACACAATCCACCAAAGTCCGTCGAATTCGTACGTGATGACGTACGACCGGACTAAAACAAGGAAGTTCATAGCCAGTAGCCAATAGCTGCCCTAGCGTGGCTTTTTGTCCGTCGAACTAGCATACAGACGGCGGACTTTTCGACCGGACTCGATTTCAACGGATAAATATTAAACAAGTTTCAAATCTAAGTCCGTCCAACTTTTGAGAAAACAAAGTCCGCTGGAGCCCACACACATCGAATTGTCCGACGAAATCCAGTCCGCCGGGCAAAGTCCGCCGTAAAGTCCGCTCGTGTGTACGCGGCATTAGGTCTGGGGTTTCAGTTGTCTCTGGGTTTTGTAGCCCCTGATCAGGGTCTGGAGGTTGAAGGCTTCAAAGCATCTAAGGTGGGACGAAGTCTACAGTCCAGTGTCCAGGTCTTACTGGAGACCTGCTGGCTGTTTGTGTGAAGTTGTGCACACTCATTATAAGCTAGGAGCTGGCCCTTGGTTGGAGATAGGTAAGTGCACCATCAGGAGAGATCTGTGTTCTCCAGCCACGAGTGAGGTGATCCACTCAAGAGACCGCACTCTATGTTGGTGGGACTCTATGTCGATTGGGCTGAGAAAGTTGAGTTTGGGAGACTGGGAAAGCCAGGACAACTAGGCAAGTCCAAGGGACTAAGGGAATCTGTATGTTTTAGGGAAGTGAGAAAGAACCCCCTTTGAGAAGACATTAGTGGACCTGTGCAGCAGGGGGCTGAACAAACCAGGAGAGGTCTAAGAACCAGGTCTGAGGGACCAGTGCCAAAAGTTGCAGTGCTACTGAGGAGAGAGCCAGGTGGCGTAGCATTCTCTGTTGACTGTTTCACTGTTGAAAATCCCCTGCATAGGCAACTGGAGTGTTGTAAACTTTTAATTTCCGTTTTAAATAAAAGTGGGCCGCCAAGCTCTTAACCACAGTTGGACTGACATAAACGCGTTAAATATGCAATACCAGTTAGCTAATCAAAAAGTTTTGTAGTCATTAACATACCTACCATGTTTAAATAATCACTTTTTTAGTCTCCTGTAGTCTTCTGCACAGAATGATTTACATTGAGAGTGGGAAGGTTTGTAACTTTCCAATCAGGCTATACGACACTGCACAGGAAGCTTTCTGGTGTGTTGCTCCTACTAAACTATACAGTCACAGACATAAATTATTATTCTGGCTAATAAAATGACGTCAAAACGCCCCTGCCAGGAGGAAAGGCATCTAGTAAAGATGGTGAAAGTGTCCAGTGTGCACGACGCCTACAACTTACTAAAAAACAATTTTGGAAGGTAAGACGCTATACACATGTAGCGCTCGCATTTTTTCTCAATAATCTGTAATAATAATTATAATGCTATGTTGTCCTATGTACAGTGTTATAAGTTAGTATTTGGCGCCACCTAGCGGCCAAATTTGTGAATGGACTTTATTTTATTTTCCCTTCTCAAGAATGTGAGAACATGCAGGAAGTGACTGTTTGTTTACATTTCACATTAACCTACCCACAATGCCTAGTGACCTCCCATGAGCACCAAGAGACTGAACTGCATGCTGGGTAGGTTATAAAAGGCCCCCCGTGGCCATTTTCTGTCTCTTGTTTCTGGGACGCATGGCCTGCCAGCAGGGCTCTGTGGGTGTGTGTATCCCACAGAGTTGCGGCCTACCTCGTGCGGAGCGGAACAGCCAGCGATCCTGCCTTAGATCACAGCGTGCTGGAGCAGCAGTGTGATCGATCCAGAGACTCTTGAAGGAGGTAACCGAGGACTCCGATCATCTGTCAACAGCTCTTTGATCCTGCCTTACATCACAGCGTGCTGGAGCAGCAGTGTTATCGATCCAGAGAGCCTTGAAGGAGGTAACCGAGGACTCCCGGTCGTCTGTGAAACGGAACAGCGTGACGGCGTGCCCACGGCGAACAAACTGAGATACTGTGGAGCGGAGGCATCAATCTATCTGGACCCAGTGTGGTGAGAGGGCTGCTGCCCAAAGTTTCATTGACGCACTTTCACACACCTGCATCTTCAACACAGTGCTGCTGGGACCTGTAGTCCCACAGAGGAGATTTAAAGGGATAAAGACTGAGTTTATTATAGGCCTCAAGCCTGCACTTCACTACAGTTTGACATTGTGTTATACCAAATTACTTGCACCGGAGATAGTTGCAGTGCTGCCGCACCAAAACAATAGTTCACCGCCTATATTGCTTTGACCCAGGTTTGTTAACCACTGGATTACAATGTAACCTACACATAGCTAGCAGAAGACAGAAGAGAAGAAGGCCTGCCTCTGTTAAAGCAAGGCAGTAACCTACACATAGCTAGCAGAAGACAGAAGAGAAGAAGGCCTGCCTCTGTTAAAGCAAGGCCTTGAATTCTACTGTTCCACAGGGTTATTGTGATATAAAGCAGTAGGAGCTCCCTAGGAATTGTGCTATGCTTTTTTAAAATAGCAATTGTCTCTTTCACATAAACAGAGCATTCTGAGAGTGGGACGGTGCCCATAGTGAAGTCAGTTTCACTCTGCCATTGGTCCCATTTTATAGACGCATTTCTAAGAGGTTAAGTTAAACACCTTTTATTTGTGTAGTACTGTTGTGAACTAAATCAGTTGGCTGTTACACTATGCTGGTCTGACAGTACAACTACTGTAATCACTATCTTGAAGCAGATACAGTAAAATCTTACTCTTGTTTAAGTACTATTGTGTGGAGTGTTGTTTCCTCTTATTTACTGACCAGGTGGAGAGCTGGAGGTAAAAAGTAAAGACAAAGGGTATATTATATTACATATTGTGAAATTGTCTTTAAGTTTACCGCACACTAATGCCCTGTACACACGGTTGGATTTTCCGACGGAAAATGTGTGATAGGACCTTGTTGTCGGAAATTCCGACCGTGTGTGGGCTCCATCACACATTTTCTATCGGAATTTCCGACACACAAAGTTTGAGAGCTTGCTATAAAATTTTCCAACAACAAAATTCGTTGTCGGAAATTCCGATCGTGTGTACACAAATCCAACACACAAAGTGCCACGCATGCTCAGAATAAATTAAGAGACGAAAGCTATTGGCTACTGCCCCGTTTATAGTCCCGAAGTACGTGTTTTACGTCACCGCGTTTAGAACGATTGGAATTTCCTGACAACTTTGTGTGACCGTGTGTATGCAAGACAAGTTTGAGCCAACATCTGTCGAAAAAAATCCATGGATTCTTCTGTTGGAATGTCCGATCAATGTCCGACCGTGTGTACAGGGCATAACATTACACCACAGCTGTGTCAAGGGGACTGAGTCAAAATTAAGGGGCATAATAGCAGAGTACAGGCCCAATTAAAATATCAGCAGCTCCTACGGGGGTCAGTGCTACATACATTCCAGCTGTGACTTGAGCTGTTTTTCTTTACTTTTATGTTAAAAAAAAAAAAATGGTGGCACATTAGTTGCTGAGACTGGAAATCAAACACAGACCATCACACAACATTTGGTGGCTACATCTGATCTCTGTAATGAGATCTTTTCATTAGCAGTGTTTTTTTGCAAATGCCAGAGTAGTGCATATTGCCACATGAATTAATAATTGTGCATCCAGTAGGACGCCCCTTGTGATGCACTCTGTGATAGAGTGAGGATAAGAATGACAGACAGCGATTCTTGCCATTGGAATTCTGGGAGGCATACAGAAGCTAGTTGGACACATTTGTGTCCATCCAATGCTGGAATATCCCCCTCTCGGAGGACTTACCCTTTTAAATTAAAAAAAAAAAGTCAACTTTTAGAACTGTTAAATATATATTTGCAAATGCTACTAGCTGCCTTTTTCTGTTGGTTCAAGTTGTCTCTCAGTTTTATTAGCCCCTTAACTATACAGATAAAATGTATTTTTAATGTTCTACGGCAATTGAAGAGCTTCATAATTATGCACCAGAGATGAAAGACTCTTTCTGGTTTATTATGCTCGATTTCGGACTTTTTAAATGACTAAAAAGATATAATTGATTCTGTTCAGATATTCCTGGAAAAGATTATAACACGGTATTAGGTCATTAAAATAATCTTTTCCTTGCATCATGGCTCCAGAGATGTTTTATTTTCCTATCTGGAAACGGACGATTAACCTATCGACTTGCATCTGAACAGTCTGAAATTGGCCCTCAAATAGACAAAGATTGTTTTTTTTGTTTTTTTTTGTCATGATACATTTTAGATTATTGGGTGTGTAACTTCCCTCGAGACGCTGAGCAACAAGCCAAGTTATCAGATCAATAGTGATGTATTTTATGGAAAACTTTGTACTGTTAAAGAAGGTTCTGTCCAAGCATTGGTTTCTATTGATTTTATTTACTTTTAGCGGATTTTATGGAAAATATTGTACTCTTAAAGAAGGCTTTGTCCCAACATTGATTTTATTGATTTTATTTACTTTTGATTATTCCATTACAGCTGTGAGCCTGCTTATGCTTTCACTCAAGGATGTCTTGTATTCCCTTAAAGTGAACCAGTCATGGAAAAAATATGGGGCTGACATTGCTGACCTCCTTCAAAAATTCTAAAATTCTAGTTGCTTGGTTGTTATGTAGACCAGGATTAGCCTCAACGTTTATTCAAGGCTGACCAATAGATTGGGTCGAAACTGCCATAGTGGAAGTCTAGGGTACCTTCAGTCTTAATGTCTTAGGCTTGGTTGTCAGTGGGAGGAGGAATAGTGCCCCATCATTGGTGTAATGCCCCGTACACACGGTCGGACTTTGTTCGGACATTCCGACAACAAAATCCTAGGATTTTTTCCGACGGATGTTGGCTCAAACTTGTCTTGCATACACACGGTCACACAAAGTTGTCGGAAAATCCGATCATTCTGAACGCGGTGACGTAAAACACATACTTCGGGATTATAAACGGGGCAGTGGCCAATAGCTTTCTTCTCTTTATTTATTCTGAGCATGCGTGGCACTTTGTCCGTCGGATTTGTGTACACACGATCGGAATTTCCGACAACGGATTTTGTTGTCGGAAAATTTTATATCCTGCTCTCAAACTTTGTGTTTAGGAAAATCCGATAGAAAATGTGTGATGGAGCCCACACACGGTCGGAATTTCCGACAACAAGGTCCTATCACACATTTTCTGTCGGAAAATCCAACCGTGTGTACGGGGCATTAGTGGGAGGAAAAGTGCACATTGTCAGCATTAGTGGGAGGAACAGTGACTCGTTGTTGGTGTCAGTGGAAGGAACAGTGCCACATTATTGGTGTTAGGGGGGAAAAATGGTGCCCCATTGTTGGTGTCAGTGGAAGGAACAGTGCCACATCATTGGTGTTAAAGGGGAAAAATGGTGCCCCATTGATGGTGTCAGTGGAAGGAATAGTGCCCCACTGTTAATGTCAAAGGAAGGAATAGTGCCCCATCATTGGTGTTAGTGGAAGGAATGGTGCCCCATTGTCAGTATCAGTGGAAGGATTCATGCCTCTTTGTTTGTGTGAGTGGAAGGAATAGTGCCCCACTGTTAGTGTCAGTGCAAGGAATAGTGCCCCACTGTTAGTGTCAGTGGAAAGAATGGTGGTGGTCTCATCATTGTTGAACAGTGCCCCAAAGGCCAGATAAAGCAAGCAAAGGGCTGCATCCTGTCCGAGGGCCACAATTTGGAGACCACTGGCCCTCACAATAAAAGGCAGTCCGCCAGAGAAAATTCACAATAAGAACAGAAAACAAAATGCAGATGTCGTTGCAAATGTTTTACAACTGATACATAAAAAAAAAAGCAAAGCCCGGGCTCAATTCTCAAGGAAGCAGTGCTATTTGGAGACGTGACTAGTGAAGGAGCTTTATGAACACTCATGAACATTGGTTTGGTAACAGGTTGGCCACCACAGTAGGGCATAAATTGCTTCCTTTATCAACGTGTCTAGGAGAAAGAACTATTTTCAGGGTAAGACAGAAGCAGAGGATATACTGGGGACGAGGGAAAGCTGAGGTAGAACCCCCCCCCCCCTGTTCTGCATCAACCGGCCATATTCTGCACTGTGCAGAAGCAAGCTGTCAAACTGACAGCTCAGTCTTAAAGATTACACTTGAACTGCACGTCTCTCTGTGTATTCAGTGAGGTTGTGCTGTCAGTGTGACAGCCGCTTGTTCTGTATAGGGTTAGCTTCACTCCCTATGGCAGGTGATCGCCAGTGATTACATTGAAAGAGCTGCTCTCTCACAGAGGTATCTGCAGGGCTAAACTCTCAGAGTGGTGGCCCAGTCCTGCTCTCAGTTCATTTATGAATGAAGACTACAGTTGCAGCCTTTATTAATAAATGAATGTTATGTGTAGATTGTGTTACAAAAAAACTTCTAGCCCCTTTCTGATTCTTTCCTCTTGTTTTTCCTTTAGCAAACCCCCTTATGCCCCGCACACACGATCGGATTTTCCAACAACAAATGTTGGATGTGAACTTGTTGGCTGAAAGTCCAACCGTGTGTATGCTCCATCAAACATTTGTTGTCGGACTCTCCGCCAACAAATGCTGGCTAGCAGGTTCTCAAATTTTCCTCCAACAAAACTTTGTTGTCGGAATTTTCGATCGTGTGTACACAAGTCCGACGCACAAAAGTTTACGCATGCTCGGAATCAAGCAGAAGGAGCCGCACTGGCTATTGAACTTCCTTTCTCTCTGTTTGTCGTACGTCTTGTACGTCACCATGTTCCTAATTGTTGGCCAACATTTGTGTGACCGTTTGTATGAAAGACAAGTTGGAGCAAACAACCTTCAAACAAAAATCGCGGGTTTTGTTGTCGGAAAGTCCGGTTGTGTGTACGGGGCTTTATAGTTCCTTTAGAACAATGGCATTTTCACCTTGATTGCCACCTTGTTCTGGCACAGACTATTTGTGCAGCTCATAGTGACCATACTTGCAGGTGTCACCCTTTCGGTGAAAATTAAAAAAAGGTGGGTGAATTCAATCCAATTAAAACAACACAGACACTACGGTCAGAGGCTTATTAAAAAAATGCTGTAAGGTGGTAAATTATTTGTTCCCTGTGGAAAGGTGTCTCCCTTCTGCAGCACCATACAATAAGGACTATTTGGATTGACATTTGCAAGAAGGGCACAAAAAAACAGAATGCAGGAACAGCATTCCATAGGACATTCCATGAAGCAACACACAGGACATCACACTGACCAAAGTGCTCATATCTCTCCTATTCCAGGCTTTGCTCACTACCCCACATGTATGTTATGCTATTTTCCCTGCATGTATGTTATGTTGATGTCTTCAGCACCTTCACAAGCAGGATCTCCTTTGGATTCTCCTCAAAGATACACAGAATGGCATGGATGTGATGGCATGAGCACCAGTTTCTGCATCTTTAGACTGCCAGTGCCACGGAGATGCCCCCTCAGGGGTGGGTCTAACATCCTGCACTGACAGGATGTTCTCAGGATGGTAATGGGTATCAATTAATCTGGAAGACTGAGGGCATCTTGTGGTGAAAAGGAATTACAACAGGGGACAGGAGGTGAGTATTGTAGCCTGAGCTGCGTTTAAAAAACAAAACAAAAAAAAAAACAGCGAGTCGGGCTTAATGATATGTAACTCTCTAAAAAAGGTAAATTGTCCCGCCTCAACAGCAAGCATGCAGATAACGTGAAAACATTGAGGGGAGGCGGCTCAGTTACAGTGAGTGATGGCATGAACCCCTGTTTCTTTCAGGATGAGGAACTTTTTATCTGTTAACCACTTAAGAACTGTGCCTCTTTTTGTTGTTTACAATTAAAAACAGTTTTTTTTTTGCTAAACCCCAAACATTATACATTTTTTGTCTAACACCCTAGAGAATAAAAAGGCGGTCGTTGCAATGCTTTCTGTCACACTGTATTTGTGCAGCGGTCTTACAAGCGCACTTTTTTTGGAAAAAATACACTTTTTTGAATTAAAAAATAAGACAACAGTAAAGTTAGCTAATTTTTTTATATTGTGAAAGATAATGTTACGCCGAGTAAATTGATACCCAACATGTCATGCTTCAAAATTGCGCCGCTCTTGGAATGGCGACAAACTTTTACCCTTAAAAATCTCCATAGGCGAAATTTAAAATTCTACAGGTTGCATGTTTTGAGTTACAGAGGAGGTCTAGGAGTAGAATTATTGCTCTCGCTCTACCGATCGCGGCGATACCTCATATGTGTGGTTTGAACATTGTTTTCAAATGCGGGCGCTACTCACGTATGCGTTCGGTTCTGTACGCGAGCTCGGCGGGACGGGGCCCGTTTAAAATTTTTTTTTTCTTATTTATTTTACCTTTTATTTTTACACTGTTTTTTTTTTTTTTTTAAAAATGTGTCACTTTTATTCCTATTACAAGGAATGCAAACATCCCTTGTAACAGAAAAAAAGCATGACAGGACCTCTTAAATATGAGATATGGGGTCAAAAAGACCTCAGATCTTATATTTACACTAAAATGCAATAAAAAACATTAAGTAAATAATTTTGTCATCTCCTGCCGCCGATAAAAGTGATCCACCGCAGAGACCACTCGTATCAGAAAGCGTACCGCTGGCTGAAGAAGAGGATACCGGGGTTATGTCAGCTACCTGCTGCCATAACAAAGATATTCCTCTTCAAAGTTAGGACGTATATATGCGTGCGGCGGTCCGTAAATGGTTAATTAATAACATGCAACGTGTTTGAATAGGAAAGTTTTGCAAGCAATTCATATAAGCTCTACTTTTTTGCTGTAACAACTTAGGTATGAAATTCAAAAAGTCATTTATTATTTCATTTATTATTTCAACAAAAATAGACCAACCAGGAAAAAGACTGTTTTCAGATGATGTAGAGTATATACCTCTTTAATCCCCAGAATCCGCCCTTTCCTATACAATACAATATCCCTCAGCAATTCAGCCCAAAACGATTTGATGCCTTTTGACAGCACCATTAACTGGGAGAAAATTGTTCCATGTTTTCGGCAGGAAAATCTATATCAATCCGTCACTTGTCACCTGCCTCCTTTAAATGCAAACTTGACAACTGTCTTGTTTGGCTGACTTTTAGGTTTTGTAATATTTTGGTAAACTTTGGAGCAGAGACCTTTAAAGATGAACTCCAGCAAATATATAAAACACCAGTTATTGTAATATGAATTGCATTATTAAATACAAATTGTACCTGAATTTGAGTCAGCAGTGCTTAGATTAGGAGAGGCACAGGCAGCACTAGCAGCCAATCAGATTTCTCTCATGCACAAGTGATGAGAACAGAAGGATGAGCACTTCAGTGTGCTGCTGTTTCTTCACTGTTCAATTGCAAGCTATGGGAGGAGAGGTGACCAGGCTCTGTATTAATTAACTACAGCAGAGAAAAGTCTGGTCAGCAAACACGCTGTCTAGTCTACTAGTGCTGTGTAAATCTCAGGATTCCACAAACAGAAAAAAAACTTTTTGGAAGATAAAACAACTTCTATGCATGTATTCAAACTGTGTTCCCATTAGGGATTTTCACTGGGGTTGATTTACCAAAACTGGAGAGTGCAAAATCTGGTGCAGCTCTCAATAGAAACTGATCAGCTTCCAGTTTTTTTTCTGTCAAAGCTTAATTGCACAAGCTGAAGTTGGAAGCTGACTGGCTAGCATGCACAGTTGCATCAGATTTAGCACTTTTCATTTTTAGTTAAAGTGGAGTTCCACCCAAAAGTGGAACTTCCGCTTTAAGCACTCCTTGCCCCCTGACATGCCACATTTGGCATGTCATTTTTTTTTGGGGGGGGGGGGGGGAGTGTGTACCCTCTTTTTAGTGGGACTTCCTGTCCCACTTCCTCCTTCCTGTTTTCGGCCACCTAGGCGACTCCTCCTCTCGCCCTAGGCGCCCCCCCTGCCAACGATCTTCTGGGACACAGCACAGGCCCGGCCGAGAAGCCGTAAGCTGTCACGGCCGGGTGCCCACAGTATCAATGGAAGCACTGAGGAGAGGAGGGGGAGAGGAGTGAGGCTCCAGGCGGCCGCATCGCTGGACCGTGGGACAGGTAAGTGTCGGTTTAATAAAAGTCAGCAGCTATGCTTTTTGTAGCTGCTGACTTTTAATAAACTAAAAACGGGTGGAACTCCGCTGTAATTGGCCCCAATGTCTTCAGTTGTTTTTTTACCAGCAATGTCAACTGAAATGAAAGTGAAAATTTTGAGTTGCCACTAGGGATAGAGGAGAAAGCTTCCAGTGCATGTGTTCCAAATACAACTGTCTAAGAAGGGATTTTCATCACATTTGAAAGATATCATCTAACTTCCTGTTGAGTCTACAGGGCAGGCCAAAATGGAAAAAAATAAAAAAAAATTTTGGCTTTAGATATACTTTAACCTCTGCCCAAAACTCAGCCTTAGCACAACATGTTAACCTCCAAACCCTAATCTGAGCCAATCCCTAACCCTCAGACTCAATAACCCTAAACCTTACATTAATAATATCAAAAAGGATTCATGAAAATGGTACTATTGTGCTAAAACTAGTACTAACATCATATGAAAATTGTTTGTACTAAAATGCAAAGCAGCAAAATACCTAAAAGTCCACTGCTATAAATGATTGTCCCACGCTAATGGGACCGAAAGCGTAGAGAGCCTTCATTTCATAATCTCTGGTGCAGAAGAACATCCAACAAGCTCACAGTCGACCACTCTGTTCTATTTGTGAAAACAACATATAACCACAAGCAGCCACATCCCAAACCTGTTTGGGTCTTCAGATAATCTACTAAGATGTGACTCAGCTATTTGGCACAATGTGCGCAGTAAGGCCTATGCCTCGCGCTTCTGACACCTTGCTAATCGCACAAACATAGAGATACAGCTGCCAGTTGACTTTCGGCCAGTGGCAGGATCAATAAGGGCTCATTTACACTTGCTTCAAAACATGGTTCGCGACATGCTTTTTTAAAGCTCTCTGAAGGCCAGTCAAAGCGCCTGTCACTAAATAAAATGGTTAGCTTGCAGTCCTGTGTACACCTTGCATTTGCTTCTCTTCACAAATTATACCCTATGTCCCTTTAGTGGTGCTTTAAAGCATCTTTAAAGCCTCCATAGAAGTCTATGACAAAGCCTGCTTGAAGCTTTTGAGAGGCTTTGATTCAGCTTTAGATTCAATTTGTTTTGGAGGTATGGCAGGTATGAGATAATCAACACACACACAGGGCATCTGTCAAGCTTCAAAAAAGCACCACAGAAGAATTACCGAAGCATCATGGAAGCACCGCCGAAGCATCACTATAGCATCGCAAAAAACACATCAAAAAAGCATGTTAAAGTGGTAGGCGCTTTAATGTGTGTTGAAGTCAAAACAAGTGTAAATTGGCCCTAAAGGTGCATTAGATCTGTCATGTCCTTTGGGTGATTTCACACTCAAGTCTAACAAAAGTCAAAACAACTGCATAGGCTAACCTTTAAAAAAGGCCAAGTAAAAAAATAAATAGTAAAGCAGACAGAAATGTTGTAAAATAAATATTTTATTGTTAGGTTGTCAATCAGGTTCTAAAACCAAGGACCTTTTAGGGGTCAAGTCTTTAAAATGTAGGTCTTGTTCTGAAAATCAGGCACACGGGGGAAATCTGAGAAGCCATGGCTTAAAAAGAGATTACCAGAAATGTCTAACTCAATCTATTACGTTTAGGTGCTTTTTATTGCATTTTTTTTCATCTATTGCATACCTGGAGAACAGAATATATCCATAAAAAGGATAAATAGACTGACCTCATCTTCAGAAGCCGTACTAGTGAAAACCCCACTGAGATCAAATCAATGGCTTTCGAACAACAAGCTTTGTTGAAGTTCTTTAGCAAACTGTGTTGGGAAAGTGACAGAGATGGAGAGGAATCAGGAGATACAACTAAGCTGTTTTTTGTGGATATTATGGTATAAACAAAGGACTGGGAGATAATGTCGTCTAAAGGATCACACAGCAAGTACAAGGCAGCCGATCAATAAAAAAACAACGATGGCACAGCTGGAGAAGATCAACGGATGAATAACTGATGCCATGGTCAACATGGGGCCCTCAGACCTTAATCCGCTGAATTATTGACCACAATGATCTTTTAATTCCATAACGTCTACTAGCAGTTCTATGATATAAGGCTAGAGTAGACTATGAAATATTCTGATCAACAGGCAACTAATTATTAACTTGCAATTCAGTTGCTTCATGATCGGGTCTATTTTGTGCCATTGTGAGTGGAGTGGTTCTGATCAGTGGTTGTTAACCTGGGCAGCTATCAAGTACATTGGTACAATACAACAGTTCGTATCTCTTTACCCTTTGGCAATAAGGGACAGAAGGAGGATAGACAGAGCAGTGTTTTTCGTTCACTGCTTTGTGAGGTGATCACTCAAAAAATATAATTTTTGTACTGATGGTAAGATCGTTTTCTTTGAGTCCATTGATGGACACTAAAATTCATAGACTGTTGGGTAATGCTGCCGAAAACAAAAATGGACACTGGCAACAAAAAAAAACATTGGGGTTGATTTACTAAAGGCATATTAGACCGGGCACATTGCAACTGCAGTTGCTCCAGAGCTTAGTAAATGAGAGGAACCTCTGCAAACTTCCATCATCCAATCATGTCGAAGCAAAAATGCTGTTTTTTTTTATATATATTTTCCTTGCATGTGATTTGTTATTCTTTATAAACTGAAGCTTTACCTAATTTACTAAGCTCTTGATCAACTGAGTGCATCTGCACTTGCAAAGTGCACAGTCTTTTAGCCTTTAGTACCACAACCCCATTGACTATCTTAGAATAACCCTGCCCCCAACTTTAATGCCTCCGTTTTGTACCAAAGTAGAGGGGAGGGACCTATGCCCCCCATTGTATTCCAAGAAAAGGATGTTATAGTGAGTACAAAAATTTTATTTTTGTCCTTATTCATTGAGGGACACAGACATTCCTATGCCCCGTACACACGGTTGGATTTTCCGACGGAAAATGTTCGATGGGAGCTTGTTGTCGGAAATTCCGACCATGTGTAGGCTCCATCGGACATTTTCCATCGGAATTTCTGTCACACAAAATTTCAGAGCTGGTTCTCAAATTTTCCGATAACAAAATCCGTTGTCGTAAATTCCGATTGTGTGTACACAATTCCGACGCACAAATTTCCACGCATGCTTGGAATTAAGCAGAAGAGCCGCACCGGCTATTGAACTTCCTTTTACTCAGCTCGTCGTACGTGTTGTACGTCACCGCGTTCTTGACGTTCGAAAATTTCCGACAAGGTTTGTGTGACCATGTGCAAGACAAGTTTGAGCCAACATCCGTCGGAAAAAAATCCACGGATTTTGTTGTCGGAATGTCCGATCGTGTGTATGCGGCATTAGACTGTTTGGATGTCCAACATTGGTTTGGGCAACATAGCAACAAAGGCTAACAGACCCCAAAAAGAACAAAAGAAAACTGGGGACTGCCTGCAGCTCAAAGTGACACCTGAAAGACCTACCCCCCAAAGCTGGCATCAGATGGAACCTGAATATTCACCTGGTAGAACTTAGAAATCATAAGATAGGGAGGTAGCCTTGCAACCCAAGAAAAGTTTGTTGAGAACAAAAAGTGCTCACAGACCTAGTACAGTGTGACATGACAGAAACGGGTGGAACCTGATCCTTGAGACGATAAGTTTGAATGGTGATCTGCCTGAGCTATCTAGAGATGGTAAAAGGAAAAGTTGATGTACTCTTATAGGGAACAAAGATAATCGGCCTCTCTGAAGAACCAGTGGCAGAGAACTACATCCAGATAATACAGGGATGGGAGAACAATGTTCACGTTGGAGTGAAAGGAAGAAACTACCTCAGGCAAGAGAAAGTCTTGGACCTCAACACCACCTTGTCCCTATGTAAGGCTGGTCATACACCAGTAAATTTTTTTCGTTCAACTCAGAGAAAATGACTAGTTTCCCTCATCGACACACTTGATGTGGGTGGGGTAATCCCTCCTGCAGTGCTATTGTATTTTGACAGCAGGGAGATTTCCCTGCTGTCAGAATACACTTATCATCACCCCGCCGGCTATAGCCCATGGTGCTGATGGAGAGAAATGTTTCCAACAGGTTGGTTGTACACAAGTCAATTGTTGAATCAACTTGTGTACAACCAGCCTGCTCATACATGGATGGAAATTCGGCCAGTCCCTGATGAACTGACAGAATTTCGAACCATGTATGGCCAGCCTAAAACCAGAAAGGGTTCCTTGCAGAAAAAGGCAGCTGCCATTTCAGACACTCACCTCGAAGAGGCAATGGCTACAAGAAATGACATCTTGAGGGTTAGAGTAGATAGAGGAATATCTCTAATGGGTTCACATACTAGTCTTTGAAGAAAACACTTTCACTCTCCTGAGAACATTAGCAAAAGGCATGATGGTTGTTGGTGAAATTAACTGGTACTGGTGAGTGTTTTTCTTTTGTGTTACTAGTGTCCATTTTTCCTGCAGGCAGCAGTATAAGCCAACAGTCCAAGAATTCCTGTGTCCCTTAGGGATGGGAAAGAAATGACAGCCTTGACCACTTGGAAGTCCATGTATTTGGCTGATAGCACTTAACATATTTATGACTTAACCGAGTCACAGAAAGTATAAAGTGCACAATGAGCATGTATAGTTCCATGCCCCGGGTACTTTGAATGCTAAAAAAAGCCTGTGTAAGTCTATACAGAGCCAAAAATAGGTTTGTTTTGTATTCACTGGCACCCAAATGAGGAGGTCTCCAGAAGGATGGCGTGTATCTGCACTCTCTCTATTCCTCCGTAACATTTCCCTGAGGCTAAGCACTGCCCTTGACAAACGGGTAGCAGCAAAATGTGCTTCAAACGCGGGAGCCAGGGTCTTAAATAGACTGCCTGACCCAAGATGGCCGTCAATGTCACTTGGGATGCCAGCATCCAATCAGATGCTACCCGTCTGTCACCAAGGAAACCATGAATGAACTAGGTTCCTCTCGACTTCCTAATCCACCTGCATTGCATTCGACAACTATGCCAAACAACACTGGTAGGATGGCGACCTGAATTTTCTCTATTGCAGTGAAGAAACACACAAACAGGTGGTCACCTCCCCAACAGAGGTTCAGAGTGCTGACCCTTCCTCTTTTAGTAGCTTTACAAGTCTGCATGAACACGTAAATGTTACAATGACACAATATAGATATACAGCACAGTAAAACTTTTTTTTTAAAGTTCCAATTTTTATAATTAGAAGCAGCCCTTGAGCTCTGGTCAGTGACTTTTCCTAGACGGAGATGATATCAACAATCTGCTGCAGGCAGAAGGAAGTATTTCCTCAGTCTCCTATTCCAGTGATCAAACTGCAACATTGTAACTTTGTAGCAAGTCACAAGGCAAGTGGCTGCTGCAGGCACCAGAATTTACAGGATCGATTCATCTTTGAGCCACCATCTTGGCCCAGACAATAGATGGCAACCCTGGATGATGCTTCCTTTTTGGAGAGAAAATCAGATGAAGTACTGTGATCTTAGTGAAAGATAATAACACCTGGAAATAAAACGCTGACACATTACTCCACATGAAAATAAAAAAAAAAATTCGGTGTTAGGTCCACTTTAAGAAGAGAAGTAGGATCAAAAATTGAACTTGGCTGCCTGCAAAGATGGAACAGAGCCACCAGCAACAAATAAAGAGAATAATGTAATCTACATCAAATGCATGACGTGGTGTGAGCACAGATAATCGCGTTAGCTTGTGCCAGAGTATTTGCTAAATGACAATCAGAGATCTGCCTCGCAATAATCTTTTTCGGCGATAAAAATGTGACAGCGGAGTTTTTAGTTGCGTCGCTGAGCCACAAAAAGTGTACGCAAGGCGTCAGCCAGCTTTTGAGAATAATACAATGCAGCTTGTGAATTGTGGATTTAGAACAATTTGCTCTGGTTTTATTTTTAACAAACAATTGTACGGCTGGCTGCGGGTTGGGCATCTTAAAGCCTCCACATTCCTAGAGCGAATATACTTTCCTTGTTTTAGATTGTGCTAACAATTAAGAATGGGCTCTTGATTGCCATTTACTGTTTTCTTTGCCATCTTGAAGGCGGACGCCATTCCAACTTCTGGCTGACCGCAACCCATACACTACAAAGGATACAATGAGGTGGTCTTGGTAGTCTTTAGCCAAAGACCTTGGTGTCATGAGGGGAGAGAACAAAATAGGCCTGTACTTTAAACTGGCTTAATATGAGCCATGTTTGATATCAAGTATTACTTTTAAAGGTCTGTCTATTCAAAACGGATACTTCAGTTTTTATTAAGGCCCTGTCCGCACCTTATGCCGCGTACACACGGTCGGATTTTCCGACGGGAAATGCTGGATGTGAGCTTGTTGGCTGAAAGTCCGACCGTGTGTATGCTTCATCGAACATTTGTTGTCGGACTTTCCACCAACAAATGTTGGCTAGCATAGGTGTGCGCAGCCTATTGCATTAAGGTGTGCACCCCAAAGTTCAAACACACATGAACACCACCTGCTGTCACAGAAAGGGGGCTCTGATGATTGAGAGCATATTACGGTACACCCTAAATACGGGTGTAACGTGTTCTTAAAGTTGAACCTAGACTTTAATATAATGGGGAATTTACACTGGCCACTGGCACCCCCAACCACCCACCTGTTGCCGCTCCTGGATAATACTAATGCACATGGGGTGATTAGGGTGTGTCCAGGCACACCCGGCCCACCCTGTGCGCACGCCTATGTTGGCTAGCAGGTTCTCAAATTTTTCGCCAACAAAACTTTGTTGTCAGAATTTCCGATCGTGTGTACACAAGTCCGTCGCACAAAAGTTCACGCATGCTCGGAATCAATGCACACCAAACACAACATTAGCAGAAGGAGCCCAAAGGGTGGCGCATGACTATTGAACTTCCTTTTTATCGGCTCGCCGTATGTCTTGTACGTCACTACATTCGTAATTGTTGGCTAAAATGTATGTGACCGTGTGTATGCAAGACAAGTTGGAGCCAACAACCTTCGAACAAAATTCCACGGTTTTGAAGCCGGAAAGTCCGATCGTGTGTATGGGGCATTAGAGATGCAGAATCCCGATCATTAGAAAAGAAAAGCGCATTAAAAAAGCCACGTCCATAAATTAAGGGGACAAAAATCAGGTAGTACTGAGTATTACCAAAATAGCGGACTTTTTATGCTAAGAAATAATAAAGAGAAAATCTAATGAAAGCGATCAATTTTATTGAGATTTTTCAAAAAAGGTAAAAACGTCACATATGTGCATCTGTATTTATGTGCAGTGAGCCCTTGTGTGCCTGCACGTTTCGCCGTTAGGCTTCTTCAGGACACGACCAAGGTTCAAAGACGCAACAGATAAGAGAATATGTTTCTCTATTTTAGTTTGAGATACATTACTATAATACCCATGGTAAGATGAACAGTAGATTTAGGGATTGAGGATAAATCCACGATAGCTGAATCTAGAAGCAGGGGCAAATGGACATTCTATAGTCCTGGTATTAAGGACGCTGAAGGCGCCAAAAGGCGTCCGCCATATACAGCTCACTAGTTAGGCTTGGACAATACAGGTGACCATGTAGAGAGCAGCATATAGCTGTTACAAGGATTTCAATAAGAAAACGTGCCCCTGGGAGACAGCCGTCCACTGCACACAGATGTGTTGCCATATGGTTGCCATTCATTGTTAATGGTACCCTAAACACAGTTAGCAAACGCAAATTTTTGCCAAGCATTTTGTCACATGACAAGTGAGCTACAAAAGTACCAAAACATGCATTAAAAACAAACGAGGCTCCATGCCCAGAAAGGTTTGGAAGTAGGGTTGCCACCTTTTCTTCAAGCTGAACACTTTAGTGGCCTGGGACACCTTTGGGTGCCCCAAGGACAGTAGTAATATGGTGCGCATAGCGTGCAACAGCGAACAGTTCGTGTAACCAAATCGCTGTTGCTGACATCATCTGCCAAATTAATTCCTTCAGAAAGCGGAGGTGTGCAACTTTTCAATCGACTCAAACAAATAAATCATATAATATAGAGTGATTCATTACATGCTCTAAGGAGTATGTAGTGTATATGATACAGTGTCCATGCTCCAAACAGTACATTGGACGCACGAAGAGAGCTCTACATGTGCGTTTGTCTGAGCATGTGGGGAACATAAAGCGTGGTTTCAGCAAACATAACTTGTCCAGACACTACGCTAAATAGTATACCACAATAAAAAACTGAAAGGGACTCTGTTTGTAGCTTTGGACAAACTTCAACCGCACTGGAGGGGCATAAATAAAGTTAGAGCCATTTCTAGACTCGAAACTAAATGGATTTTTGACATGAAATCCTATGTACCCCTAGGCCTTAACGTCGACTGGGACATAAATTCTTTTATTAATAATTCTTAATAGTATTTTAATTTATTTCCCAATTTTTCTCAATATTTCTGTATTTTTTATTTTAATATATTTTTCATTTTAATTAAAATTGTAATTCATTGTAATATTTATATCTCATTTTTTAGAAATTATGAATTATTTAATGTAGTTTTAATTGATTATCATTATTTATTCATTCTTATATAAATTTTAAGGTTATTATGTATTTTTTGCAGCGTTTCCCTGACTTCTCGCCCGCTGTCTGTGTGACCCATCAGTTTAATATAAGTATATCTCTTGGCCGCAAGATGGTGAGAGTTTCACTTTGAATTTTCGCCTTTCTTTTGGTCTGCCCATTAAGCTTGAATAGGCAGCCAGCAGTTAACATGGCGGTGCCTTTCTGTTCCCATCCTTTTAACCTGAGCGGCCAGTATCTAAGATGGCGTTGCGGGACTATTTAAACCCTGAACGTAATGACAGCATCACTTGGCCCAGACGACGTCCTATCTGACAAAACACGTAGGGTGGAGCCTTTGACCGTGACGTCATTAAGTTTTCTCTTAGGAGACTGAAGGGACACAAACAGCAAGCCAGAAGAAACCTGTGGAGACGCCGCGATCTCCATCTTTGATATACAATTGTTGCTACGCTTTTAGAGGATGAAATATCGCGTAAGTGCATTTTATTTGGTTTATTAAATCATCTTTTATGAACTATTACACTATGGGAGCATTCCCTGTTTTTGTTTTTTGAGTAACACGATCATAGCCTCAATTACAGATGTCGGTATAGGTTTTTGGTAGACCTAAATATCGCTGTGCCTGGTGAGACTACCTTTATGGTAGTCATCTGTAGTCGGTAAGGAGCCTCAATACTCACTTGGCTGTGACATATTTTGGATGCAGGACGTGTTTTCACCATATTTTCCTTTGGAGCATCACCTCTACACTGTATATGGACTTTTTTGCTGGTTTAATTTTTCACTGCACTATTTTGCTGGTTTATTTTTTCACAGCACTATTTTGAACTGGGACTTTGGCTTACATTTTTCTTTTATTAGTGATTTGTCAAGCTATTTCCTTTTTTTTCCACGTTTTATAATTATCACTTAATTTATGTGCTTATCATTTACAATTTTTTTTATGGTATCTGTTTTAGTTTTTTATGTGAGAGTTTTTTCACCACTACTCTCATTATTAGTTATTTTATTTTTTAAACAAGTGTTTTTTGGTTTTGGTTTACTAATCCTTTAGTATCACCTTTATTATTTTTTTAGTGTGATATTTGTTTTAGTCCTTACTAATTGTTAGTTTTTTCACCATTACTTTTTTGGATCAACATATTTTTCACTTCACCTTCATTACACTAACGCTGCACCTTCATTTTATTTCATTGCTAATGGTACGCCAAACACAGTTAGCAGACGCAAATTTTTTCTGAGCATTTTGTGACCTACAAAAGTACCAAAAGATGCATTTAAAACAAACGAGGCTCCATGCCCAGAAAGGTTTGGAAGTAGGGTTGCCACCTTTTCTTCAAGCCAAACCCAAACACTTTAGCGGCCTGGGACACCTTTGGGTGCCCCAATTACAGTAGTAATATGGTGCGCATGGTGTGCCACAGCGAACAGTTGTAGCCAAATCGCTGTTGCTAACATCATCGCCCTGCCCCCCAGTGTTGCCGAACCTGACCCCAGACAGCTGCCCCCAGCTCCCGGACGGAAATGTATTTGTGTGTGACTATCTCGGTCACTTGGGGAGCCACAGCGTAGTCTGAATAATGTGTCCGGATTTCAGTCTGCCTGAAACCCAGACACATGGCTCAAAACCCGGACTGTCCGGGTGAATCCCGGGCAGGTGGCAACCCTATTTGGAAGCCTTTTTGGCACACTTGTCACATATAGGGCAGCCCATTTAAGTGAATGGGCTGCCCTAAGCATAATGCGTGCAAAACATGCAAACAAAAAACTGCAAGCAGGAACGTGTGTTCCTACTACGCAAAGTTTAAATTAGGCCTAAATGATGTAGAGCTGAAGCTCGATATTTTGCCTTCTGGGGTTCTGTCTCCCCCTTAATAACATGCTAATTAAAAGATGAAGTTTGGGGTTATAAAAAACAAACATACATACTCACCTTCATGCTGCAGCATCGGTGATGGAGCCTACACACGGTCGGAATTTTCGACAACAAGGTCCTATCACACATTTTCCATCGGAAAATCCGACCGTGTGCACGGGGCATTAGTCACCTCTCTCCGCTCTGCCCCTCCAGTGCTCACTGGAACACTGGGCTGCTGAGGAGGTGGGTTCAATCAGGCATTTGGTTGGATCCTGACAAAATGGTCAGGATTCTTCCAGAGCCTGGAGCAGCTCTGTGATGTCAGCTGACAGCGGACTTTAGCCCGCTGTCGGCTAATTCTGAGTCACAGGAGAACAATAAAATTGGGAGGTAACGTTTATCTGCCTGCATAGGCCAACATCCCTAAAGTAAGTGAAAACAAAGTTTCCCCCTAAAGGTGGGACTTCAAAGGCATACGAGCATCACAAAAGTAATTCTAAAATATAATTTTAATTGTATCAAAAATATAAAATAAATGTGTGTATAGACAGTGCAATTAAACTTATATTTTAGAATTACTTTTGTGACGCTCTTATGTCTTTAAAGTCTCACCTTTAGGGGGAAACTTTGTTTTCATTGAGTCACCAGAGAGCACAAGTAAGTGAACTTCTGTGACCCACAAGAGAAATGTGCCCAAAAATGATTTGATCATACTTCTCTTTTAAATAAAACCTTTCAATTATTATTACATTCCTTATTTAAGACCCAGTGACATCATCACCGGTTTTCTATGCTTCTCTACGCAATGAACCATGGCAAGGAGCTGTACATAGCTTCCTGAAAACATCACAACATGCTGCCTCAGTACTCCTCTCAAGAGACCTTGGCCCTGATGCAAACAGTGGGTTGACTTTTTGGAGGAGTTATGCAAATACAAATGAATCTGGAGTACAAGGGGGTCCCTTAGTTACAAACATCCGACTTACAAACGGGTCCTACTTACAAACAAAGGGAGACCACAGGAAATGAGAGGAAATCTACCCCCTAGGAAGGGAAATTCACTCCTGTAAGAGTTATTATGGGAAAAGGGTCCCACCACTGATGCTTTATCACCAAGGCTTGTTTCCACAACAACCCAAAATTTTCAAAATCCAATTGTCATTGGGACAGAAAGTGAGATGAAATTGTCTGAACAGGGGCACAGACAGCAAAACAAACATTACAGGGGTGATAACCCTTTCCTATGCGATCCAAAAAGCTTAAAAACTGTTTTTTGACTTACAAACAGATTCAACTTAAGAACAAACCTACAGACCCGACCTTGTTTGTAACCCGGGGACCGCCTGTAGTGGGACATCCTCTAGTCAGATCTATTTTGATTTTTTTTTTAATCTGTAGATTTAATAAGGTTGACTCTTTTTGAATTACATTAACATTGGTAAAGCTCAATAGAGATTGGGTTTAGATCTAGCTTAAAACAAACTTATATTTCGTCTGTACTCAGCAAACTACTCACCTTTTCCATGTTCAACCACCTACCACACCTTTCTACCCGTCAGACAAATACCTGAAATTTTGGTGTCTTAGAAACACGTGACCCCCCCCCCCCCCCCCCGCCCACAGTGCAGTGCTTGGCCAAAAGCCAGGCTCGAGCACCATCATATAAAGTTGGGGGCTCTGCGTATGTTGTGAATTGCTCAGCAAGGTAAAACGCACTCAAGAATCTTGAGCGGAAAGGTAAGTATACACTGAGTATGCTCCCTACACTAATGAGAACCTGTTACTTGACCATATTTATCAACATCTTCACCCCAGTCCCCAAGACACTGTTACACCTACCCATGGCCCTCGCATGAGAAACCCACTTTTCTGGTGGTCTCACCTAAATCACATCCACTTGCAGTGTGGTCCTGCCCAGATCACACCCACTTTCTATCAAGTCCCACCCCTAAAAAAAGCAGGAAGTGCCCACTCAATGTATGCTCAATAACTCAATAAAGACTGATGTTGTAATCTCAGGCTACATCCCCAGACACAGCAACATGGAGGTAGAGGACAGAGATGCGGGACTGACCCGGGAAATCCTAGGCACTTGGCATTAGACATGTGTGATTTGTTTTGTTACAACTCAAAATTCCAACTAAATTTTCATTATTCAGAGAAGAGAAAAGAATAGAACCGAAAACAAAAGGATAGAAAAGAATAGAAAATAAAAGAATGGAGTAGTAAAAATATGATCTACCAAACTCTGAGATATTTAGATATCTCCAAATCAAAAATTTCTATACACCATTCCTAAAGGGGGATACACCATTATCCCAATTATCCATTTTTGAATCAATCTGTACAAAAGATCCATTTGCTAAAGGTACAATTTCATCACTTTATAATCAATTATATGGAGTAGTAAATCTTAATAGACCCTCTTACGTTCAGAGGTGGGAGGAGGACCTGGGACGAACTTTAGAAGACACGGACTGGTCTAACATATGGCTCACATCTAAGTCATCTTCATCCAACATCTTAGCACCGGAGACAAATTATAAAGTCCTAACTCGCTGGTGCCTTGTACCCGCTAGAGTGGCAAAATATTCACCTAATAGCTCAGCTCTTTGTTTTCGAGGATGCCCAGAAATAGGCACACATTTACACATATGGTGGACGTACCCAGTAATCCAAACCTTCTGGAAGGAAGTCTTTGTGATTGCATCTAAAATATTTAAAAAAATAATACAACCAGATCCATATATAACTTTACTTAATCTAAAACCGGAATGGTTAACACTCTCTCAATTCAAACTTATGATCCAACTAATAACGGCTGCAAAACAAACAGTGGCCAAGGCATGGAAATCTCCTACATTGGTACTAGCAGAAACAATTCACAGAATGAATAATACAATGTCCCATGCTAAGATGGTAGCCATCGATCAAAATCAAATTCCAAAATTTGAAAAACTTTGGCACCCTTGGATAAAACAACAGTTCCTGTCAAACTTCAATGACTCTGTCCTGTTGCCATGGTAACAGATTAAATGACTTACAGAGACACCCATTCTAAGGCTTCAAAGAGAACTAAAAAGAATAATAAACTGACGAGTGGGACAACCTTGTGGACCATACCTCTGCCTTTCTACCCTTTTTCTTCTTTCTCTTTCCTTTTCTCCACCTTACGATTAAAGCTCATTATCAGAATTTATTTGACCTATATACACTCTACCTGTAAACAATATGTATAGTAGGTATAAATCATTTAAATACCTACAAAAGTGACTAAGGAAATTATATATATCTTTAATTTAGGTTTACGTGAACCCAATGTTTAATATTTGAAATTTCATGATATTTACCTATATAAACCCTACTGTAAAACAATGAGCTTACTTTATAGATCATTGTAAACTTACTTTATGTATCTTTATAATATTGTATACTCAATAAACTTCTTTTGACAAGGAAAAAAAAAAAGAATAGAGTAGTAAATAAAGGAACAGAATAGAAAAGAATAGAATGGAAAATAAAAGAATAGAATAGAAAAAAAATAGAATAGATTAGAATAAAATAGAACAAATATAATAGCCTTCCAAAATTCAAATCGATTTGAAAATAACTAATATACAAAAGGAATTCTGAAAACGAATCATTTTAACATAATAAATATGACAAAACAAAATAATTAACTTACCGAACTAATCAGAAACAAAACAAATTTTTCTGTCGTACACATCTTTACTTGGCATCTTACCTAGTAGTATCATTAACTAAAATGTTACTAATACAATGCCATTGTTGCAAATTAGATAAACATGCAATGCAGATAATTATGGACGGTCTAAAATTGTCCTACGATCATAAAACGTTTGAGCTGTCTGTATTTTTTCTGGGCTCATGTCCATTACAAAAACAAATTTTGGGTTGACAGCCCTAATAGATGGTACAGTGTTAATGTACGTGAAAGACTGAATGTCCACATTGGAAATTACATCCGTTAGATCAGGAACTCTACAATCCAGACTCATTGGTCACATATGCCAAGGTTCTATCTACATGCCAACGTCTGTTATGTGCCCCTGTTGTAGCCCCATAAGGGCGCTGAGCTGATAGCAGTGCCAAGATATTATTGGCCTGGCAAAGCAGAGAAATATGAGCTGGTGTGCCATACACGGCACAGCTACATTTATACTCCGGGTCCTGCTCTGAATTCTCATCAGTCTTTAATGTACCATCACAAAGACTCATAGAAATGTCATTATTTGAAAAGTATAATATATGAATAGTTATGCGGGTTTATCTCATAAAGGTATTTATTTCAGTAATTCAACTTAAAAAGTGAAACTCATATATTTTATATAGATGTGTTACACACAGAGTGATATATTTCAAGCATTTCTTTCTTTTAATTTTGATGATTATGGCTTACAGCTAGTGAAAACCTATAATTCAGTATCTCAGAAAATTAGAATATTACATAAGACCAATAAAAAAAAAAAAAGGATTTTTAATACAGAAATGTTGGCTTACTGAAAAGTATGTCCATGTACAGTATAGTATGCACTAAATACTTGGTCGGGGCTCCTTTTGCATGAATTACTGCATCAATGCGGCGTGGCATGGAGGCGATCAGCCTGTGGCACTGTTGAGGTGTTATGGAAGCCCAGGTTGTGTTGATAGCGGCTTTCAGCTCGTCTGCATTGTTGGGTCTGGTGTCTCTCATCTTCCTCTTGACAATACCCCACAAATTCTCTATGGGGTTTAGGTCAGGCAACTTTGCTGGCCAATCAAGCACAGTGATCCCATGATCATTAAACCTGTTATTGGTACTTTTGGCAGTGTGGGCAGGTGTCAAGTCCTGCTGGAAAATGAAATCAGCATCTCCATAAAGCTGGTCAGCAGAGGGAAGCGTGAAGTGCTCTAGAATTTCCTTATAGAGGGCTGCGCCGACTTTGGACTTGATAAAGCACAGTGGACCAACACCAGCAGGTGACATGGCTCCCCAAATCATCACATACTGTGGAAAATGTTGCATTTCATTTGGAAATCAAGGTCCCAGAGTCTGGAGGAGGAGTGGAGAGGCACAGAATCCAAGTTGCATGAGGGCCAGTGTGAAGTTTCCACAGTCAGCGATGATTTGGGTAGTCATGTCATCTGCTGGTGTTGGTCCACTGTGTTTTATCAAGTCCAAGTCAGCTCAGCCCTCCACCAGGAAATTCTAGAGCACTTCATGCTTCATGCTTCCCTCTGCTGACCAGCTTCATGGAGATGCTGATTTCATTTTCCAGCAGGACTTGGCACCTGCCAAAAGTACCAATACCTGGTTTAATGATCATGGTATCAATGTGCTTGATTGGCCGGCAAACTCACTTAACCCGAACCTCATAGAAAATCTGTGGGGTATTGTCAAGATGAAGATGAGAGACACCAGACCAAACAATGCAGATGAGCTGAAGGCCGCTATCAAAGCAACCTGGGCTTTCATACCACCTCAGCCGTGCCACAGGCTGATTGCCTCCATGCCACGCCACATTGATGCAGTAATTCATACAAAAGGAGCCAGGAACCAAGTATTGAGTTCATACTATACTGTACATGGACATACTTTTCAGTAAGCCAACATTTCTGTATTAACCGCTTCCCGACTGGCGCACGCCAATGTACATCGGCAGAATGGCACGGCTGGGCAAATGGGCGTACCTGTACATACCTTTAAATTTGCCGCTGTGCCATCGCGTGCGCACTGCCGGCCGGGAGTTCCGTGAGTAG
Organism: Lithobates clamitans; assembly: GCA_037952925.1. Taxonomy (NCBI): domain Eukaryota; kingdom Metazoa; phylum Chordata; class Amphibia; order Anura; family Ranidae; genus Lithobates; species Lithobates clamitans. The sequence goes on along the minus strand of JBBGZY010001584.1, from coordinate 809,677 downwards.
GATCGCGGGTCCAGCGGGCTCGATGTCCGCGGGGATATCCGCGATCGTCTCATGGAGAGGAAGAACGGGGAGATGCTAATGTAAACAAGCATCTCCTTTGGCCTCGTCCTTTGACCCTGACTTTGACCCAAACACTAACCCTGGCACTGACCTAGATCAAACCTTAGACCTAGGTATATAAAAAAAAAAAAATAAATCAGTAAATTTTTTTTTTTCTTCACACACATTTTTTTTTCTATCTAAGGACAGAGAGTGATGCAATGGGGTTGATTTACTAAAGGCAAATAGACTGTGCACTTTGCAAAGTGCAGTTGCTCCAGAGATTAGTAAATGAGCAGAAGCTCAGCTGACTTCAATCATCCAATCATGAGCAAGCAAAAATGCAGTTTTTTTCCCCTTGCAGGTGATTGGGTATTCTTTGCAAAGTGAAGCTTTGCCTAATTTACTAAGCTCTGGAGCCACTGCATTTGCAGAGGGCAACGGCACTTTGCAAAGTCCACAGTCTATTTGCCTTTAGTAAATCAACCCCAATGCATCTCTCTTGTCCATTCAGGGACAGAAAACACGGGGAGGCGGGCTTTACAGTGACTGATCAATGCGATAGCCAATCAGAGGCTATCACGGTGATCAGGTGACCCGAAATCGGCTGTTCCGAGTCCAGAACATTAGAAGGGGGCCCGGGGCACTCGGTGAGACCCCAGTTTCTGTGCTGGGAGCATGCAGTGTGGCGTTCTCCCAGCACAAAAGGAGATGCACAAATATGCAGGCCCCACGGTAAAAAGCCCAGTCCTATTTTTTCTATTATATTTTAAGGCTTTTCCCCTTATTTTTACCTTCCAATAACACACTGTCTGTCCTAGGGTGACAATGTTCACTGTACTGTATCTATGGAAAAGCAGCTTTGTCCCCCTAGGTAGCTCTACTGATTTGGACTGCAAACACATCTCCTCTCCCTAACATAGAAGGGCACTGCTTTGTAGTTTACAGAAGATAGCTGAGAAAGCCGATAACAGCTTTCAGCACCACATCTAGTAAGCTGCAATATATTAACCACTCGCCGACCAGCCGCCGTCATTATACTGCGGCAGGTCGGCTCTTTCCCGCCGTAGCTGTACGTCAGTTTCTTTAAGAGCCATAGAAAAAACATTTTTTGGGGGATATTTATTATAGCAAAAGGTAAAAAATATAGTTTTCAATTTCAAAATTGTTGGTCTTTTTTTGTTTATAAAAAATAAAAACCGCAGTGGTGATCAAATACCACCAAAAGAAAGCGCTATTTGTGGGGAAAAAAAGGACATCAATTTTGTTTGGGTACAACGTCGCACGACTGCGCAATTGTCAGTTAAAACGAAGCAGTGCCGTATCACAAAAGATGGCCTGGTCATTAAGGGGGAAAATCTTTCGGTCTGTAAGTGGTTAAAGCAGAACTTCAAAAATAACAGAATAAAAAGGAATAAGCCATTAAAAGTTGAAATAACTAACCAAGATTTTGCTGCATAAATTCACCTTCAATCCAAAGACCTGCAGTACTTTTTTTCTACCCCTAGATGTCCTCAGTCTGATGGCAAGCATCATTCAACCCTCTTCTTCTGAGTTCAGGTGATCTTGGAACCACCCCCAGCCTGTGACTGGACAGTGGGAAGAGAAGCAGCACAGTGATATGATCATCTCTCTGCTCTCTCCTCCTATCAGCATATGATTGGCTCCTCATGCTGCTACTTCCTCTTTCAGTTTGAGTTTCCTTGCTTATACCGGCAAAATAACCTTGCTAGATGCAGCAAACCTAGATAGACGCAGCAAAACATATACAGGAACTACAAGAGCAGTACTGGGACAGGTTCATCCAGTGCCCAGGGCAAAGATGTGGAACTGTGCCCCCTCCACTGCTGCCAATGCATGATGTAGAATGGGTGTACTTCCCTGCACCCACATACCTCCCAACATTTTGAGATGGGAATGAGGGACACCTACCAGCAAACGTATGCAGGCATGGGACACGCCCCCTGCCACACCCCCTTAAAGGAGAATTAACCCAAGAAAAAGGTTAATTAAATCCACAAGGGCTTTTTTTTACCACTACTATTCCTTTATATTGGCTTTTAAAATGTAAAAATGCAGCAATTTAGAATTTGGATGAAAGGTTTAGCGCTGGGAAACACTTTTTGAAAGATAAAAAGTGCATTTTTTTATACAACTATATAGATCAGACCAAAATGAGGGACAGATGAGGAGGAAAGAGGGACAGAGGGACGTTGCTCCAAATCAGGGACAGTCCCTCGAAATCAGGGACAGTTGGGAGCTATGCACCCATTCTTTGCCCTCTTGCTCCGGCTGCCCATGGTTGGCATGGAGTGTGCACTGCACATGTTTGGCCAATTGTTTGCGTTCTAGCAGCTAGGAGGTAGTTGCACACACATGGTATGTTTTTTTGTGGCAGCTTTGGGTGAAAGGGGTGAAGAGTGGGCATGTTGGAGCTGTCACAACAATAATGAAGCCACGGTCCGCTGGTTGCCAGCCACTGATCTGCAGTGTGCAGTAAGAAGGTAACCCCCCCCCCCTCCACCAACACCACCACTGTGCCCAGAGCAGCTTCCCCTTCTGCCCACCCCTTGTCCGGCCCTGTACAAGAGGCTGATAGCAAGTCACATCCAGGTACTGCTTCTTGTATTAAAAAATAAATATACATTTACTAATGTATTAATGATTACAGAGCTGCATTCATTTGTGTTGTTCATATTTTCCTGGAGCTGAGCGTTAAATGTTTATATACATTTAAATGATGTGACCGAAAAATGAAAGCCGTCTGTTAATTATGTGACTCCAGCGATTTATATGTTGTGTCTGGGCAGATATAGGCTTAATGTGCAGCCATGTGTAGGTGACGAGTCACAGGTTGGTCCCCTGTAAGGTATCACTGAAGAATATTCTGATTGGTTCTGATGCCGCTGTCAGTTGGCATAAATAAAAGACCTGCAGAGAACAAGCTGACTGTGAATTCCATTACACATCTGACAAGAACGTTCCCGCATTCGTGGAGAAAATCAGAGGACGCGAGATGAAGTTCTAGAACTGCATTCAGAGGCTGGGCTGCAGAAACAAAGATTACCGCATCCAGGGATGACATGCTGCAGTGCACAGGGAACAATATTCTCTCCTACAATGGGTCTGAATTTTTTTTTTTCTAACCTGGAGGAAAATCATCTGTGTGTTACCTGCAACCGCTAGATTCCACCAGTCATCTATTTTAAGGTGCATTAGAGAATAAAAGCTTTTCTCTGATTGGTCGTTGAGGGTAAAAAAATAACGAGAATTAACGAATATGTAAACCCAAAACTTCATATTCCTGATCTGTGCCTGCTGTACCATGTACTTGTTTGAACGATATCCTATTTTTCCTGTATTGCTTCCTTTGTGTGAAATCCCTGGTGTTCTTGCTAGCCCCCCTGCATTCCTATTAAAAACTGACCACACTAAGTAGGAGAGCACACCGTGGTCAGTTCTCTAGCTGTGCTGGGAATGCAGCCTACTCTCCTCCAATGATCAGACTTGTGGTGACACCCCCCAACCCCATCCCTGCACAGCCTTCCACTGGGAAGATCAGTGTGCTGCTGTTTCTCCTTCCCTAGCTCTCTGACCTCCTTATGCAGCTGAGAACTAAGAAAAAAAATAGAGAGAGAGAGAGAGCGAGAAGGTATTTATAATGTGTTTTTTTACTGTATATGTATACACAAATGTTTTGCCTTTCATTTCTATTTTAACCACTTGCAGACCGGAAGATTTTCCCCCTAATGACCAGGCCGTTTTTTTACAATACGGCACTGCGTCGCTTTAATTGACAAATGCGCGGTCGTGCGACGCTGTACCTAAACAAAATTGATGTCCTTTTTTTCCCACAAATAGAGCTTTCTTTTGGTGGTGTTTGATCACCTCTGCACTTTTTATTTTTTGCGCTATAAACAAAGAAAGAGCGGCAATTTAAAAAAAAAAACAAAAAAAAAACAAACAAATATATTTTACTTTTTGCTATAATAAATATCCCAAAAAAATAATAATTTATTCATCAGTTTAGACCAATATGTATTCTTCTGTATATTTTTGGTAAAAAAAATCGCAATAAGTGTATATTGATTGGTTTGCGCAAAAGTTATAGCGTGTACAAAATAGGGGATAGATTTATGGTATTTTTATGGCATTTTTATCATTATTATTATTTTTTTTTACTAGTAATGGCAGTGATCTGCAATTTGTAGCAGGACTGCGACATTGCGGCGGACAGATCAGACACTTTTTTTGGAACCATTGACATTTATACAGCGATCAGTGCTATAAAAATGCACTGATTACTGTATAAATGACACTGGCAGTGAAGGGGTTAACACTAGGGGGCAATCAAGGGGTTAAATGTGTTCCCTGGGAGGTGTTTCTAACTGTGGGGGGGGGGGGTGGCACTGACTGGAGGGGGAGGGAGATTGCTGTTCCTAATCACTAGGAACAACAGAGCGCTCTCTCCTCCCCTGTCAGAACGGGGATCTGTCTGTTTACATTGACAGATCCCCGTTCTGGCTCTCTTTCCTGCGATCGCGGGTGGCCCGGCAGGCATCGCAGCCGCCAGCCATGCGCATTGAGTCCCCTGCCGTGCAGCGCGCCTGCTATGGCTCTTAAAGGAGCCGACATACAGCTACGGTGATTTACGGGAAAGAGCCAACCTGCCGCCGTATACAATGAGTTGTTTTACAAGGTGAGGGTTTACATATACTTGAATTCATTGCACACAACAACCTATTGCCACCCACGTAACGCATATACGCAGTGGCAAAGAGGGTGGGCAGGTGAGATTTCTGAGTTGAAAGTGCACTCACTATGCGCCCCAAGCACAGTGACCAAACTGTCATAGACAGATCCTGGTCTCTAATAATGATCAGGAGCCGGTGTGTGCAATCACATGCAAAGGAAAATAAAAAAAACAGCATATTTGCTTGCACGTGATTGGATGATGAAAGTCAGCAGAGCTACAAGAGCTCATTTACTAAGCTCTGGAGCAACTGCTCTTGTAGAGTGCAACTGCACTTTGCAAAGTACACAGTCAATTTGCCTTTAGTAAATCAACCCCTTTGTTACCATGTGTTTTGGCGAGCGTCAAGAATTAATGGCACCGCCAGGCGCTTGCAAAAGGGAGGCATGTTTTTGTGCACAGCGGGAATGTGCACAATTTTTGTGCGCGTTCCCGCCGTGCACAAATGTGAACCTAGCCTTACAGATATATGGGCAAAATATATTTGGATCTATTTTTCATAATGCAACTTGACACATTTCCGGGTCCTTTAAATATTCCAACGTGATACATTTTCCTGGTTCTTTAACTAAAATGATAAATGACTGCTGTAGCCTGCTTCCCCATCTAGATCATTGTTTCTATATGTAACCCTTACTCCTTTGTCTCTGTCTCGTCAGCCTCCCCTGGGCACAGAAGGGGTTAAGGATCGAATTCAAATCCTCGCTTAGTGGAAGCTGCAGATTCATAAGGTTAAAATCAGAACAAATCAAATCTCCTATCCCCGCTCCACTTAGAGCGCTCCGTCCTGCCCTTGCTCGCAGGCAGCCATCCTGCGCAGACTGTAACATTGCGATTTGTCTGGGGAGCCCGCCTGCCGATTTGCGGTAATTTCTCACAATTGTTATTTTCTGGTGCATGGGATGAGACTGGGGTTTATTTTGTAAAGGATATCCCGAGGCTTTGTTCTGTGCAATCCTGTCCAATTATATCTTAATTCTCAGCAGTAAATGCCATCCATTCCACAAGCTAATGACCAGCAACCACAACGCATCACGCTGTACCCTGTACGCTGGGAGAAATGATGACCTTAAAATACATATGAATATAAGTTCTGCTAAGTACTTCATTACTCCCCACCGACACTCATAAATCTCAAAGAACGTATCTTTGTGTGTACATATACATATATATATATATATATACGTATACGCAGTTAAAAGGAAAGGAATGACTGAAGTTGTTCTGTTATTCTTTTCAGGAAGTGCTGTAACCCCCTCTGTATTTTGTGCACTTTGGTATTTTTGGGGACACACCAGGTTATAGGCATAGATTACTACCTTCACCTGCTGGTAACCTTATATGGATCAGATTCTTCTGGCATGGCCGCTGTGTGCTATTGAGAATGCAGCAAAATAGGGACTATGCCTAAGCTCAGTTTGGGGGTTATGTTAAAGTGGATGTAAATCCGATTCATAAACTTTGAGCTGGGCACAAATATCTGCAGTGTTTTCTTATCTCCCTTCAAAGCACTGAGTCCCTTGGCTTTCTCCTACTCCTTTCTTCTGTTATCAGCCTGATAACTTCTGACAAGTTCTCTGACACATGTGATAAAACCAGGCTGAAATTTGTGTCAGGGAGGTTGCTATAAATAGATTAGCAGACAGCTGAACTATTCACAGAACAGCTCTGAGAGCCTCTGCCTATGAGGAGAGGGGGTGTGTGCCTTTCCTCCAATCAGCTGTCTTGGCTGTGTGTCCAGACTTCACACTCAGTGCTGAACAGGATGAGAAAATTCCTAACAGGATCTGAACTTTCTAAACAGTATATAAAGCTGAAGAAAGCAGATATACATGTAAAACTTATATAGGGAGATTTGATTAATCTCTGTGTATCATCTGAGGTCATTCACTTCACTGGATATATGTGAGGGTTTACATCCACTTTAAAGCAGACCTTCACTCACATGATGGACTTTCCTTCTATGGATTCCTCCCTCCTCCACAATGGAGGAGGGAGGACCTACCTTTTTTAACTTTTTGTCCCCCCCCCCCCACCGCCTCGATGTGTCCCTGCTCCTGGCACTTCCTGGAATATGCATGTCACATATCTCTGGAAGATTCAGAAATTCTACGGGAGGGCAGACCTTGTGTGCATCATCATAGGGCCTGGCTGCCTGAACCCAGAAGAGACAGCCATCTCCGGATGACCTCAGAAAGGATGGCAGTGGTACAGGACCCAGTGTGCTCCAGGGAGAGGCAAATCACAGTGGGAGGTGAATTGAGGATATACAAGCTAACCAGGTTTGAGGCGTTCAGATTATCTGGATTTATAGGGTAACTATCTAGGGTTTATATCTGCCTGGAGTTCAGCTTTAAGGTAGGGGAAGGGTAAGTGTTAGGTGGCACTCTTCAACTACTATTCACACTGGTTCTTGGTTCAGGAGCCCTACATACCAGTGCCAGGCCCTTTGGTCTTGGCTTTGACAGCAAATCCCTCTCTCTCTTATATATATATATATATATATATATATATATACACACATACTGACACAGTATATGAATGATATAAGACAGGTTTTGCGTATTTGAAACACTGTAGAGGTAATTACTTTTGAGGAGTATCAGATAGGAAGATGGGAAATAACCCCCTCACTTTCTGTTTAGTCTTCTACCTATAAAATTGGAATTTGGGAGACTTTCCCTCACTTCCTGTCTGCCAACTATCAAATAGGAATTTGTGAGACTTTCCCACACTCCCTGTCTGCCAACTATCAAATAGGAATTCGGGAGACTTCTCCACACTTCCTGTCTGACAACAATCAAATAGGAATCTGGGAGACTTTCCCTCAGTTCCTATCTGACAACTAACAAACAGGAATTTGGGAGATTTACCTACGTTTCAGTTCTGTCCAACACCTGTTAAATTTACAGGAAGTGTGGTCAAATCAATGGGGCTGGCAAGCAGGCAACAATAAACGTTGGCAGAGATTCTCACATAAAAAAAAAAAGATTTGCCTATGTTGCCGGCTACTCTTGATGTTACCGGCCTGGAGCTTGTTGACAATGTTAATGTTAAATTTCCATACACCTGCAATAAAGTAAACAGCTCTACTGTACTTTGTCTAGATAAACCATCATGATAAGACCATGAAATGGGGGGCAGTCTGCTATCTTCTATATAGTGCCACCTTTGGCTCCAGCCTACAGGGCCCGAAATTCTCCACATCAGGTCAGTTTCTGCTTTCAAACCTTATTCCCCCCAGCTCCGAGAAGTCAATATTTGTCAATGTGCATCTGTTACATTTTTCATGTTAGTCATTAAACGGAAGAAAAAAATCCCAAAGATCCCTCGGTTTCAGTGCTCGGCCTAGATTACGCATGCAGCCTGGATATTGCATGCAGGAACATGCACTCACATTCTACATACTGATTGCGTATAGGGAGGTTTGAGAGGAAAAGGCAACAGAATGAGTGTCAGTCATCAAAGGCCAAAGTGACGCATTGTGTTATACAGAGCAGCTTCCTGCGTCCGGCAGAGATTCTGACCTAAATAAATGTGACCTGTCATCTGCATACAAGCTTTTATGAAGGCAAAGAACACTGCCTAAAGTGCTGGCCCATAGCAACCAATCAAAAATTATATTTCACTCTTCTTATCAATTTAAACTGTTGATCAGAAAAACTCATTGGTTGACATGGGTTAGCCCACATTACGGCACTGTGCTCCAAGCAGCCGAGGCAGCCATTTTGTAACTTGAACCAATGTTCAGTCTCAGTGCTCCGGAAAGCAGTAGCATAAGGCTGAAATGATATCAAGCACCAGCGATATTACTAGATCATCGCAAACTTGCAAAATGCATACCTCCATTGTGTACAGACAACAGGGCCACTTTATTTCAGGAAAGTGTTACATGAAGCAACATCCAAAGGTAAATCCAGCAAAAGTTGTTTAGTAGGGGATTTGTTACACATGCAGTGCTGTTTTTTAGGGAAAGTTGTGCACACATTTAGTATTTTAGGAAGCGAAAAGGCCAGAGGAACAAAATGGTGTCTTTGAGGCCTTGCATAACTCTTTGTATGCAATACTAGAAAAGCTTAGCAATAGGGATTTAAGCCCAACTCCAGCCAAGGCATATTTTTTTCTAGTCTAAAGCTGTCTACACACTATAACAACTTTTATACAATTTTCTTGTACAACTTTTATTTAGATTTACCAAAACCATATAATAGGAGGTCAAACCTCAACACTTTCAAATTGTATGCAATTGGGGGCAGGCCCTTGCACTACATAGTTGAAGGTAAATCTAAAAGAAATTGAACAACAAAAGTTGTATAATGTGTATCCAGCTTTAGTCAAATTTTTTCAATATTGATATCCCCAACTGTGAGATTTTCCAGAACAGGAGGTGAGGATAACCTCCCTACTTCCTGTCTATTTGACATGACAGAACAGGAAGCAATGAAAATCTCACTACTTCCTGTCTGATTGACAAGTGACAGACAGAACAGGAAGCAAGGGGAGATCTCCCAATGGGGATGGCAAAGTGTATGTAAAGGCATTTGTTTAGTTTTGGATAGAGTAGGAAGAATCAGAACCACTGTCAAGTTTTTATTGCTCAATAATTCTTCAGGAGGTGAGGAACAGTGGATTATCCATTGTGTATTTGTGGTATAATGGAGTCGACTTTCAGCTATTTTTGGTGTGGAACTTACGTAGGTGGAAAAAGTAAATATAGGTTAAGGGACAGAAGAACAACTTCACATATAAAAGTCCAGAATTATATATCATTTAAAGTTGCCAAGGAAAAGACAATGCATTTCAGGAGATGTGAAAGTCCTCCTTCTTCGTGGCTATAAACATGGTTTATATGTTTAAATGCTGGTTATATATGTGTATAACCCTGAGGAAGGGAGATTTTCACAATCCTAGAAATTAGTTGGCTTTTCTTTGGCAGTTTAAAAAAAAAATACTAATATGGAATTTTATATGTGGTACATCTATTCTGTATCCTATATTTATGTTTTGAGGTTTTCATTGCTGCTAGGTTGACCCACCATCACCATCTGTCCTGGTGATCATTGTCACCAAGACAAAAAGTGATAGAAATCTAAAAGTTTAGGTTGACACCAGAACAGGAGGAGATGAGGGAAAATTTTCCATTGGAGAAACCTGTTCTGTGGACAACTGTCTAAGGTGGAAGTTGCCCCAGATCTGTAGAGATGTCTTTGTACTCCCTGGAAAAGGATGTGAAATCTCCAGGGATACAGAGAGACAAAAAAAAATGCAGGGGTTTTAATTCTTACCTTCATTACCTAAAAAAAAAAAAAAACAACTTTGGCTTTACAGATTTTTTTTGAAACTTGACAGAGGCTGTAACGCTGTCCCAATCTATCCAAAACCGAAGAAAAAATTCCACCTGGAGTTGGGCTTTAAGTACCAAGGCAACACACATCCTAATTATTACCTTGCACAACAATATATATGCAGCAAACACACATGTGCACATTCCTAGGCTACCCATATCAGGTATGTAAATGTGGACAATTATAAAAATTCACACGTTGCATGGCTTTATCATACTATATCATACTGTACTGGCATAGGAATTGTCTTTTTTTGTGTTGTAGTCTTTGTGAAAAAATGGTAATTATCATGGATCTTTTCAGATAATAAAATCCTGGCAATTTGAAGATACAAATTTTTCAGCATACCGAAAAATTTCTGATGTGTGTAAAGACCTTCATAGATAACTGTGTATCTCAGCGCTTAAAACTTCAATAAGAGAGGCTTCATTCACAGGATCCTTTTATTCAAAATAGTGACCATTATCATTTGTCCAATGATATTTGAGAATTACAGTCACATGACTGAAAATAAAGATCCTTATCCTTGAATAAAACCTTTTGAATTGAGCTCTAGGTTCAAAACCTTAAAGAAAAAAAAATGACTGTCTGCTGGGGCTCCATGACACGCTCTGGTTGCCTGAAAGATGAAACGATGTTGGATTCCTTGTAGCAGGTCAAAAATTGTTCTGCATAACCATAACCTAAATAGGATGTCAGGATGGCTATCCATCTCAGCTAAAGCTACTGCTGGTGCTGGGACTTGTAACCACATAACTCTTGGAAGCAGAACACATCTCTAGCATTGCACAAAGAGTTTTCCTTAAACCAGCAATTCTTCCAGGAATCAGGTCATACTAGTCTTCTACCTTATACAGAAGCTGTTGGGAAAAAAAATGCCACATTCCTAGATCGCCAGGGCCTCAATTTAACTTTATTGTACTGAACAATAAATGGACCCCACCAGGATCCTCAGTCTCTGATGTGTTTCACCCAGCCAATGGGATCCGCTGTTTTAAAGTCAATTGGGTGTGTAAAACGTATTAGAGATTCTGGATCCTGTTGAGGTTCATGCACTGTCCAGTACAATTAAGCTGAACTGAGATGCTGGAGATACAGGTGTGCAGCTATGCTTTTTTCATAGTGCTGGCATAAGTAAAGAGACAGTACTGGCAAGCTCTAGAGCAGTCATGGACCTAAGAGTCTGAGGTGGATGCTGGACACAACTTTGAGCAGTTCTTACTATTGGATTTTGCTATATACAGAATGAGACACTGTTGGGCGTATAACAGCTATCCTGACATCCTTCAGGGCCTGTGTCAACAGGCATTTGTTCACTTCAGACGGCTATGCCTTCCCATACAAGTCTATGGTAATGCAAAACCTGCTTAAATCAGGTCAAATGCATGTCAGATGCACCTGTCAATGACTTCTGATGTCAAACTGATACTATGAACCTAATCCCAAAGACCATTGATGCAGGCTCTAAGGGTAACCTGTCGGGGTTAAAACAATGGGTACTACCATTCTCAACCTGCTTGATAGGAATGCAAGAAATGCCATTGTTTTCACAGCTTAGTGACTAACTGATCCTCAACAAGCCTGCAAGTCAGGAGTTCCAACTTCACCGGCTGTATCACGTGTCAGAGGCCCGTGGCTCACTACGTAATGATGGAACGAGGGGGAATTTACATATTTTAAAGTGAAGGTCAATAATGGCAGCATGTCTTTATCCTAACAGACTATTTTAAAGCCCAACTCCAGTCAAAAACCTTTTTTTAAAATTTTGAATAGAACAGGGAAGGGTTAAAGGCCCTGTCTGGTGTTTAGTGCTGTCTGTGTCCCTATTGGGGGAGATTTCTCCTTACTTCCAGCCTGGACAGGAAGTGATGGGAAATCTGTCTAATGAGGACACAGACAGAAACACATTTTAGTAGAGTGGGAGGGGTTAGAACTTTGGACAATGTATATTATTGCTGTCTGTGCCTTCCTGTCCTAGTGACACAGACCCCCAATTCTTCTACTGTGCGTCACAGGAAACATGGAAATTACTTTGGGGGAGGGGAAGGGGGGAGCACAGACAGAAATAACAACCCGACAAAGATTCTAACTCTTCCCCAACCTATCCTAAGCTAAAGAAGAACAACTGTGAATGGAGTTGGTCTTTAGGAAAAGAGTAAGGTCAGAGTTACCCTGTTTCCCCGAAAATAAGACCTAGCGTCATTATCGGTGATGGCTGCAATATAAGGCCTACCCCCCAAATAAGCCCTAGTTAAAGTCCTTGTAGGTCTTATTTTCAGGGTAGGGCTTATTTTTGGGGAAACAGGGTAGGGCTTATTTGGGGGGTAGGGCTTATATTGCAACCATCACCGACAATCATGTTAGGTCTTATTTTCGGGGAAACAGGGTATGTTGTTGTACTGCCCTCTGCATCTTACTGGGCTAAAAAGTCATATGATAGTGCTAATACTCCAGGCTGGGATATTGGAGCAAAGACCATTCTGGACATGCACAGGACCTAAATTACCTAACCGTATTGTGAATTGGAGTGATGTCAGCCATTAAACATCCAAAAATCTACCAGAGATTTAGAAAATAAAACTAGAATTTCCATTGCATGTGATTGGGTGTCAAAAGACAATACCTGTACACTTTAGTAGATCAGGCCCATAAGCCAAGAATATGACATGCATGTCAACCAGTTAAAGCCATGCAACATGCACATTTCCAGTGTATCCAGATTCCCATGCCTGATTTGTATTCCTGCTTTCCTCACTAGTATTCTGTATTTCTGTATCATTCATAATACACTACTTAAAGGGAACATACGCTTTTGATAATCAGCATTAAAAAATTGTTAAAAGTTGAGCTCAAAACTGATATTTCAGTTTCATTTTCATACTGGCAAGTTGAATGTCATTCTTATATCTTTTGTAGATGTGAGTAGTGAGACCCAGTGCCACCAGTGCAGGGTTCAGTTTCATCTGTCTATCCCTGGCCATTGAAAAGACCAATGAAGTCATTTTTCTCCAATTAATTATCCCGGTAAAAAACGGTAAAGCTAAATAAAAAATTTGAATGTGTTGGTAGGGAGGGATAAAAAGAGACTCTATCGCTGGGCAAAGTGAAATCCAACTCACCATACTCCCCTTCCTATTCTTTTCAGCACACTATAAAGCCCTAAAAAAAAAAGCCCAATACTTCTGGGTAAAGGTGAGCGTATGACCTCCTCCTTCATTTCCTCCTAGGATGCAGTGCTGGGGTTTGAGTAACCAATTGCAAGGCCCAAAAACTGTCATGTGAAAGAGGAGAGGACGTCATTTACCCTATGCAAGCTCTGACATGGAGTTCACACAGGGTATGGAATTAGCAGCAAATGAGCAGGAGAATGTGAGTATAAGTCGATGGTGTGGTGGGTATTCTTATAAATCTGAAAACCTGGAAATGTTCCCTAGCAGTGGGACTCCCCTGGCACTGCAAAGGTTAAATGGTTTGTTTTGGTCTAGGGCACCTTTAAATGCAGCTGTACACTGACATCATCACATACAATGCAGGTCCATATTCCTACATTGTAAATGAGGATGCCCAGGGCCTGTTGGGGGGAGTTTTGGGGGGAAAAGGAGAGCAGAGGGTAACATGAGAAAAATGGTACCCTAAGACAAAAATGAGCATCTAACCCTTGCAATGTGGTGGTGGGGGGCTTATGATCCACTGCAGGGGTAGTGTGGAATGCTCTCTGGAGTTCAGCTTTAGAAAATTAGGGCCAAGTGACAGTTTTTTTTTAACCACATGCATTAGGCAAAATTTACACAGGAGATTGCTAGTGGCTTAATCATGTTCATAAAATTGCTAGTGAATTGCTAGCAGTAGGATTAGTTTAGGATTGCTAAATAGATGGAACAAATGACTCCCTATGGAATTAGCTACACAAGTAGCATCTTGCAGAAACAACTCATTCATGATTAAAACATTGTGATTGGAGCATCCAAGAGTTGGTCAATACAACATACACTACCTATCGCCCATCACCCATGTAGTTTATCCCTTATGCTGAATAAATCAATAAATAATTAGAAAGAGAGAGCTAATGTCCCATCAAATGGAAATACCAGTTTTGGGTAGAGCTCACATTCTACAGTATTTCCTCTGTCTCCATTTTAAAGTGCATTTTTAATACTTGGATATGTATCTGTGTTTAAAGTGTATGCCCTGGAAAAAAAATAAAATTAAAATCAGTAAATCTCTACTATACATGCACATTTCTCAGTGTTTTGTCTCCTAAAAAGATCTCTGAGGAATCCAGTGAGCTCCTAACGTCCTGTTGTAAGATGACAATGTTGCCTCTGCTATATTAACATCACAAGCAGTGTTGTCAGCCCTGCCAAGTTCTTTCTTGTTGGAGTACAGAACACCCCATCATCCCCATAATATAAGGTTGAGGTGTTCTGTAGAGAAGAGGGAGCTTGGTTAGCTGATAGAGAGGCAGAGTTGTCAGCTCAAACAGCTATAACAAACCCTGGACAGATTAGGCGATGAACAGGTTATGTCTATGTCAATAACATGGTTATCCCATACCCATCTCATAGTCAGGGCTGGATTGTTGCTAAGGGGGCTATATATATTGTGCACGTACAGGCTGTAGTAATGTAAATCTAGCCTCTTAGGACAATAACATGGGGCAATGTGCAGCAGCATGCAGCAAAAACCATAGCATCCAATCATCTATCATCTTTCTTAAGTCTGCTCACTCAGCTTCTCAAAGCTGATTTGTAATTTGTTGCAGACAGGGTGTTACTGCTCTGTATTAAATAAGTACACATGGGCGTCCGCAGAACTTTTTTCAGGGGGGGCATAATTTTAGGGTCACCCATGTACTGCCCCTTTTCGACAAGGTCATTATCACATTATCATGGTCAGAGACTGCAGACGTAGTACAGTCCCTAGGATAAGTAATGGATAATGGCCAACAGACCCTTTTACCAGACCCAGCGAAACAATAGCTGTGATTCCTCCGGCTGGACGATCGCTCACTCTGGGTTCCCCGGGGGAACTCTGGTCAGTAGTGTAGCATGTCTGTACCCTGGTAGTGGCTCAGTCTTTCTCTCTCTGGTGGTGCTGGGCAGCGTGGCTCTCTCTCTGGTGGCGTTGGGCAGCGTGGCTCTCTCTCTGGTGGCGCTGGGCAGTGTGGCTCTCTCTCTGGCTTCCGCCCAGCACACTCTTCGTTCTTTGTCCTGTAGCACTCTCTCCCTCAGCTTTTTTCCAGGCTGCAGTCTCTCAAACTCTCTCTTGATCAAGCTGTAGCCTCCTCCCTGTGGAAAATGGGGCTGCCAATCTTTGGGACTACATGTCCCATGATGCTCTCCTCTCCTAGTCTCCTTTGATTGGCCCTTAGTTATGTCCAATAGGCCCTCAGTTATGGCCAATAGGGAAGGAATGGAGCAGGCAGGAAGCTGGGCAGGGAACCTGGTGAGAGACAGGAGAAAGGGGGGGTGAGCGGGGAAACCTTTGATAGCCCGCAGCTCACCTTTCTCCTGTCACAGCACCGCCGAGTTCTCTGCTGGACTGAGCACAGAAAAGAGCCCAGAGACAGATTACACTGATGGGTGGGCTTGACAGCACCTTGATGGTCCCCCCCCCTGGCAGGTGGCACCCGGGTGCGGGCTGCCCACACCCTGATAGCGACGCAACTGTACTGAATTTAAGATCCGATCCCTGAGTCCAGGGGGGGGCACTTGACCCCCCTTGCCCCTACCTGCGGACGCCCATGTAAATACATTGTACATGTGTGCTTCAGCTGTAGTGGCCAATAAACAATCAGTTTCTGTTCGCCTAGTAGAAATAAGTACATCAAAATATCATTGAAATTGACACGCTTCCCATTAATTTAATTCATTTGATTTAAAATTTCAATAAACTCTTATTCTACAATATATAAAGCTTCCCAAATCTAATTTGCAATCCTTAGTTCCAATCCTATTTTTTAAGATGTTTGCCTATTGTAATGGTTTTGCAACACAGGAACTGAGACTTATCAAAGAATTCTTCTAATAGAGTGACTAGAGAATATATCCCTTCAGCTCTATATTTGATGCCTTTCTTTCTTCCTTTTGTCCTGTCAACCTATATATCTTTACTTACTTTCCTTATTTTACTTTGTTCTTGCTGATCTAATAATGCACGTGCCATTATCTCACAAACAATTTTTCCCCAAAAAGTGTTTTTCCCTTGATGAAGCTGCATAGGGGACGAAACTTGTCGGTAGCACTTTGCACAGCTGATTCCAGAAATGCACTTTGCAGTAATAATATATATATATATATATATATTTTTTGGTCACTACGGTCAAAGCAGTATTAATATTTTTGGTAATGATTGGAGCGACATAGGAATAAGAGTGAAAGAGTGAGTGGAAAAGAAATATGCTATTGAGTGAGGAAGGAGAGTAAAATAGATTAGATTAATAGATCAGCAAGAGCAAAGTAAAATAAAATAAGGACAGTGAGTAATGAAATAAAAGCTGACAGAAGATAAAGAGTGAGAAAGAAACTCATCAAACAGAATGTTGGAGAGAGGCGATGAGAGATTTTGAATATATATTCTCTAGTTATCCTATTAAAAGAATCTTTATAGATACGGTAATACTTAGTTCCTGTGTTGCAAAACCATTCCAAGTCACTTATAAAATAGGGGTGAAAATAAAGATTATAAATTTGATTTCAGAAATGTCATATATTATAGAATAAAGGGTTATATTTTCAAACACATGGGTTAGATGCACGGAATGCATGTCAATTTCTGCTATATTTTGATGTATTATTTCTCCATTGACAGATATAGGTATATAAGTATGCATATATATATATAGTATATAGATATAGATATCTATATCTATATAGATATATATATATATATATATATATACACACACACACAAATTAAGGGGTTGTGCTTGTATAGACTTGTAGAGATTAGACAGGAAAATGAATTGCGATAGTCTGTTACACTGGTAGTTAGATGCAGCCATTTTGGCCAAAGCCTTGTTGAGTAGGCCTAAAGACAAGGAGAACATCAGCTTACTAGTGACTCAAGAATAATATAAAGTAAAATGGAAGCAGAAGAAAACTATAGGACAGGAAAAGATCTGAATTGCCCATATTAAGCAATCTAATTGTATCTGTCAATTTTGTATTGCAAAAATGAGATCCAGAAGTGGATTGTTTGCTATGGACCAGTGTGAAGAGTGTATGTTCCCTTTAGTTGTGATTATAGTTTTACACCAAATATTTCTGAAAAGAACCCCATAAAGGAACAATAGAAAATCCTGTCACCGGTTTGTCCTCAATAACTGACCGCTCGCTTGCATCCTGTTTCCATCTCAAAAGATTTCCTTCCGGTTGGCCGCCCTATGAACGGTTCTATGCAGCCTGAAGCTAGCTAGACTACAGCAGGCAGAGCTTCAGAAAGATTAAACAGTCTACCGACCAGACATATACAACGCCTTACTCCTGCGTTTTTTCTCCAGGCGGCGCAGCCGTTTTTCTTCCCGGCGCCGGGCCTCCTCAGCCTCCTGGTGCTGGCGGCACTTGTGGAAGTTTTCCACCACCACTCCGACGAACATGTTGAGGACAAAGAAGCTGACGATGAGGAGGAAGGAGATGAAGTAGAGGAGCATCCAAGGGTTGTTGTTCCGGATGGGCTGCAATGACAGGAGACAGCCAGGATAAGCTTAGCGGCATATAGATTGTCAACTGAGCTGCTCAACATTAAATAGGAAGTCAACGTCGAGCAAAATAATCAGGTTCAAAGACTAAACCAAATATTAAGTATCTCTGAGTCCATAGAGAATGTTATAGGACAAGTTCAGGGATTAAAAGTTAAAGTCCCCTTCCTAAGCCCCTTACCTACCCCAAGCTGAACCATTGTTTCCTAGGTACTTACTTCTTCTGACAGCGACCAAGCCACATCCCAGCTGATAATAGGGGCCTTACTGCCTACACCTGTGCACTAACGTTGCATGGAAGTACCTTTGATGCAGGAATAACGTTCCATTCAAGTTTATGAGACATTAGTGCACAGGCATGGGCAGTCTGGCACTAGAATTTTACCGGCAAGGATGTAAAAAGGTTTTATATAATTCATAAACTTGTCCCTCCAAAGCACATATGTCAAACTCAAGGCCAGAGAGCCGAATCCGGCCCACCAGGCCTTGCCATGTGGCCCTGAGTATTCCTATGTATCTGAGTAGATATATAGTCTTACAGTTACAACCGGCTCTTTTGAGATAACAATAATGCTGGTGCAGCCCACAATGAAATTGAGTTTGACACCCCTGCTGCAAAGGAAACCAATACTGATAAAGTATAGAGGCTGAAATTGCTGACCCCACTTTCTATAAAAGGCCAGTCATCTGGCTGTCATGCTGACTCCATGCTTTCATTATGCTTTAGTTATGTTTTTAAGAATACATTTGACATTGTTATTTATCATTATTATTATTGTTATAAAATATTTGAGGGCATGTGCAGCTTCACAGCCCGTTCATTCTGAATGGGTCCCAGCACAGGACTAATGCTCCTGCTCTACCACACACATTACTAAGCGCAATATATGTAAATGGGCTCTTGGAGGGAAGCTGTCAGGAAAGAAATACAGAATTTGCCACTTGTGACTTGTTTTTAAAGGTGAAAGTTGAGTGGGAGGGGCTGTCATTCTCATCCTTGTTTCTTTACCTAGTAAGCCACTGACCCAGAACAAATACGCAGCTAATACCTTCGCCACTTCTAACCTTCTCTCATCTATTCTGCTACTGACCACCTCTATGACAAAATCTCACCCCTGTCCTGCCCCAACCAAGCTATTTCTGTCTACAATAAAACCCTGTCCTCCACTCTAGACGAGCTTGCTTCCCCCACTACACAAGAATCAGGTCTCGACCCCTACAACCCTGGCAAACAGATGAAACCTAGCCGTGCTGTTGAGCGTCTGTGGTATAAGACTAAGTCTCTCAAAGACTTCAACCAATACAAATCTGCCCTCCAAAAATACAACTCTTGCATCCACACTGTCAAGCATACCACTTTCATTAACACCTTCTCATCCAGTCGCCGTCAACTCTTCTCTACTTTTAATTCTCTACTTCGTCCTCCACTACCTCCCCCCACTAACTCACTTACTACCCAGGAGATTGCTAATCACTTCAAAAGTAAGATTGATACAAATTTGTGATGAAATCTCCTCTCTACAGGTATCTCCCCCAGTTAACACCCCATGTCAACAGGTACAATTGACACTCCCTTTATTCAAATCTGCTACTATAGATGAAGTTGCTAAACTCCTTTCTAACTCCCACCTAACCACCAGTCCTCTGGACCCTATTCCCTCTCAAATACTACATTCACCCTCTGACTCTATTATACACTCTCTAACCTACATCTTCAATTTCTCCCTCTCTTCTGGCATCTTGCTCTAAAACATGCACTGGTTACCCCCATACTTAAAAAGCCGTCCTTGGACCCTACCAATCTTAACAATCTACGCCCTATCTATTTCCTACCCCTTTCCTCTATACTCCTTGAACACCTGGTCTGCAACCAACTGAGTGACCACCTCATAAAGAATGACCTTCTTGATCCCCTTCAGTCTGGATTTTGCCCTCAACATTCCACAGAAACCGCTCTTCTAAAACTCACAAATGACGTGCTAACTGTAAAAACCAACGGACACTATTCTGTACCCCTACTTCTGGACCTTTCGCCGGCCTTTGATAGGTTGTCCACCCCCCCTCCTCAAAAAACTTTACTACCTCGGTCTCCGTGACTGTGACTGCTCTTTGGTGGCTCTCATCCTACCTATCCCAACGCACCTTCAGTGTCACTTAAAATTCTACTTCCTCCTCTTCTCTTCCCTTCTCTGTTGGAGTCCCCCAAGGTTCTGTTCGTGGACCTCTTTTATTTTCAATCTACACCTCTTCCCTGGGTCAGCTGATAGCTTCACACAGCTTTCATATAATTTCTAAGCTAATGACACCCAAATCTATCTCTCCACCCCTCAACTCACTCCATCAGTCTCCTCACGCGTCACTAATTTACTAACAGGCATATCTGTCTGGATGTCACACCACTTCCTCAAACTCAACTTGTCCAAAACCGAGCTCATAATATTTCCTCCCCCAAGTGCCTCTTCCCCTGACTTCTCTGTCAAGAGCAATGGCACAACCATCCACCCATCCCCAGAGTGCTAGATGTTCTGGACTCTGAACTCTCCTTTCGGCCCCACATCCAATACCTTTCCAAAGCTTGCCGCCTCAACCTCCGCAACATCTCCAAACTACGTCCCTTCCTAACCAATGAAACCACAAAGCTCCTGATTCACTCCCTGGTTATCTCTCGCCTCAATTACTGCAACTCCCTCCTAATTGGCTTATCCTTAAATAGACTATCCCCCCTTCAGTCCATCATGAATGCTGCAGCCAGACTCATCCACCTTACAAACCGCTCAGTGTCTAATACCTCTCTCTGCCAATCCCCTCATTGGCTGCCACTCACCCAACGAATTAAATTCAAAATACTAACAATACATTACAAAGCCATCCACAACTCTTCCCCAAGCTATATCACTAGCCTAGTCTCAAAATATCAACCTAATCGTCCTCTTCGCTCCTCCCAAGACCTCCTGCTCTCTAGCTCCCTTATCACCTCCTCCCATATTCCTCTCCCTTCCTCTGGAATACCCTACCCCAGTCTGTCAAACTATCTCCAAATCTATCTACTTTTAGGTGATCCCTGAAAACTTTTCCCTTCAGAGAAGCCTAACCTGCCTCCACGTAAAAACTGTTCTTTTATTTCCTTAATCAGCTCATCCCCCACAGTCACTACCCTTTCGTATCACTTGACCCTCCTGACCAAGATTGTAAGCTCTAATGAGCAGGGCCCTCTGATTCTTCCTGTATTGAATTGTATTGAAATTGTAATGGCTGCCCGAATGTTGTAAAGCGCTGCACAAACTGTCATATAAATCCCGTATAATAATAATAAATAATAATAATACATTTGAGAACTTCCAGCATGCATGTGCATCATTGACTCACTAAAGAAAAATGAGGATGATGGCCCTGGAGCCTAGGGTGACCACATTTCCAAACTGCCATTCAGGGACCCCCCCCCCTCACAGCACAGCCAGGGCGGCCGATGCTCGCTCTACCCAGAAGCACTGATTATGCCCCTAAAAAAGGCCACTGCATCGCCATTTTACTCACTGACAGTACTTGTCCTGGCCAGTGATTAGACACAAGAGGTGGGATTTATGATTTCTTCAAACACAAGCAGGGGTGGGGATTGTGCCTCTCCAGACATTCCCGGCCATAACAAGTGCTGTCAGTGAATAAAGCAGCCTTTTTTGGGGGCATAACATAGGCCTGGGGGGAGGGGGGGTGGCTGTGTCAGCTTCATTCTGGGAGCCTGTATTGTCCTGAAATGAAGGTGCCCGGGACGCAGGACAGGCCTGCAAAATGTGGGACTGTCCCAGGCAATCCGGGACACATGGTCACCCTACTGCAGCCTCCACCTTTAAACAAAGTCAGCAATAGCAGTTTACATATTTCCTAAATGCCAACTTTAAAGCATTATATTGTATTAATTGTTGTACCTGTACATCAGGGGCCACGGCGTCCAGTCCGTCATACATAATGTTCACCCAGCCATCTTTAGACGACAGAACAAACAGTGACATGAGGGCCTGGAGAGAGAACACAGTCTACATCAGCAACATCCACAGGATTCCAAGATAATAAAGAATTGTAGAACATTGACAGCAGTTACAGTGCAGGTACTCAAGGTGGTGGGGTGGAAAGAGCTGAGGACAGGTAGACACTTACAAAGTGAGGAACTTGACTGGCCCATCATTAGCACCCTGCCTGGACTTGCACCCAAGACCTTTCCTGTTACCTGTATGCTCCTTGACCACTGTGTTCCTGGAACAGATTGTTTGCTCAGCAGGAAATAATGACAACCTGATATTTCAGTTGCTGGGAGGTACTGGTGGGCAGAAATCTACCACGATCTTCCCTGTCTCAGGAACTCCCGTAGGGAGGTTTAATCACTTCAGAACCTGTCCTTGTCAAGTCTAATGACACAGCAAGGAAAGGCTCAGCACTTCTGCTGTACTATATACATTGTACACTGAATTTGAACGTGAGCACAATTTCTTGCAATTATGTATTACTTGATTAAGTGCATTTAAAGCCTACCTAAGACCAAAACAGACAGGTAATATATTGCAGCTTATCAGTTCTCAGATGTGGTGGCTGCGTTCGTTTTCTTTTGTATAGATTTTGTCCCCTTTATCCTTTATTTTCACCTGGTGAACCTACCAGTAACACACTTCTCTCTCCTCATCTCCATTACATACAGTAGGAGGTGTTTTGTAGTTCACAGAAGGTTGTTGTAAGGCCCAATTCATACCTAGGCATTTTCAAAACACACTACAATTGCAAAACGCAGGTCATTATTTTCAATGGCACCTAAAACGCAGTGCAGTTTTGCTGCGATTGTCACGTAATTTTTTGTATGGCAATCACTGAAATCCAATGAAACTTATCGATCAAAAGAAGCTCCTGCTCCTATTTGGGTAACAAGCTTCCCGCAATGCGATTTGCTGTGAGATAAATCACAGCAAACCGCATTGCGTTTTAGGTGCCATTGAAAAATAATGGCACCTGAACCTGCGTTTTGTGATTTTAGTGCGTTTTGAAATCGCAGGCAGAATTGTAGCGTGTGAATAGGGCCTAAAAAGCTGATGAGATTGTTTGAGATTTCAGTTCAGTCCACAGGAAGTTGCATGGGTGCAAGACTTTTGACAGGATCAACAGGTATTTTTCTGTACTTGGTTGTACACCAAGTACACGTTTACAAGTGCAGTGTTGTGTACCGCCCCTCTGAAATGTGATTGGCGGTGGATGACTTTTTTCAGAGGCATTTGACAGGTGGCTCGGAGGTGCTATATTGCCTCCTGAACACTTGTTTAATCAGTAAAAGCCCATGTGGATTGCATGTGGTTGCAGCTTGGTCCCATTCACTTAAATGGGTCATGCCAAACACGAAATGCTGTAAAAGTTTTGCAGCAAAGCTTGGTGGCCACTGCACTGGTACTGGTGGTACTGCCATTGCACAGTTTAGATAGGCGGTCAGGAACAAGGCAGTCAAAACCACTGCTCGGTCACCTATCTTACTGCTAACCCATGGCCGCCCATGTAATTGGGGGCCTAATGGACTGAGAACAAGGGCCAGTACTGTGAGACATTCAGGGTTTACTGCTTGCCTGCTTACAGTAGGGGACAGCAAATCTCATTAGTGTGCTGCAGCTCTTGAATAATCCAATCAGCGCCCTGGAGTCTGGCTGGGGAAGCAGAACTTTAGAAACTTTCTTTTTTTTTCATCATTTTCATCATTTTCATCATTACTAAGATTTTATGGAGTAGGGATTTGGATGGTGTTGAACTGCGGACATGAAGACTGCTTAAAGTGGTTGTAAAACCTCACATACACCCAGTGAAGTGACTGGCCTCATGAGATGAAACAAATACTACTACTATGTTGTACCTGTTTATCTACAGACTATTCTTCTCTACATATGCTCAAAGTCCAGAATTTATAAAGCTAATACTAGCATAGAATGAGAAACTTACCTTAGAATAAAGCCCTTCAGCGCCGCGATGCCAGCGCTGAGACGGCTGACATATTCCCCCGGTCTTCCTTCTGGGTGTGCGTCCTCTGGCTACAATTGTGGCTGGGGGCATGATGACGTCACTCCCGCGTTTCCGGCACGGGCTCAGAAGGTCCGGCAAGTTTAGGAGATATTCACAGTACCTACAGGTAAGCCTTTTATTAGGCTTGCCTGTAGGTAAAAGTGGTGTAACAGAGTTTACAACCACTTTAATCAGCTACAGAGCCCTCCCCTGTCACCTTTTTTCTCTTGGTGTCAGGAAAACTTGTCAGAAGTGATTCATGCTGATAGCAGAGGAACAAAGCAGCAGACAGAAATTACACTTCTTGCTCTTAATTGAGACAAGTGCACACTATAGAAGGACATGCTTTGCTCTTATTTCATGTCTGAGGTTTATAACCACTTTAAGCTGTAAGACAAATGTAGGACACATTTGTGGAGCATGTTATTTAGGTCCAGAGATTGTGATATTTGCCTGGTGTTCTGCTTTAAAGGAATTGTAACTACCTAAAAACAAGTTTTCATGTAATGCTCACATTTTTTCAGGCTATTATTATTTTGACTGCATTATATATACTTAAATACTACAAAAGAGCTGCTTATACATAGGATAAGCTGAGTAGAAAGTTTATATTTTTTAAGCACCCCGATTAACTTGTCTTGAGATATCTGAGAGCTGAATACATGATTTTTTTTTTGTCTGGAGGTTCATTTTAGGTGAAATATCCAACAAAAAGAGTGAAATCCTGTGCATCATGACTCAAAGAAAATTTTGGAGCCATGAGTGCAGCACACCAATATTAGCTTTTTTCTTATTTTATCTCTTTTAGTCTGCTAAATATATGTGGCACCCTTTAGTGTGCTAGATGTAGATAGTTTTTTCTTGTAGTGTAAGCTGTAGTGTAGGAAAATTTGGCTTGGCTGAGAGCCAGGCCTGGGCTGAATCTGGGTCAGGGCTGAGTGACTCAGGGAGGCTGGATGACTCAGCAAGCAGTTTCTCTGGTGCCTCACCCTGTTTCTGGAACCTTGGAGAAGCTTCCAGGTGTAGTGGGTGGAGACTAGGAGGAGCTGCTTGGCATATTTATGAGGTCCTCGACCAATCCCCAGCAAAAAGGGTCTGGAAGGGTGTAGGCACCTCATGAATAGGCACGAGTCATACCAGCAGGGGCAGTCAGGTGGAAGATGGAGTGCTGAGGAGGCTGTTGGTGGCCCTTGAGGGTGCCACCGAGTCTGGGGGGGGGGGGGGCTGGTGGGTGATGTAGGGCCTGGGGCTCGGGTGCTGGAAGGATCCCCCACAACACATGGACGAACCCCTTCCTGGAGGCACAGGAGCAAGGAGAGGACAGTGGGAGCAGAACAGCTGGGTGGGCTGCTAAGTGATCAGTCTTGGAGGACTGTGGAGAGAGTGTCAGTCTGGGAGGACTGTGGAGAAGTAGCCAGGGTGGGCTAGTGAAAGAGGCAGCTGCAGCCAGGCCAGGCGGCTGGCAGTGACTGAAGAGGTGGTGCTGGGATCAGCAGCCACATGTGTGATTAAGCTGGACCCTGAATTTTTTGTTACACACTCAAAGGGGCCTTGGGTTCCTGCCTATAACGGGCTTTTGCTCTAAATCTGACTGAGTGCTTTTGTCAGATCCACAAAGAGTGTGTCAGCTGGAGTTCTACAAGCAAGTGTTTTGGATGAAGTATGGAGTGTATATAGACTGTACATAGGAGAAGTTGGTTCGTGAAATATGTTAACCTTGCTGCTACAGTCCTCTACCTCTTTTGCACATAGTTTGTCCCTGAAGTTTTTTTTACATCAAGTGGGCATCCCATAATTGACCAATCCGTACCTAAGTTATTTTCCCTTAATAAAATGAAAAAAACAAAGTACTGGACTGCTTTCTGACTCTGAAGTGACTGTGAAAATTCGGTGTGCCTGGCTGTGCAAGGTGGGAGATCCCATTCTATTTGCGGCTCCCTAGGGGGTGCGCTACATACACCATTGGAAAGCATTTGTTATATCAGTCATATAAGTGCAAAAAATACCCATTGATCTTGTCAGGCACTCAGATCTGTCCTGTGTCCTGTGCACACTTCCTGCTCTCTCAAAGAGCCCCCCTAGTTCTTATATTGGACTACAGAATGATTGGCCTGTTGTAGAGATCTGAGAGTGGGAGAGGTTGAGGGGTTTGTTTAAAAGCAAATGGGAATGGCTGACACACTAAGTCCACAAAATTGCTATGTTTTGTAAGCCCACAACAGGGTTTAGGATCTGAGTGCATTTCTGGGCAATCAACAGGTATGTTTCTGTTTTTACAGTTTCCTTAAAGGGATTAAACATTAACACGTGATTTTTTTTATTTAGCCATGACATACACTCTCAGGGCCCAGATTTGAACCTGATATTTCTGCAGCATCTGGCTGTGGCTCTTCTCACTGTGCCACCTGAGACGCTAGCCTGATCTCTTGGATAACCTTATATTGTATCTTGTTTCTAGTGAACCTTGAACTCCTTGCTCCTCCTATGATCTATTCAGGCCATGTCTATGTACTTCCTGTTTACCAGATTACTCTGCTCCTTACGCTTCTGCTTCTGTCTGTATTTTCATTACCACTCGTTATCAACCTTTGGTTTGTTCTTCCACTATGCTTTGCTTAGTCCCAACCTGCAACCACTTGTTACGGACCTTCAGCTTGTTTACTTACTACGCATCTGCTTAATCCCTACCTACCACATCTGCAATCGGAACCTGACTTGCTCATCTCCTGGTGGGGCGATATTGAGGACTGCGAAATGGTACTAGCACGCAGCGAAACCCATCTCCACCATCAGGAGCTCTGGTGAAGACCACCTAGTGCCTAGACCCAAGCCTCAGTAGAGCCCGTGAAGAAAGAAAAATGTATGCATAGTTCCCACTGCAAACAGATGACATCTGCAGGTCAGGAAAGCTAAGCCTGCATAGTTTGCTGTGTTCATTCAGCCCAAGAATACAGCTAGGGGCAGGAACTATCAGCTATAAAAGTTAAACATTTGCTTTGATTGGTCTTTGTTTAAATTTTTAACAACATACCTGACCAAGGTTATCAAAGTTGTATTTCCGTCTCACCCACTTGAATCGTGGCCCAATGCATTCTGATCGGTTAGTGACATTGCGGACATCCGGCCCCTCGCAGGTATAGAACTTGCCTTTGAAGAGCTGTAATAAAGACGAACGTTTATCCTACAGACAGATAGCATGCTTCTAATATACCTTTCACAACCCCAGCAAGGATGGTGACTAACATCTCAAAGAGACCCTGTCACCAACTTAAAAAAAATCAGGTAAAAGCACAGAATAATCAAGTATTGAAAATGCTTACTTGCAGCAAAATCCTATCCATAAATTATTTTTTGTCACTTGCTAGAACATTTGACTAGTCAGTTCCCTAGTACAGCTCCCTTCCTCCTTGCATTCTCCCTTCTGGGGGTGTCTGATTGTCTCCTTCTGAGGAAGTCGTGCCAGCGGTGAAACATGGTAAGGAATGCATGCTTTTAAACCAGCATGTTGCCTTGCTACCTATGCCCGGTTGACCTGTTGGTTTGGCCCTTATGTACCAGTAGGTGGTAAGAGCCACATTAATGAGCGATCTGCAAATAGAGCCACATATAAAATATTTGTATATACTGTATATGACAATTATAGCTTTAAATAGTATTTGAGCCCCTTCACTTAACGCTTATAAAGTTTTTTTTTATTGTCTAAAATAATAGCTCTCCTTTGAAACAGATAAAGACATTAATATTTATTCATCCTGTAGGCTAATTCATTTATCAAGCAGTATATAGCAGAAATGCTTTAATAATGGATCATCATTTCCAGTGTGCATGGTTGTTTGTACAATGAAAAATCCTTATAACTGCAGTGATGGTAAGGGCTCCCTTATTATGTTGTACCTGAACACCCAGAATCCCAAAGATGATGAAGAAAGCGCAGCAGATGAGGACAATGTTTCCAATTGGTCGCAATGAGGAAATCAGAGTCTCCACCACCAGCTTGAGTCCTGGTGCTCTGCTGATGACCCTGAGAAGAGAATCAGAAAAGGTTTTAAAGGTTTTCACAATTAGCTAAAAGAGCACATGTACAGGGACAGGAAGTTCTTACAGGTGAAGGGTTCAATCCATTCGGGTAATCATAGTAAAGTTACTTTTTAAATAAACCTGCGGCCAGGCAAAAGTAGGTGAGTCTCAAAGCAAACCCTCACTGACCTCTGTAGCAGCGGGTAATGTGCTTCTCTTCTGTGTCGGCATTAGTGATTAGGAGTATAGAAGGCTGCTGATACTTGACTAGAGTATAAATATGAAGTTAAGGCCTTCCCCCAAGCTGCCTGGCCAATCCATTACCCAACCTACCACCAAAATAAGACTCTGACTCCAACTGGGATTTAATGGCAACAGCAGCCACTTTATTTACCAAAATAAACTCTGTTCTCCAGCTTGGATCGCTTTTCACTTGGAATATAGGCATATGCTTTACATCCAAACACTCTGATGTGCCCAATGCTAGGCTTTGATCCATGCCACATTTCGAATGGAGTACTTGTAATGGCTCTTGAGGGTAGTCTGTTCTGTAGCTAGGTTGCAGTCATGACTGCTTCTCCCCAGTACTTGCAGGTGCAGGATGGCATCCGACAACATGCATCTGGCCATTTCTATAAGAGTGCAATTTTTCCTTTCTGCTATACCGTTTTGTTCAGGAGTGTATGGTGTGGTTGTCTGGTGTACTATTCCTTGTCTCTTAAGATATGAGGCCACTTCTTTGCTTATGTATTCTCCTCCATTGTCGGTGCGTAATATTCCTGGTTTGCGTTGGAATTTGTGCTTGCCTTGTGGTGTAATGCAGTTCAGGAAGCCCTGGCCTTTACCTTTGGCAGTGATGTTTCTCCCATTTGCTAGGAAAACTTTGTTTTTTTAATTGTAATTAATGTTTGTGAAGAAGGTCTCATCGCTAGTCATGTTGCTTATTACACCTGAGTCTATGCATCAGCCGCGTGGCTTGCTGCTCTGTGTCACTTTAAAGGTGAAACTCTATGATGTGTCTACAGTTTCTTTTGTGGATAGCTCTAGCTTTCTCTACTCCGCTTTCTAGATAGAACAGCCTTTTTTTAAGTGACCGGTCTTCTTACAGCGAAAACAGGCTCTGCTTTCTTTGTTGTACTTTATGCCTTTGTACATCTTAAGAGCTTTCTCTTCATGGTGCATATTTTCTTTTCTTCTGTCATATTCATTGATTCATTTCCCTTTGACATATTCCAGTGTCAGCTCCTGCTCGGGTCTGGTTTATAAAGCGTTATTGAGAGCAGTATATGTCTCTGGAAGGCTGCAGAGGAGCAGGGCAACAGTATGGTTATCTTTGATGTCCTCTCTGATGGTGCGTAGCTGCTCTATGATCTCTAGCATAGCTTTCACGTGGTCACATATTTGCTGGCCTTCTTCTAGTCTTATCTTATACAGCTTTCATAGTAGAAATAACTTGCTTTTTTGACTTGAATGCTCATGCAGTTTCTGTAATGAGGTGCACATATCTTTGGCCCTTTTCTCTGTTCATATGTGGATTATAATAATAATCCACATAAGCTTATAATAAGCTTATAATTGCTTTTTCCTGTCTATCCTTCCTATCTCAGTCCTTCGTCTCTCCGTGTGTGGGTCTGTCTGTATTCAGCATTTGCCACAAGTCATCCTTGCTAAGAAACACTTCCAGTTAAAACTTCTATAGCTGGTAATTGGCATTGTTCAGCTTTGACATTGTAAACTTCACATCTGAACTGCTTGCCATCTTTCAGCAGTTTGCATACAGTACTCACAGACTTGCAGAATTCTTTTTACAGTGCCTGCTGGGTGCTGCTGGGTGCCTGGGACCCATAACCTATTGTGCAGAGTATTACAATAAGCGCTGGAAGCTTCTTGGATGCAGTAATACGGCTTTACTTTCATGGAGAAATATATTACATGTCTTATAGCATGGAGAAACATGAACAGGAAGCAGGAATATTCAAGTACATGCACTGAGATAGACAATACATCCTGTTATATTATAGAAAACATGAACTATACACTATAATACTACAGCGCCACCTGCTGCATAGATAGGTATAATGCATACAGTATTGTCAGTTTATTAACAACTTTACATGACATGCTGTTGTTCTTTTCCAACATAGCCCACTTCACCAATCAGGTCAGTACACCTCTTCTTGCATCATTCAAACTTTCCAAACTCTCCACCTCTGTCCTCCACTCCCCTTTTAACCTAGTCATGCTGTCCCTCCATTAATTTCTTTCTGGATTTTTTTTTTCCGGGCCTGACTCTGCTGGGAGAGGGGAACAGGGTAAGGTTAATTGCTAAGACCCTGCTGTGGGGGGGGGGGCACAGGGACTGAGCTGCCGAGTCACTGTTAGGAGAAGGGACAGGGGGAGCTAAACTTCTTATGCCGCGTACACACAAGCGGACTTTTCGACCAGACTGGTCCGACGGTCTATCCGACGGACTTTCGGCAGACTTCCGACGGACTTTCCAAATGAACGGACTCGCTTTTATCGGCAAAATTAACACCTTGCGAGCCCCGTCACAGAGCATACCAGGCCCTTAGGTCTGGTAAAAATTTTAAGGGGAACCCCCTACCCCGAAAAACAACGGCGTGGGGGTCCAGACCCTTACCAGACCCTTATCCGAGCACGCAGCCCGGCCGGTCAGGAAAGGGGGTGGGGACGAGCGAGCGCCCCCCCCCCTCCTGAACTGCCCTCAACATGGGGGGGTGGGTGCTTTGGGGAAGGGGGGTGCTCTGCGGCCCCCCACCCCAAAGCACCTTGTCCCCATGTTGATCAGGACAAGGGCCTCTTCCCGACAACCCTGGCCGTTGGTTGTCGGGGTCTGCGGGCGGTGGGATTATCGGAATCCGGGATCCCCCTTTAATAAGGGGGCCCCCAGATCTCGGCCCTCCGCCCTATGTGAATGAGTATGGGGTAGATCGTACCCCTACCCATTCACCTGGGGGTACATCGTACCCCTACCCATTCACCTGGGCCCCCCGCCCGCAGACCCCGACAACCAACGGCTAGGGTTGTCGGGAAGAGGCCCTTGTCATCATTAACATGGGGACAAGGTGCTTTGGGGTGGGGGGCTGCAGGGCGCCCCTTCCTCAAAGCACCCACCCCCCCATGTTGAGGGCATACGGCCTGGTACGGTTCAGGAAGGGGGGGGGCGCTCGCTCGTCCCCACCCCCTTTCCTGACCGGCTGAGCTGCGTGCTCGGATAAGGATTTGGTATGGATTTTGGGGGGACCCCCATGCCATTTTTTTCGGCGTAGGGAGTTCCCCTTAAAATCCATACCAGACCTAAGGGACATTGTCACCTCTTTCTTGCACTCACTGCAATAGGAAAATGTGTTTTTCCTATTGCAGCGAGCACGAGATGCATAGTACCCTGTCGCTGAGAACCAGCGCGATAGGATTGCGCTGGAAACATTCTTGCGGGCAGGTGCTATAGCTGGGTCGTATTTGATTCGTCGGACCAGCATATAGAGGAACGGGCTTCCCTATAGGAACTGGGTCCGGCGGAATTCCGGCAGAAAGATTTGAAACAAGTTTCAAATCTAAAGTCTGTCGGATTTTCGACGGAAAAGGTCTGTCGGAAGTCCGATGAAACCCACACACGGTCGGATTGTCCGACGGATTTGGTCCGTCGGACCAGTCCGGTCGAAAAGTCTGCTCGTGTGTACAGGGCATTAGAGGACAATTTCAGTGCTTGTGCTGTAAACCTTGAGGATGATTTGCCCAGGATAAGCCCCCGTATACCCCAACACAGTCTATTGTGTTCAGTGAGATGTGACTGATAGACCTGATAGACATGAGAGATATGGACCTTGCCAATGTATGGATGTTATGCAAACACTGTAATAGGACCATCTGTGGAGAAAAGCACCGTTCATCAGCTTCAAAGTTTTGTTCCAACACAAGGGGTTGATTTATTAGAACAGGAGAGTGAAAAATCTGGTGCAGCTGTGCATGGTAGCCAATCACTTAAGGTTGTTCAATTAAGCTTTCACACAAAAAAAAAAATGGAAGCTGATTGGTTTCTATGCAGAGCTGCACCAGATTTTGCACTTTCAAGTTTTAGAAAATCAACCCCAAGGCCTTATAATTATCACATTTTTCAAAAAAGCTGTAACCATGCTTTAAAAAATAATTTTTTGTCTCTTGGCTATTGATTTTTTGGAACAGGCGCCTTCCCGTGCAGAGTTATAAATACTTTTCTTAGTATTCCAGATACAATTTTGTAGGGTGAATGTGCAATTTTCTCTCACCCCAGTAAGCAGCGTACGAGATTCCTGCTGGCTGATTATGTCTGGTCCACTCACGTGTCTCAGCCCTGCGCGTGTGATTTTTATCCTCCCTGGCAAAGTGCATCCCTGCCTTGAACTGCAGTCCTCTGTGGATTTGAGGAATCTGTTTGTGAACAAACACTATAACGAGTCCCCAAGTCTCTCTCCCTCTCTCTCAGGAGCAGGGAGGTCAGCAAACAATTCCAGAGCTCTCATTTTTCTGCCTGCATATTCTCGTTCAGTGCTCACATCTCTAATGAAATCACAGAGGACCGGGAGAAAATACAAGCTGCCGTTTGCTGGCAGCAGGAGACAGGGAAACATTGTTATTAGCCCTCGTCTCTCCCTGTAAATAAAAAGATGGTTCTAATACTGGCGTTGGTGTTTGACAGGGAAGCATCTTATGAGCTTTCAGATAAAGCTCTTGAGCTACT
Organism: Lithobates clamitans; assembly: GCA_037952925.1. Classification (NCBI taxonomy): domain Eukaryota; kingdom Metazoa; phylum Chordata; class Amphibia; order Anura; family Ranidae; genus Lithobates; species Lithobates clamitans. Next base: position 777,065 of record JBBGZY010001584.1, on the reverse strand, counting down.
AGCCAAGGTAATTTCGTATACTCAACAATGGTTTAGAGAAACGGCAATCTCCAAAAGAAATTTAAGTGTGCCTGTTCTTGGGAAAAATATGTTGAACAAAGTAGGTTGCTGTTAGTACATACCACCTGCTGTCTTAAGAGGTAGCTCTGTAGAAATAGGTACAACCACTAATACACCAGAGCCCCAACCAGTGCCCTCATCACAATCCAAATTGAAATCGTGGTACCTAGTAACTGATCATTGAAATAGCCATTCTGCACTATGGAAGGTGGTATCTTGTGAAATATGGTGCCTGGAAAGATTCAGGAGTACTTTGTAGTCTTCAGGCTCTGGGTGATGCTGGTGTCTTGTGTCAATGGCATCACCTCAAGATGCTTCTGAGAACATTCAGAATTTATTAATGGTGCATCTGACCTGCCTGAAGTGGAATTTGCTTTCCCATAGATTAGTAAAGCAGCATACATACATGGCATCCAAAGTCCTCCAAAGATTTTCCACTTTTTAGGAGGACTTTTTGGATGCCATGGACTTTGGATGCCATGTATGTCATATTTTCATCAGGTGATGTATACCTGCATATGCCCATTGTGGCCTTTATTTTCGACATCCTTGCCATGTCAGGACCTGCAGAGCATCTTGCAAGGATGACCTTAGCCTCCAACTCTGGCATATGTGCTCACGATACTTCTCCTTGTAAACCCCATGTTCTTCTGCCCATGCTCAGGATTTGTTGCTGTCAACAGAGGTGGGTGGAGAAAAGGATGGAGGAAGTAGGTGCCGGCTCACATCCAAGATGGCACTAGTTTCAGAGGGAGTAGATGTAGTGCGGTGGACAGTCTTGACCAGTGGGCAGAGATACAAATTGCTGTATCCATCTTCTGATCTCATCTGCTCTGTGTGAAGCCAGAAAAGGACAGCTCTGAGTGTTTCTGGTTTCAAAGCTGTCAGAATACTGGCTCAAATGCCAGGTGCACAGAAGATCAAGCATCTGTGCAGGAGTAAAAGGAAGAGAAAGACATTATGGGTATAATAGACCCCTGAGGTCTCCATAAAAGGAACCTGTCACCTGTCTAATGTTATCACATAGGAGGCTTGTTAGCCTCTTTTGATAGCAATAAAGTTAAATAAAAAAAAAAAAAAAGTAAAAAAAAATTACAATAAAATGAATAGTAATGAAAAAAAATTGAAAAGCAACGCAGTCACTCTGCGCACACCCACAAACACGGCACAGGGTGTATGAAAACAGCACTGCGCTACACATGCTGTATAATAAAGCAAGGTCCCTCATTTATGGTTTACACTAAACTTGTAGGCAGGTGCAGTCTATTTTCTCCACTGCAGTTGGTGCTCGTCCGCAGTGGCAATGCAGATGGGGGAGGAAGTCGAGGGGAACCTAGTTTCTCTTTGGTTTCCTCGGTCACAGGAAGGTAGCTAGCCAAATGGATGCTGGCACCCTATGTGACTTTGGCGGCCATCTTGGGTCAGGCAGAATCTATTTAAGTCCAAGGTTTGGCACGCATTTTTGCGAGTGGCTACAGTAGGGACAGGTCAACTGTCTGACAGGGACAGTGCACAGAGCCAGAGAAAGGATACAGGGAAGTAGGGAAAGTGCAAGGCCCACTCCAAATCTTTGGAAAGCTTCCCGTTTGGGTATGGACTGGCCAGGTTGCATTTCGCTCCTCGTGGCAGACGCTGTCAGCACCTCTGAGTCTTCAGTCTACTGTCCCATCACTGTTACAACTTGTGAGTGTTCCTAGTCGGGTTGCCTTCCCGCCAGGCCTGTTGTGTATTGCCGGACTCTTACAATATATTGTGTTACTGCACCTGGACACAAAGGCTTTTAAACCCCCCCTACTGATAATTTTGCGTACCATAGTTTTTCATCTTTTATTTTGTACAAAAAATGAGGATTTAATTGTGATTGTTTGCATTGAAATTCATGTTAGTGTTTTTTTTCCATGAAAATACAGATTTGATAAACAGCTGCTCACATATCGTTTGCAACTACCATCTTTATATTCTCTATTGCCTCTGCGTTTAGAAAATGTATAATGTTCTGGGGGTTTTGTGCAATTTTATAGATACAAAGGCAGATTTTAACATAGTGGTTAACAAAGACAACAACATTCTATTCACTGCTGTATTACTCCTGTTGCTATGGTTCCCTGACCCTAGCAACCAAGGATATCTGCTGGTTGCTAAGGCCTACGAGCAACAGCAAAGGAACCATCGGCCTTGACTTACTTATCTACATGCTTCTAGAACAAATACAGAAAAAAACACAAAGACTCAGAGCATTTTAAATTGTTTTTGGCTGGACGCCCCCTTGGATAAATGTATTCTCTTCCAGAATTGTAATTTACTTCAATAAGCCTGACATCTTATTACTACTGAGTATGCAACTCTTTCCAAGAAAATGAAAATCGCTAAGATCTAGTGGAACTACTTTCAGGAAGGCAACTGAATTTGGCACACAATCGCCGTTAATTTCCCGCTGTCAGGCTGTCAGCCCTCGGATAGGTGGAGAGGGGGAAGGAGGGGGGCAGTGCCAACTATCCATCAGCTGTCACATGACCCTAGCTGTGCCCCAACTATACATAATTTATTTTTCCCTGGAAATAATAAAAGCCTATTTTTGTGACAGCTATTTTTTTTCGGCAAGTTGCGGCATACGTGAGAAGGCTTAAAAATGACATTAGTGTAATATGGAGAGATTCTGGCTGGCAATCGCTGTTTTGCACTTGACAATAAAATTATAATCATTTATGTCAAAATACAGAGCAGACCTGAAAGATCCCATTAGAGGAGGAGAAGCCGGTGCCAAGTATGGGAGAAGTGTATACAACGCCTGATTATGGCGGGTTTTAGTTCAGACGTGGGGACGCAGCGGTAGGTCTAGAGGAGGCTAATCAATGTCATTCACCGGAACACCAGCTGCACAAGGTATTAGACCGGTCAGCTGTGTCCACGCTAATCCCCTGACACTTGACTTGAGCAGGTATATTTAGCATTGCTAGATGTCAGGTTTTTTTTTCCCCACTTTGGATTTTAGGACATCTCGGAATGCTAGAAGTAATCCTTTTCAAGTATAATCCACTCTAATCGAAATGTCCTCTCTTCTTTAAAAAACAAATAGCAACAAAATAAAAGCCTAAAGTGAACTTTACAACTCAGAATGCGAATTACAACTTCTTCCTGCAAGCTTTTCATTGGAAGTTGAGCTCCAGGCAAACAGATGAAATATATATAGTATATGTGAGCTGTTTTAATTGCCAAAGGGTGAGGCTGGGTCCACACTTATGTACGTCCTCGGTACGGCTCCCATTATTATGGTTGGGACCTGTCCTCGGTACGGCTTCCATTATTATGGTTGGGACCCGTCCTCGGTGCGGCTCCCATTATTATGGTTGGGACCTGTCCTCGGTACGGCTCCCATTATTATGGTTGGGACCCATCCTCGATACGGCTTCCATTATTATGGTTGTTACCTGTCCTCGGTACGGCTTCCATTATTATGGTTGGGACCCATCCTCTGTATGGCTCCCATTATTATGTTTGGGACCCGTCCTCGGTCCGGCTCCCATTATTATGGTTGGGACCCGTCCTCGGTACGGCTTCCATTATTATGGTTGTGACCCATCCTCGGTATGGCTTCCATTTATTATGGTTGGGACTAGTCCTCTGTACGGCTCCCATTATTATGGTTGGGACCCATCCTCGATACGGCTTCCATTATTATGGTTGTGACCTGTCCTCGGTACGGCTTCCATTATTATGGTTGGGACCCATACTCTGTATGGCTCCCATTATTATGTTTGGGACCCGTCCTCGGTCCGGCTCCCATTATTATGGTTGGGACTAGTCCTCTGTACGGCTCCCATTATTATGGTTGGGACCCATCCTCGATACGGCTTCCATTATTATGGTTGTGACCTGTCCTCGGTACGGCTTCCATTATTATGGTTGGGACCCATACTCTGTATGGCTCCCATTATTATGGTTGGGACCCGTCCTCGGTCCGGCTCTCATTATTATGGTTGGGACCCATCCTCGGTCCGGCTCCCATTATTATGGTTGGGACCTGTCCTCGTCCTGTTGGAGTGGTTATCCAACAGCCAGGAGAACAAAGCATCTTTTAGCTGATTTTTTTTTTTTCCGCTGCAGGTAACACTTACAAGTCTTATCCTTCCCCCAGCCTGTGATTAGATGGTAAGTAAGTAGAAGCAGAAGACTGATGGGATCATCTATCTGTCACTCTACAGTCTCCTCCTATTAAAAAAATTTGAAGCGCATCTGATTGGCTCCTTGGGCTGCTTCTTGCTCTCCCGGTTGGAGACTGCAAAAAGCTGAAAAGCTGATGCTAAGTCAAATTCGGGTACTTTACATTGCTTGCATTTACAAGTACACACACATATATATATATATATATATATATATATATATATATATATATATATATATATATATATATATATATATATACACATATATATGTTATATATATATATATATATATATGTATATACACATACATATGATGTATTAAAGAGAAACTTCACTACCCCTTTAGGTTTTTTTTCCCTCTTCAATACTAATTATTTGCTTCATATGTCCAGCAAATCCAACATCGTCTACTGAAATCTGCTGGTTTGCCATTGCATGCAGGGGCCCATGCTGCCATCTTTTATACTGAAGTCATCAGGGGGCCCAGTATCACTTCCAGGTTGTTGTGCCCCGCCCTCTGATGATGCACCACTGCACATGCGCAGTGTGCCCTGAGGTTGTCTGAGACATGCACAGAGTACCTGAGAATGCTCCAAAGCCACCTGGGATGCATGATGTGTGTATCCCAGGAGGCTTTGGGAAAATAGGGGGATCATTCTCACCTAAGCAAGAAAAGCCAAAAGTGCTGGGCCAGGACCCATTGAAAAATAGTTTTGGGAGGTAAAAGCATGTCAATATCTTATTTTTTTTACAGGTGGGAGGAACTATTTAAAGAACTTAGAAAGGGACAGCTTTAACCAAGTCCCGAGCAACTTTAACATTTTTTGCACTTTTTAAAATCTGCATTTTTTTGCTGGAAAATTGCACCCAAACAATTACATATTTTCTGAAATCAGGGGCCTTGTATAATTAAACGGTGGCAATTGCAATTTTTTATGTTGCCTGATATTTGCTCAACTGTTCATTATATGTATATTTTCAGGGAAAAATACAATAACATGAATTTTAGTGCACACAAGCACAATATAATACAGTGGCGGCTGGTGTTCGATTTTTTTTGGGGGGGGGGGGGCAGAAAACAAACACCCCCCCGCCTACTTGCCAGTCCTTCTCGCAAGCTCCCCAGCCCCGCACCTACCCAATCCAGGTCGCGGATGGCTTCGGCAGCTTCCCAGGCTTCTCCTCCCGGCCAATCCGGTCTCAGGACCCGCGCTTCATGTCCTGATAGGCCCAGAGAAGAAGAAGAAAGACAATAGCGAATGTTGATTTGCCATTGTCACAAGTGGGTGGGCTTAGGGCGCAGTGCTCTGTGACCCGAGCCCAACCTTTTTGAAGGCAATTAGAGCCTCTGGCTCTAATCATGTGCTTCACAAAAAAAAACCCCGTAGAACTCTATGCGTCCGGTGCCCCGCATGGAGGTTAGGGGCCGGCGCATAGAGATTAGAGGGCTGCGCCCCGTGCCCCTTGTGGATGGGCCACCGCTGATACACAATTTTTTTGCTTAAATATAAAAGATGAGGTTGTGTCGAGTAAATAGATACCAATCATGTCAAGCCTTATAATTGCACGTGCCTGTGAAATAGCAAGAAACAACGGTACCCAAAATTGTCCAGAGGCAATGCATTAAAAGTCTTTCCAGGTTATCAATGTAGAGTCACGAGCTTGTTTTAACCTCTTGAGTTTCAGGATGTTTCTAAATGGCGTTGGGACATCAAGTGATTAATGATTGCAGAGCTACTTAAATGTGTTTCTCCTTTAAATTTGCCCAAAGTTTGGCTTTAAAGTGGTTGCAAACCTTTACATACAATATACCCAGTGAAGTGACTGGCATCAGGTGATACACAGAGATAAAACAAATTCTCCTACATAAGTTGTACCTGTTTATCTGCAGCCTTCTCTTGTCTACATATGTTCAAAATCCAGAATCCATAAAGCTGTCTGAGAGTTCAGAAAAAGAGGGCGGAGAGCTAAAGTTACACTCTGCGCAGCTTAGAGGGGAGAGCTCTGACAGCTGATTGGAGGGAAGGGACACCCCCCTTCACACAGCACACAGGAACAGAGATAAGGCAAACAATCAGCTGGAGCTCCCTCCCCTGTTACAAACTTTCTCTTGGTGTCAGAAAAACTTGTCCAAGGTTGCTGATTGCAGAGGAACAAAGCAGCATACAGAAATGACACTTAGTGCTCTTATTTGAGACAAGCACACACTATAAAAGGCTATCCTTTGTTCATATTTCATGTATGAGATTTACAACCACTTTAGGCAACAAGAACCACATGCTTACCTCAGAGGCCGCAGTGTCCTTAACAGACGCAGCACCCGCAGGATGCCCAGGATCTTGGCACCACCTGCAGAGGCCAGGGACACGATGATATCAATAATGGAAACAAACACCAAGACTCCATCTAGAACGTTCCAACTACTCTGTAGGTATGCTCGCTCCCCGGAGATGAAACCAAGTGCGACCAGCTGTGTATAGGAAGAGCGGAGATAGGGGTTAGGCAAACATGGTCTTCCCTGGTTAAAAAAAACAACAATGACCTCTGACTGGTCACCACTAACTAGATAATAATATTATGGTATAGCCACCTTACCTTAATTGTCATTTCCACAACAAAGATGGCTGTAAAGATGTGATTGGAGACACTGAGGAAGATTCGCTCCTGTGTACATAAAATGATAGATAAATAAAACCAAAAAATGCAAAGACAGTAATACGTTTTCAGAAAAATAAAAGCCACAACAGACATTGTGGTCGAGGTCTTCTACCTAGTGCAAGCAATACATGCAATGATTTTTTTATCCTTTTACTAGATCAGATGACAGAAGCAATTGTTTGATAAATCACTAACACATCTGTGTGCATTAGTCCGATAGTTTTAATTGGCAAAAGTCGATCAGAAAATCATGGCTGTTGCTGTGAAAAACCACTGTTTAAAGAATTGTCAACCCAAGGAGGAGCTTACCAATTAGCAGCGCATAATGAATGCCATGGCACAGGCGAAGCCAAGTCAACTCGCCCTGGAATTCCTCTCTTTCATCAGAGAACCAGGGATGTTACCCTGGGAGAACATTTTATGAGGCGATAAGAAGTAGGAGCCAGACACTCCACCATTCGGCAGATGTAGTCAGCAAGTAAAAGCCCTGTACAGGGCTAGAAGACAAGGAGTGGTAGACCTGCAACCAGAAGAGCCAACCGTAGAATTCCTGACCCTTTTGTTGGTGTAGGCTAGGGCGGGTAGCAGAAAGCCTTTTAGGCTAGGCCAAGCAGTCCCTAGATTGAAACTATCCCCCTGGAGGATCTAGGAGAGGTGTACCCATCTAAAGGTGTCTATAGTGATTTTACTTTGGTCCTCCCAGAGATATCTACTTATTGGTCCCAAGTGGTTAACATGTTAACCTCTATGCTGAAAATTCCTATACCGTTCACTCCTAGGATTTGTATATTTAGCATACTGGATGAAGAGCTGTGGCTGCATTACACCAGAATTTTCTTAAAGGAAAAATTATTTATGACCCTCAAGATGATTGCAATCAAGTGGTTGAAACCATTCCCGACAGTGGCCTAAAAGATAGCCCTAAAAAAAGTAATTTATGATAACTGAAACAGCCCTCTGAAAGTGGTTCTAAAACCTAAACATTGGTGCCCTTACATAGCCATTCACAAGCCCCCTTACAAGTTGATCATTGAGTTCTGTCGAGATGGGAACAGCCAAGATGGATTGAAATTTAGCAGGTCCCCAGTGAACCAGATGAATTTCAATCGATCTATGGCCAGCTTAACCCTTTAAAATAGCCTTTACCACTCAAGTGTTTGAAGAAGAAATCATAGTTTTTTTATATTTTTAAGTAGGTTTCAGAACCATTTTCAAAAGTCAAACCTAAAAGTTACACAAATAGAAAACCTCCATATACACTATCCTATACCAAGATGATCACAATCAAGTGGTTGAATCCATCCCCTCCTACAGTGGCCCAAAAGCTAGGGCTATAAGAAGGTCATTTATATTACCTGAAACAGCCCTCTTATAGTGGTTCTGAAGCCTAAAAGTGATATTAATGTCTTGGTTTTTTTTTTTCTTAATGCATACTATGCATTAAGATAAAAAACCTTCTGTGTGCAGCAGCCCCCCTAATACTTACCTGAGCCCCATCTCGATCCAGCAATGTTGCACAAGAGACTTGGCTGCCTGGGATTCTCCCTCTTCATTAGCTGAGACAGCAGCGAAGCGTTCTTGGCTCCCGTTGCTGTCAATCAAAGTCAGTGAGCCAATGAGGAGAGACAGGGGGGAGGGGACGCATTGCGGCTCCATGTCTGAATGGACACATGGAGCTGCGGCTCGACTCGGGTGCCCCTATAGCAAGCTGCTTGCTGTGGAGGCATTCAATAGGAGGGAGGGGCCAGGAGTGCCGGCGAGGGACCCGAGAAGAGGAGGATCCAGGATGCACAGAGCAGGAAGGTATAACATGTTTGTTATTTTTAAAGTGATTGTAAAGTCTCGTTTTTTTTTTTTAAGAAACAAACATGTTATACTTTCCTCCTCTATGCAGTTGGTTTTGCACAGAGCAGCCCAGATCCTCCTCTTCTCGGGTCCCTCTTCGCTGCTCCTGGACCCTCCATCCTGTTCAGTGCCCCCACAGCAAGCAGCTTGCTTCAATAAAGGGAAAGTTTCTCTTTGTCATGGAAGTAATCCTTATTTTTTCCTTGTCTGAATATTCTTTGAGTTCCCATTTACAGGATTTGGTAACAGTTTGAACTGTACTCCTCTCTTAAATGATATTATTTATTTCACAATATAACAAATGCGCAGGTAAAGCATCATTAGCTTTTTTCTGAACAATTTTACGCTTGAGGAACAGAAGTCACCTAGCTTACTGAAACGCTTCTATAACCAATGTTCCGTTCGTTATTACTGCCTCGTTAAAGGGTCACTGTAGAGGATGTGTAGGGCAGAAATCAGTGCTTTATTCTCTGTCTTTTTATACCTTTCTTGGATATTAGCAGTGAGACCTCCGCTCTGAAGCTTCCAGCTCATATCACCCATCATACTGTAGATATTATAAGAAGGTTTTGGGTTCTTCATTCAAGGGAAATGCAGCAGACAGAAGTGAAACTCCTTTGGGAGTTTCACTAATGGAGTTTCGGCATAAATTCACAGAAACTTATGATGGCCATAGACGAAAAATCGTGCAAAATCCAATCAATTATAATGTTCGTTCGATTTTCGAATAATTTGTGGGTGAAAAACGACAATTATTTTCAACTTTTCAGAGCCAAAAAAACGCTCAAAGAGTTCGAAACATTTTTACTGAATGAATGAAATTTGAAAGGTTAGTGTGACGGGAGTCACTTTTGGGTGCAGGGTGACCAAGAAAATAATGTATCCTGTATCTGCCATATTAGAAATAGTGACTGATTCATACTGTTGGGACACATGCTATGAGGAGATGCTGATGTCAATTCCAGCCACCTGCCTGTGTCTGCTGTAATGTAAATTAGTCTAGTATGACTTGTCACAGCTTCTAAAGAGTCTTTCCAGCCAGTGTGCTAAATAACCCTGCAATTGTATTGAGATGTATGATAATGTGTATTGTATAGTCAGTGAGCTAGGAGACATGAAGTCTGGCCTGAAGGTCATGTCCCTGAGTCACCTAGGCTGTCTAAGGGATTAGATAATTAGCTCATGTTAATTAGGCGTCTGCTTACAGGTTGTATTTTCATCCTCTGGTATATATTTGTGTGAGATCTCAAAATAAAGATTTATTCCTGCTTGAACCTCAAGACAGAGCCTTGTCTCGTATTTGGGGGAGAATTATTTGTATGGGTTCCTTTTTCGGCTGATTGAAGTGTTCGGTAGCTACCTTTATGTTTAGTTATGGAACGTCCTAAAGGACTGTAACCCCTTTCATACTCGGGGTGTTGTTATAGTTAGTGTGTTTCACGTACAGAAAAAATCATTCGATTTTTAATGCACATGTTAGACAAATAAAATGAGAATCACAATTTTTTTGCTAATGCCCTGTACACACGATCAGAAATTCCGTCAGAAAAAACTTGGAATTCCGCTCAAGCTTGCCTTGCATACACACGGTCACACAAAAGTTCTCTGAACTTTCGACCGTCAAGACCGCGGTGACGTACAACACTACGACGAGCCGAGAAAATGAAGTTCAATGCTTCCGAGCATTCGTCAAATTGTTTCCGAGCATGCGGGATTTTTTGCACGTCCAAATTGCATACAGACGAACGCATTTTCGAATAGGAACTTTTTCCGACCAAAAAATAGAGAACCTGCTCTCAATCTTTTGCTGGCTGGAATTCGGCCAGCAAAAGTCCGATGGAGCATACACACGGTCGGAATTTCTGACCAAAAGCTCACATCCAATTTTTGCTGGCGGAATTTCTGATCGTGTGTACGGGGCATTAGATTAAAGATCACAATTCTCATGGTGTAACATCAACTTTCACATTATACAAAAAAAATTGAGCTAACTTTACTATTTTTTTTTTAATTCATTGTTTATTTTTTCCCCAAAAATTGCTATTGAAAGACCGCTGCGCAAATACAGTGTGACATAACATATTGGAATGACTGCTATTTTATTCTCTAGGGTCTCTGCTAAAATATATATATATATATATATATATATATATATATATATATATATATAAAATGTTTGGGGGCTCTATGCAATTTTCTAGTAAAAAATACTGATTTTAACTTGTAAGCAACAAGTATCAAAAAAAGGCCAGGTCTATAAGTAAATAAACTGACCTCATTTGCAGACCAAAGTTCACCCCTTTGATCTAAAAGAACCAAATGATACATTGTTTATTTTTATCTCAGCACTGCGCAATGTTGTGATAAACTTTGCCGGCTGACCTTTTTCTTTTTTTTTGACAGCTCTGAGCTGAGAACAGCTCTGCGCTTCTTACATGAATCATAAGGGCTAAAACCTCGTACACACGATCAGATTGTTGGTCAACAAAACTGTGGAATTTTGTCCGAAGGGCGTTGGCCCAAACTTGTCTTGCATACACACGGCCACACAATTGTTGGCGCACAATTACGAACATAGTGACGTACTACATTGTTTTTCAGCTCTATAGCGCCACCCTTTGGGCTCCTTCAGCTAATTTCATGTAAGTAGAAGTTTGGTGAGTGTTGATTCGCACTTTTCATTTCTTGCTTTTCATTTCGCACTTTACATTTCACGCTTTTCAGTTAGTTTCTGAACGGCCGTTCGTCAACCAGCCATGTTGCGGAATCGGAGGAGATAATGTGTTATTTATTATTGGCCTTGGAGTTATTGCTTTGACATTATTTTTTTGGTTGAATAATGATTTGATTTGGCATATTTTCTATATTTTTGGATGCATAGAATGTACTTTTTGGTTAAGTTCTATTTGCAGATATCATGTCTAGTTTTATTTGTTTTCTTTTTTTAATGCACAATAAAAAAAATTGTGGAGAATAATACTTGGCTATGTGTTTTACTTCAAATGACAGTTTGGGAGTAGGCAGTTACATTTTAAAAAATACAATGTAAAATTGATAAGGGACACCAACATAGTTGTATCTTTGATCTTAAAAACTACAGGATAATGGTGTTGTGGTAACTTGCCCAAAAAAAAAAAAAAAAGCATAATAATATTATTCTTGATATCACTAGAAAAAAAAAGCCTTTGAAAATTAGTTTGCAATAACTCCATCAGTATCACCAGCAAAGCAGCTTCATTATTATCCCATTAAAGAAGAAGAGAATTGTGCGCTGCATTTCAAGCTTTCATAATTTGCCACGTCACAAATGTTAATTCTCCATTACGAACGCTAGTTTACAAGACCGACCGCTTCTGGCTCGTCCTTGCCTCTGAGCATGCATGTTTGTACTTTGGACTTTTGTCCGACGGACTTGTGTACACACGATCGGAAAATCCGACAACAGACATTTGTCCGTGGAAAATTTGAATTGCGATCCAACATTTGTTGAAAGTTGAAAGTCCGACGACAATTGCCCAATGGAGCGTACACACGGTCGGATTTACCGACAACAGCCTGTCATCGAACATTTCCCGTCGAAAAGTCTGATTGTGTGTAGGAGGCTTAAATGTACACGGGACGTTTTAAACCTCCCCTGAATGATTTAACTTGACAGATAGTAACCGACTTTTAAAAATGTCTGTTTTGCCATGTTTACATGCCCCCGTTTAGCTGCGTTTGTGTTTAGAAGCGTTTTTTTTGCTTTCCAAAAAATGCTTCTAAACTCAACTGCCTAGAAACTGCTATAAACGTCTCCTTGTACATGTACTGATAAGATAACATAGAGGAGAGTTCAGTGGCAGCTGAAAAAAATGCCCAACTGCTCCTAAACGTCTGTTTACCAGTATAAGTGTACATGAGGCTTTAATCGATTCATGTCCATTGAACGACTTATATTTCAAAATTTGGTCACTACATGATAGTAGTATTGTGAGCTCTGCCAAATGGTTTTCCGTTTTTTTCTAAAGTGCTTTCAAATAATTTTTCATATAGTGTATGGCTAGCATTAGGCCTAGTTCACATGGATGTACTTAAGTGGGCTGTGTTGGCCTGCACAGGAAAGCATAGGTGTTCCATGCATCCCCATGCAGGCAGTCTCACCCATGCCAATTAGGATGAAGTGGCTGCAAGGACTATTGGTTTTAAATTAGGTAACATTTATTAAAGTTTTTTTACCAGATTTTACAAAACAGAGAGAAGACTCTACAGCAGAGTAGCACAACCAAGATAGCAGCATTACATACGCCAACATATTGGCATTGCAGCAATTTACAATAATAATATTTACAATCTTAGAGCACCCATATGGCACAGCATACAATGAACAAGAGGTAAACTCATCGTAAAGTGGATGTAACATTTCTAGAAATATCGAATGATCACACAGTGTCAGGGCTGGTCTCAGCCCTTCCTTCTCTGAGCTGGCTGCTCAGCTGTCGGCTAATTGCCAGCTCCTATCTCTCCACAGTTACTCAGCTGTTGATGATATCCTGCTCATCAAGTCCTTCATACTTAAGCCGTGCAGTCCAGAGAAGCTCTGCCTTCATCTTGGTCAACATCACAGAAACTAAGACACTCTCCTGCGATCCTGTTCAAGACTTGCTTTGCTGACATCCCTTCTACCTCCAGATCCTGCTTGCTGTTCCACTTCATTGATCCCTGACTTCTGGCTTGGCTGACTATCCATTCCGGTTACTGAACTTTGGCTATGTTTTGACTACGTTTGTTCTTTTTACTTTTATTATTAAACAAGTGTGATTTAACTGTACTTCTGTCTCGGCCTGATTTCATGGTTTCTGACACACAGCAAAGCCCCAGAGGAGCAAAAAAGAAGACCACTTTATATATGTTACAGATAAGGACCTGCTGACACAGAGTTGAGTGTTGCAGAGGACTATATGGGTTCTGCCTCTAGTGTGGAAGAGAGATGGATGGAGAGTAGGGTTGCCACCTCTCTGGGATTCACCTGGACAGTCCGGGTTTTGAATCATGTGTCTGGGTTTCAGCCTGCCTGAAACCGGACACATTTTTTAGACCAGACCAAGATAGTCACACACAAATCTGTTGCCATGCGCCACTAAAGTGTTCGGGTTTGGTATGAAGAAAAGGTGGCAACCCTAATGGAGAGGCTGATAAAAGCAGCAGGCTGACAGCCGCATGGACACGGTTGCATGGACAATTTGATAGCCGCATGGGTGCAAGTGTGTGTCCCTTAACGCAGTGTGCATTCAGGGACATGCATCTGCACAGACGTCAGATTGGGTGCAACGGCTGTGTCCGTGCAATCGATGTTTCCCAACTGACATGAATGGGACTGCTTGCACATGGATGCACGGAATATTTGTGTATCTCTGTGTTGGCAAACATGACATTTGCACGGACATACGCTCAAGTGAACAAGGCCTTATTCCGATCCCCATCATCATGACTGATATATACGTTTTAAAACCTCTTAGGCCTTATTTAGACCTGTGCATCACATGTTTTATTGCAATGCAGGGTATGTTGCAGTGTCAATTTACTGTATTTATATGGCATCCCAATCCCATAAAAGTGCAGGTTCCTATTTTAGTGCATTGAGGTGCACTGCCAGTCTATTAAAAATGAATGAGCTGCCTGAAAATAGTGCACCTTAACACACAAAATTGCCAATGCAAATAATTTCAACTGAATTAGAGACAATTTTCGCCATAGGTACCACCCAGCTTGAAAAACTTTGGCTAAAGAACCAAAGGAGTCTTGGGGAAACCTATTAGACAAGGCCAGTTTGGTTGTTTTGCATGCTGGCTGGTAAATGGTGGTGGGGGGTGGTTGCCACTTTTTTTTGTACAGTTGGATGAACTGGGTGCATTCTCTGCCATTGTGCTTGCTGGGTGCCACTTGCGTCCCTTTGCAAGTGGGAGGGGTGGGCTCCCTTCAGGTATACCTGTCCTTAATCTACCCATTCTTATATGTGCTCCTACTATGGAGGCTCTTGAAATTTAGAGTTAGGACCGCAGGATATACATGTATGCAAACAAAACCCTCCGATTTTAACAAACTGTGAGACAGGGCTAATTTGGGTGTTTTGCAGGCTGGTTGGTAAATGTGCTGGGAAATCTTTTGTTTGTTTGTGATGTGCGTTGCCTTTCCCTGTGCACCTTGCTGCAAATGCCAGTTACAGATTGGGGTGGTTGCCACTTTTTTGTACACCTGGGGAAAAATTGTCAGCTAAACAGTGACTGCGTCCAGCTATTTGGGTATTCTGATAGCTGCGACTGTTGGAGGCTGTCAGAATATAATAGCCAAGGAAAGTGAAAAAAAATAACGCTGGACCTGTAGGGTTATTACATTGGTATTGTTATCTTGTTTTAGATAATGATGTTGATGTAAATAATCTAGTTCTAAGGCAGGTGGCTTTTACACTGCAGAAGATTTCTTTGATCTCCTTGGCTTGTAGTGTAGAGCAAGCCCTGTGCTTTCCATTCACTACAGTCACTTTTAAACACAGAAGCCAGAGAAGCTTCTTTATTTAAAAGTGACGGTGTAACTCTTCAGGTGGCTGCACTGAACCCTCCCCGGGCGCAGCTGGTGTAATTTGCAGGGGGGCCGCCAATGGCATTGCTAGTCCCGGGCATCCAGGCGGTGCAATCTGTACACTGCGCACTCCTGAACTTTGCACTCTGTACATCGCAAGCTCTTAAACCCTGCACTCTGTAGCTAGCACAGGCTTGAATCCTGCATTCTGTACACAGCACTCTCCTGAAATCTGCACTCTATACGTAGCATGCTCGTGAACCCTGCACTCTGTGTGTAGTGCACTCCTGAAGCATGCACTCTGTATGTAGCACAGTTCTGAACCATGTGCTCTGTATATAGCACACTCCTGAACCCTGAACCCTGCACTCCGTATGTAGCACATGCCTGAACCCTGCACTCTGTATGCAGCACATTCCTGAACCCTGCACTCTGTACGTAACACATTCTTGAAGCCTGCACTGTACGTAGCATATTCCTGAACCCTGCACTCTGTATGTAGCGCATTCCTGAACTCTGCACTCTGTATTTAGCACATTTCTGAACTCTGCACTCTGTATATTGCACACTTCTGGTATTTAATGCCCCTTTGAGACCCTATCACTCTTGGTGCAATTTGGCCACACCCACCATTCACCGAGTCGTGCTATCCTGCATCCCCTGTGGTTGAGTTCCTGCACCTGTTTTCTTAGAAAAAAGCCCTGTGTATTTCTGTTTCAAAAGTTTTTATTTCAGAGTTTTAACCTAATACAAGAATGTAAACTATACCTAGTGAAGTAGAATAGTAAAGTATCGAACCAGGCAGAACTTCAGCAATGCAGGTTTATTAACAGCTGATAACATACAGGTTTATGTTCAAAGTATTACAAAATACAAATCTAATTAATACAGTTTCTTACAATGCAAGCATATTAGATATAAATATTCTTATCCTCTAACCAAATTGAAACAATTGTGAAGTGTTCTCACCTTGAACCAGAATGGGTCTTTACTGCCAATTCTTGGGAACCTCTCACCTGATAGGGACCAGCCAATCTGCCGGTGGTCTGGTCCCCTCACAGAGTTCTGGGTTCCAGCTCGACCAAGTTCTTGAGGGAAATTCACCTGAGACCACATTCTGGAACAAGTCAAGAAGTCTTCTCTGGGCAAGTATCTGTCCTAACTTGTCTCCTCGGACAAGTCAGATAGGAGCTCATAAGGCTGAACTCTATGTATGCTGCCCTATTGCACGGGTCATAGAGGTCAGAACCAATGGGCAAGTATCTGTCCTAACTTGTCCCCTCGGACAAGTCAGATAGGAGCTCATAAGGCTGAACTCTATGTATGCTGCCCTATTGCACGGGTCATAGAGGTCAGAACCAATGGGCAAGTATCTGTCCTAACTTGTCCCCTCGGACAAGTCAGATAGGAGCTCATAAGGCTGAACTCTATGTATGCTGCCCTATTGCACGGGTCATAGAGGTCAGAACCAATGGGCAAGTATCTGTCCTAACTTGTCCCCTCGGACAAGTCAGATAGGAGCTCATAAGGCTGAACTCTATGTATGCTGCCCTATTGCACGGGTCATAGAGGTCAGAACCAATGGGCAAGTATCTGTCCTAACTTGTCCCCTCGGACAAGTCAGATAGGAGCTCATAAGGCTGAACTCTATGTAGGCTGCCCTATTGCACGGGTCATAGAGGTCAGAACCAATGGGCAAGTATCTGTCCATAACTTGTCTCCTCGTACGAGTCAGAGAAGACTTCTTGACTTGTTCCAGAATCTGGTCTCAGGTGAATTTCCCTCAAGAACTTGGTCGAGCTGGAACCCAGAACTCTGTGAGGGGACCAGACCACCGGCAGATTGGCTGGTCCCTATCAGGTGAGAGGTTCCCAAGAATTGGCAGTAAAGACCCATTCTGGTTCAAGGTGAGAACACTTCACAATTGTTTCAATTTGGTTAGAGGATAAGAATATTTATATCTAATATGCTTGCATTGTAAGAAACTGTATTAATTAGATTTGTATTTTGTAATACTTTGAACATAAACCTGTATGTTATCAGCTGTTAATAAACCTGCATTGCTGAAGTTCTGCCTGGTTCGATACTTTACTATTCTACTTCACTAGCCTGGTGAGCAGGCTCTACCAAATAGAGTAACAGTTTACCAAAGGCATTAAACTCAAAAGTGTCATCAACCTATTGCAGAAAGTCAAAATATGGAAATAAGTATGAAATAACATTACCATAAACTGTAGGTCACACATAGCTCAGTTACATGGAGAGGTAGCGTATCGTTAGGCCTGTGTATTTCTATCCATCAAGTTCTGAGATTTACATAGCTCTGTCTAGCAGGGGAGGAGACCTGATTTTCCTCTGTTGCAATTAAAGGTCTTATCCCTCTCCCAGCCTGTGACTGGACAGTCAAAAGAAAAGCAGCAGACTAATGAGCTCATCTCTCCGTCACTCTGCTCTCTCCTCCCATTAGTATGCACCTCACATTGAAGCACAACTGATGCTACGCCTGCTGTTCCTCCCATTGAGGGTCTGCTGTACTGCAAGAGGCTAATACCAGATCAAATTCAGGTATTTACACCACTTGTGTGAAAAAAACAAACAGATGTTTGTTTAATGATGAATTCCTGAATACGTAGCTGCATTCATTTGTATCTTTTATATCGGCCTGGAGTTCAACTTTAAACTTCTTCACCTTGTCTGCCCTTCTGGATTGTTCTATTCTGATCTAAAACCATTCCACAATGATCTAGAAGACATAAGTCCTACGCATTTCCTTCTGCTAGCCATCCTGACAGACAGCTGAATAGAGACAATTTTCTGTGAAGTAGTAATTCCTCTCATTACCACTAATCACCAGATCCCGGTAATATCCGAGAGTCGAATTTATAATTACTAAGTCTTTCTGTGACTGTAATCTCTTCAGCTCTCTCCCTGTGTCTTCACCAACCCTCGAGCCATATCATTTAAAATGAAACTTTAAGCACATTCGTATAAAAAGTTAAATATATATGCTGCACGATGTCGTGGGCTGCGTTGTTAAAAAAGGGTCACATTCATTGTGGTGCGTTGGCAGCCCATACATAATGCATGGGCTGCCTTAATGGAAAGCATGGTAGCATGCATTAATGTCTGCAAGTCATTACTATCCTGGCCAAACATGCGCACTACAGTCCCTTAGACTTCTATGGGATCATCTGTGATTGTCTCTGGCCTTGAGACATAGCCCCATAAAAGTCTATCCAGCTTTAATGTGCAGGCACAGCAAGGACAGTGAAGAATGGCAACACTGGATGTAAACAGTGTTACAGTACAACAGGGGTGCTCAATCTGTGGCCCTCTGATGTGGAATGGGACCTCAAACCAGGAAAGCGTATGCCCAGGGTCGGCAACCTGTTGATCTTGGTTTGCCAACCCGCCATTCCAGAACATCAGAGTGCAGTGAGCTGGTGCCGGCAGCGGAGGAAGCAGGCAGCGGCAGAGTAAACAGCAGCCGCATAAGCCCATGCTTCCTCTGTACCTCCGGCTCCAGTCCCAGGCAGAGCGATACCAAATGCACTCCGCCACTAATCCTTTCTAGCAGCCAGGAGAGTGATGCCAGCAGCAGCTGCAAGAAGAAAAGAAGGTCAGTGTATTAAACACATACACTGGGCATAATAGCTTTTGCAATGGGCAAAGTAGCACCTATAAAAGGGTTAACAACGATTAGGCTGCTTTCACACTGATCTGCCGGTGCAGGGCAGTGCACCTATGGCTTTCCTGTGGGTTAGCTGCACTGAGCCATAGACTTCTTTTATATCTTGTGGGTTTGGTGCGCTGTTTGAAAAAGCACCAAAACTCCTGAATGCAGACGTTTTGATGTGCTTTCAGAAAATGCACCACACCTGCAAGATGTAATAGTGCGTAAACATCCAACTGGGATTGGTCCCACAGAAAAGGATGATCTTGATTGTTGTTTAAAATCTTCATTATGCCATTCAAAATAAAAGATTAGAAATTCTGAACCACTGCATTTCATTGTGGCCCATGACTGGTTACTAAATCACTTAAGTTGTCCTCACTCTTCAAATGGTTGAGAACCCCTGCAGTACATCATTGCTGTTGTTGACTGTGCTATCAAGACTCAACACAACACCACACTTATCACATAGACCTTGTAAGCTATCAAGTAACGGCAACAAAAAATGTATTGCTTTAGTGAACCCACCAGGCTGTTTGGGCCGATATCAGGCCGTTCCAGGGCAATGGTTATGCAGTTCAGAAAGATGAAAACAAGAACCACGTGGTCAAACATCTTGTGGGCAATGATTTTTTGGCACATCACACGAAACCTAAGGAGAGAGACATAAATGTGAACTGGGGTTTATCATTAATCTGGAGCATGTTGGTGGAGATGGTGAGCTACATATGTGGTAATGGGGGGACTAGTTATACAGAAGATGATAATTGAGACAGTGGGTATTGAGAAAAGACAGAACACCAACCAGGATAGTACACAACGAGAGTAAAAGGTTGCCGTAAAGTTGGTGTCTGGGGACACAGAAATAGGCATCGGATGGAGCTCATCCATGCTCTCCAAACATCATCCAAAGCAAAAAAAGCGATTGCACGCCAAAGATCTCAGAGATCATTAAAACTTTATTGCTCTGGATAACATGCACAAAGAAGTCCAACTTGGAACCTTCCAAGAAAGGCTTCTATGTGCATGTTCTCCTGGACAATAAGATTTTATTTAATGCTGAGCTCAACGGTGTGCAACCATTTTTCTGCTCAGAATAGTACACATCTGGACTTTTACATCTGACTCACACACACTGATTTACAAAAGGAGTAGGGCATATTCCCTTTCAAAGTGAACTTTGCAAAGAATATCCAGTCATGTTAAAGGAAAATGTAAAAGAACTGGATCTTCGTTTGTTCATGATTAGATGACGGACTCATTCACTAAGCTAAGTGAAAATGCACTTTAAAAGGCAACATGCCCTATTCCTTTAGTTAATCAATCCCACTTATAGAATTGCAGGTGTTGTATAAGATAGTAGCGTTGCAGAATAACATAGCGGAGATACAACAGATGATAATGTATAAGGCGGTCAATGCTTTTAAAAATGGCAAACAAAACTACTGAGTTGATCTCCCTAAAGTGTGTCTATGTTATAAAAAACAAATATTCTAAAATTAAATGTTTTCACTATTCTGTAATTTCAGCAGTGGGAGGATTTTGTAAAGTCTCTTTATTTTTGGGGGGTTATTATACAGGATTTATATATCGCCAACATTTTTCGCAGCACCTTATGATATATAGGGAGACAGTACAGTTGCAAAACAGTAAAATAAAATAGGGTTAAGAGGGCCCTGCTCCTAAGAGCTTACAATCTAATGGGGAGATCCATTCGAGTCAACAGAAAAGGTAATTTGGTAAGATAGCAGTGGTAGGCAGTGTTGCAGAAAATGTCAGATAACCAACGTCATATGTCATACAGGAAAGTAAAAGGTACGGGATGGTTTTGGAACTTTTGGCCTTAGGGGGCAAGTGCAACCACTTTTCCTTTTCATGGTGGGGATAGATTTATGTGGTCCAAAGAAAGTATACCACACAAATTGTGCCATGGTGCCTTACTGATTGGAGGTCATGGTACAAAGTGGGTGTTCCTATAGAACATGATTTGTGACAAACCTTTTCCCATCTTCCTGTACCATCTTCTTTTGTGGTTCTCAGAATTTGGTTACATGACATGTCTGCAAAGGAAGTTGGTGCTGGAATTCTGTGTTTGCAGGTGTGAACGGAAAAGCAGGTAGTTACATATTGTCCACCATGTGTCACCAAGTCCCACTCTGATGTCTGATGAAGAATCTCAACCTAGGGCCACCAGTGCAACATAAAATTTATCCCGAGTCTAGTCTGGGTATTATTATTATTACTATTATACAGGATTTATATTGTGCCAACAGTTTACGCGGCGCTTTACAACTTTAGGGCAGACAGTACAATTAAAATACAATTCAATACAGGGGGGAATCAGAGAGCCCTCCTCGTTAGAGCTTACAATCTAGGAGGGAATCTTTTTTCCAGTTCCCCACTGGTAGAGTCTGCTTGGTTATGTAAACGGGTAACGTTAGGGTGTTCACAGCAGCGTTTTGTTGCCGCTGATCTGTAACATTAGTTAAAAAAATCATTCTTACTGGTTTTGAGGTGAAAACATGTAGAGAGACCAGTCTTCATGGGTCTTGCACCATTTGGGTTTGTAAGGCTCCAGGGTCTTGCGGAGACGGAAACAGAAACTCTACAATTTATGACAAAAGTCTGGCATTAAAATATGCTTTTTTGTTAATATTCAAACATTTTAAATAAATTAAGACACAAAACTACTTTTTTTTT
The DNA here is from genome assembly GCA_037952925.1 of Lithobates clamitans. NCBI lineage: Eukaryota > Metazoa > Chordata > Amphibia > Anura > Ranidae > Lithobates > Lithobates clamitans. The sequence continues at coordinate 755,410 of JBBGZY010001584.1, read as the reverse complement.
TTACTCAAAATGACTTCATTAAATGAAGACATCTTTAAAACAAGGGAACTCATTTCTATATAGAGCATGAAGTGGATCAAATTTAGGGCTCTACTCCTTTTTCAATCAGGGTTCAGTTACTACTTGCTGTATACTTGTGGTGGGTCTATAAACGCTTGTGTCCTTATACCTAGAGTATGGTGGGAGAGATGGTTCAAAAGCAGATCAATGTAATAAAAATTATATTACCCTTTGTCTAACCTGCCCAGGGCCAATGTAGTGTACGCACATTTGCTTATATATCTGCCTGGTGTATACTGTAAAATGAAAACAAGGACCAGGCGGGCTAGGTATCAAATTCAGAGGCTAAAACTATCCTCTGCTCAGGGTGTACAAGAGATGTATATTAACAATGACCCAGCCACAAGTAATTATGCCATACATTTTCTTGGGGAAGAGGGGCTGTAAAACTATTTGGGTCACAATGTTTGGTCTATTTTCATTCCCAACTCAGGGCTAAACTTTTAATTTTTAAAAAGGCCCCCTCCCAGGAGCGATAAAAACAAAACAAAAAACATCTCTGGCTGCAATGTTCATCTTTAATCTGGATCTGTCCCTTGCAGTACCTCTTCTTGGCCATAAAAAGCCCTTAGTCTACTGGTTAAATGACACCTATTGGGCAGGGTGTCATGGCCCCTAACCCTAAGGGGCCTCACTATGGCACCCTTTGTTTACAGTGTACTGGTGCAGGGTGGTGCTGATGTCAGTGCGGCTCTCTGAATTAGTAGGTAATGCTTAGCCTGGACAAGAAGCAAAGATAAAAAAAGTCACATGATAAGCTTGAAAACTTTAGAAAAGGTAAAAAAAAAGTATAAATACATCCAACAGAGGGCTGAAGAAGATTTGGAGCAAAGCACCGGGAAGTTGACCTTTAAAGCAATAGTAAAGTCTGCTTTGTGATTTTTATCTATAAGTAAGCCTATAATAAGGCTTCCCTATTAAAAACTGACCACACTAGACAGCACAACCCGATCAGTACTCAAGCCTGCTCTCCTACAATGATCAGACTTGCCCTGACACGCCCCCCCCTGCACAGCCATTCACTGGGAATACCAGTGTACTGCTGTTTCTCCTCCTCCACCTCTCTATGCAGCTAAGAACATGATCACTTAGAAAAAAAAGGGGGGGGGGGTATTTATAATGTTTTATAAAGGCAATACACAAATGTTTTTATTTCTATTTTAAACTGAATGTTGTTTTACAAAGTGAGGGCTTACATATACTTTAAATACTGATGTATATATTATAGTGCACTGTGGGTCATGTTTGCTGCATGGATGTGCTTTGGAGCCCCATTTACAGGTCCTAAATGAAAAGTACAATCCTTTTCTATCCAAACCCTGCGATTGCCCCCTGAGCTGACTTAGGCAACCAAATAACATTTATCTGGCATTTAACAATCTTTTCCCTCCTCCTTGTTTTAATGCTCCGAACAGTTCCCAAGCTGGTATAAAATACAATTTTAATTCTCATTTAGCACAAAATCTGGATATGAACCACGGGAAACTTTGTAGAGCATAAGATTGTTATGAAAAGACCCAGGAAATGCAATGTTGAGAACGGCTCTCGTTATTGCAATGTTGTGATTAATTAGTAAAATGTGATAGAGCTGGAGGTATAAAACTTAATTGCCCTGTTTTTCCTGTAACTGAAAAATCAATGAGTATTAATTAGTTGCTGGGATACTGCAGCTGTAAGTACACTATGCAAAGATTAAGACAATGACTGTATATAGCTCCATGTCTTCCTCTTCCCAGACGGATCATTTACCAAGCCATAATTAAATACGCCAAGCTTAGTCGGGACAATGTGACTGCCTTCTCCTGGGAGCCAGGATCGACTTCTATTGTGTCTTCAAATCAAAACAACAACGGTCGAGAGACCAGAAGACAACAGGATTTAGACACCAGAGCTCTCAGGATTGCTCTGTACACAGGAGCAAGGGAAATGATGAACTTACGTCCTCAATGTCATCTTCATAGTCGATGGGGTCCTCTTTGTGTTTCTCCATCCTGACAAACAGGTCGCTGGGCACGTGCACCATTTTGCCATTGCAGTCTTGGTAGTCCGCAGGCACCATAGCCAGAGGGTTGACGCTGAGCGAGTGGCGCAGGGTGGGTACTTGGAGAAGCTCCGGGATGTCCAAGGAGCCACGGGTGTCCAAAGATCCTGCCCGGCGGTGGAGAGATATCCTGGCAACAGAGCTGGACTTGCAGTCGTCAGAGTCATCGTCTGTGCTGCCTTTTCCTTCTCCGGAGAGTAAGGACTCCCTCTCCCCGGACTGGTTCCTTTTCTTGATGCTTGGGGCACGGCCTAAACTGTTCCAGCTAGAACGGCGGCTTCCCCAGTTGCTATACGTGCCCCACGGGGCGCAGGGGGAACTACGGATGCTGGCCTAAAGACAGATGATATAATAATTTACTTGCAGCACAAACAGTAACTAAACATTCTGAACATGATTAGCCTACACTTACAGTATGTCCTCAATCTTTTGGGATGATGTATCCTGGGCGTCATTCAACCAGGGAGACTGAAGACATCTTGTAGTGGGACAGAGTAGGCAATTTTTTTTATTTTTCTTATTTTATTTTCAAAACTGACTTGGGTGCCTTTCTTTAAAAATAAATACCTTGGGATGGTTTTAAGTGATGACTGGAATTCAGCCTTAATTGTAGCTAAGTCTCTGCACCATTGAAACTTACTGAAGTAATATATAATGGAGCAAAATGTCAAATACAACTATTGCTTGAAAGGCACATGCAGTATGATCTGTGACATGTCATATGTGAAGAAGCTGGAAGACCTTTGGAAATGTCCAGAATCATACAGTAATGTGTAGCAAGGGCCTTATGGAAAATAGGGCTAAGGAGAACATAACCAAATATCTCTCCTTTGCTCTAGTTTTTTTACTTCATTAAGTGGGACATAATCTGTTAATGAGAGTACAGTTCTCTATAGTCTCTTGGTACTCCGTCCACTGAAAGTGAGACAGTGTGCAGGGACTTTATGGGACACATCTTTGTAGGCTTGCCTTTGTGCACCTAAAATCAATAGTTTGGAGGGCTGTCCACACAATTTTGGCTATATAGTGTATTTCTAGATGGCTACCAGAAAGAAAAAACACAACAGCAGCTTTGCCTTAAATGTAACATACAGCTTTTTTGTGAAAGGGATGCATGTGGCAAACAGATCTGTCTACCAAGTGTTCAGAACACGGGACAATCCAAGTCAGGCTGAAGAAGAAGAACTCACCAAAGACTTCTGATCACAGTTGGATGGATCGATGGATGCGTTGCTTCCCCTTCTGGAATCCACAAAGGTGTGTACAGAGTCCATACACGGAGAGCTCTTGGGCGTGGGCATTGGTGTAGCAGCCGTGCGCATGATAATTGGAGGTGGCATTGAACAACGAGGGTCGAGGTGTCCATTGGGGGTCACCGCAAGTGAGTACATCTTAAGCTCTGCGGACAAGATGATAAAGGATTCAACTAAAATGATTAGCTTCAACAGGATTATCAAAGCTATTGCAGTGTGGGAAAACATCTGAGCAAATGTATTTAAAGTGGCACTAACCCATTGATAAAACTTTCTCAAAACAGTTAAACATAAGCCATAGCTTTTTATAATAAATGTTACAGTTACAAGTGTACTTAGATTAGCTCTCAAACGGATGGTCAAGTCATCAATTGACTGGTGTCATAGCTGATCACATGAGCAGCACCATGGCAACTGCAGATCAAACAGAGGCTAAGATAACAGCTTCCTTGGCTGTAACGAATAGGAGGGTTTAATTCTGCTTTAAATGTTTCAGTAAAACATTGGTGCTGAGATTTCATCTGAATTTGTCACCAGTTTTCAGTTCTTATGTAAAATTTACTTTCAGAGTATCTGTGTAACAGTACAGGTCATAATAGTTAGGTTTGAGTTTATCTTAAGTTTAAAGCCCAACTGAAGTCTCTCGCCATTTAATTGCTTTATATCCTTTACTGTTGTACGCATAGGTGTGCACAGCCCATTGCATTAGGGTGTGCATCCCAAAGCTCAAACACACATGCCTTTCTCACTGGAATGAATGGGAAGTACTCTGTGCTGAGCGGCTTCCTGTTCATTCACAAACTGAAGCATAGTAAACACAGTTGGCTTCTAGTATTCACAGAATACTTCTTGGTAATGCCTTAACCTCCCTGGCGGTATTCCCGAGTGTGGCTTGGGGTGAATTTTTGGTACCAAAATCGGTAACTCCGAGCCACACTCGGGATCGCATCGCAGGATCCAGTTACGGTTACTTACCTTGCCTTGTGATGTCTCCCCGCTGTGAGTGCGAGACGTCCTCTGCTTGATTCATCATAGCGCCAAGCTCCGTTCCCTGCGAGCTATGCGACGCACGGGGACGGAGCACGGTGCCAAATTCAAAAAGTGGAACACACACAATACATACTTAATATTCTTACAGATTGCATTACTGTATCAAATAATTTCACATCCCCTTTGTCCCTAGTGGTCTGCCCAGTGTCATGCATGCAGTTTTATATTATATATACTGTTCTTTCTGCCTGGAAACTGGAGATTGTTCATAGCAACCAAAACCGTCCCTTTACATCAAAAGCGGTTTTAGACCAGCTAGAAAACAGCGATAATAAATTATAATCACTTGCAGATTGAATTGAGCGATAAAGATTCGGGGGAAATCTGTCATCAAACACTGAAAGTAACGACAGCGACAATTCTGCAACTGAGCAAATTTCAGTGTTTTTGATTTGATTACATTATTGAATAATTTTTATTATTATTATATTATTATTTGTTATAATTATTTATAGTTATTTATTATATTATAATTTATGATTTTGTGTTTCAAACTATATCATACCCGGGATGTCTACTAGACTCTTGTTTGGACAGCTTTAGGTGTGTTATTCCTAAGAATTACAGGCCTACAATAAAAAACGACAAATTTCCATGCAAAACATTGTACCGCTTTGAGCATCAAAAATCTGAAATAATCAGGGAGGTTAAAATACCTTTAACTGTAAAGCCTAGTACACACTATCAACTAACAACCCCGATGTTAGTACAGCTTTCTCCCCTACTGAGCTATTGTGTTCTGACAGGAGGACGGCCAGAAAACTCCGGTCAGCTGCTAGTTTCCCAGCAAGCTCGTCCGACAGAAGTCGGCCATTCGTCCGACTTCTGTCGGACTGGCTGCCATACACACGACCGAATGTTGGCTGTTTTTTTATTGAACCGGCGGATGTTGCCCCGACATTCGGCCCGTGTGTACTAGGCTCTAGTAAAAATGCCACTTCCTGTCTCCCCCTGCAGTGCTCTGTGTCATCAGAGCTGAGTATCGGTCTCATCCCACAGCACAAGTGTCCTCACAAATACTTGTACTACATAGAAATGGAGGAGGAATATTCGACAAGCCTCTAATGGAATACTGATTACAGAGTGCACTGGATCTAGTTTTGATGCCTATTTGACTGCATTTATTTAGACTCCCTGTAAAACTGCTGTAGTAATAAAAAGAGATAAGGCAATGAAAATGGAGATTGTCAGTACAATGCATATCTATTTCTGTGGCTTCAGTTGGGCTTTAGAGGTTTAGCGGTAGGGTCAGTTTAATGGTTAGACCAAGGGTTGGGTTTGGGTGAAGGTTTTTGGTTAAGGTTAATAGTTAAATTCAGGGGGTAGGACAGGGTTAGTTTTTCAGGTGTGACAAATTTAGCTACCTGAAAATTTAGTTTATACTTAGGTACAAGCCAATGCTCTCCTACCAGCTAACCCTTTGTCGTCATTTCTGGCAATGGGAGAACTAAGTTCATAGCCAATAATCAACATTCTTCATAACTATGTGTTTTGTGGCCTCTCACTATACTACACTGCTCTGACTTGTAGGAAAGTATCATTTTGAGTCTGTCCTTTTTCCTTCTTTAGACCAACTAGATAAAATGGTCACAGGGAGAAAGAAAAGTTCAAACTTCACTTTGTTTCCTGCTTAACTATAAGTTGCGATAAAAATCATATTTTTTTCTTTCTGAAAACTATTTGAGGGTTATTTGTCTGGTGATTTTTCAATACAGGCCATGCCTGGCAGAGTTTCACCGTATCATGATAAGTTAATCTACCTGCGGCTCGGAGATCTTTCAGCTTTTCCAGTTCTTCATCGAAGTTGGCAGAGACTTTGTCCTCATCTGCTTCTGACCTTGTGGCATCCCCCTGGAGGACAGATATAAGGAAGAGTGATGTGAGGATACGACAGATGTGACAGTTTGACGTGTGACAATGACAACGAGGATCAGGTTTTGGTGCTGTACGTCTTTCCTACAGTTTTATCAGTGTTTTTCTGGATGAAGCATCTCTAATCTGTTTCACACAGCTCTACTGGACCCGGATTACCTGTGTACTATGCTTCAGATAACCGTGCTGCTCACTTATCTTGGAATTATACATCTTTGCTGACCATGCTGCAAAAGCTCATTATGAGACCATAGTGGAGACACCTGAAAAAAGGGGAAGTGGCTGCTGCCAATAAGGCTAATTTATCAAAATGCCTAAAAGGAGTAGGTTGGTTGGGAGTTGCTGGTATAGCTGATGCAAAAGAATTTTAATGGCCATCGCTGAAAAAATAAACGTTCCATGAACTGAAGGTGGTAAAGCAGGGAACATTTTTTTCCTTCACATCTTTATAGGCTACTTTCACCTTTTTAAAAAAAAAAAAAATATATATATATATATATATATATATATATATATATATATATATATATATATATATATATATATATATATATATATATATATATATATATAAAGGAAAAGAATAGCATGCATATGCAAAATGTAGAAACTCTATTGAAGTGAACTGCGGTATACATGCGCAGTTAGGTAGCACTGATTTGTAAAGAATCTCAATCAATATTATGCAACATGTACCCAGTCTCTTTCTAGCAAGTAATACAATGGAGGCCACGCCACAGAATGACACCCTGAAATCTGCTTTATGAGTCCATAACCTAATCTCCTCTCTCTCACCTGTTTCATTGACTAGAGCTTAATTATTAAGTAGAGAACCTGACTTTCTCCTGAAGCATATTTCCAGTCTCCAACCAAACCTGTAGCATGTCTTTGATCTTTGTCTGTCTCCTGTAGAATGTCTACAGTCTCTGGCAGTCTTTTGACCTTCATTGATATCACAGGCTGCAGCTGAGGGCTCCACCTTGTAAGTGGACCACCACTGCGCAAACATGTGTTTTCTGTATTTTTTTCAGGGCAATTAAACTTTTGTCTACTCTTAATACTGTATATGCTTAACATTTTCTGACCATCACACCTATATGAATTTAATGGACTCCAAAATCATGGGCAATAATATGGTGTTGGCACCCTGTAGGCAGGGCCAGTTGATTGGTACCTGGGATGGAGTAAAGACACACAGAGACCAAGGAAGGTGGCACAAATATTATTTGGTAAATTAGAAGTAACAATTGACCCATGGAAGACAGCAGCAAGGTGCTCATGTACAGTTTCAAGCCCTATGGCTATGGAACCTCAGTATTACAGGCAACCAGGGCATAATAGCTTTTAGCAACATTGGCGATACTTTAACACAGTCTTTGTACTTGAGGGACACTTAGGTAGTCTACGTTACTGAAACGGCATCTGATGAAAGGTGTGGCTGATAGGCTGAACAGCGGTGCAGGCCCCTTTAGTAACCAGGTAGGAAGGTCCTTGTTCCAACTCTCTAGATTTCCCAGATGGTGGAGCCAGGCGCAGTATTCCTGCACTATCCCTCTTTGACCAGAACCTCTCCCTTGCGCTAAGTGCACTTTCCCTAGCCAGTGGGGAGCCTGTCCCTCCACTATCCACTTAACAAATATGAGCCAACTGCAGTGGGGCAGGGCTATTTATTCACTGAAGATGGCTGCAGAGGTCATTCCATGCAGCAGCATCTAATCGGACAGCTGCTCCTTTAAAGACACCTATGGAGGCATCAGAGGAACAAGGTCCTCGCAACCTCTGCTCCCTCTGCTTATAGGCAGCCGGAACAGTATCACCTATAGAAGGAAGGTTGAACTGCACCTGCATACATCCCCCTAGCGGTAATAGCAGCCTCCACTTTTCTTGGGAAGGCTTTCCACAACATTTTGTAGTGCGTCTATGGGAATTTGTACCCATTCAGCCAAAAGAGCAATTGTGGAGTCAGGTACTGATTTTGTATGAGAAGGCCTGTAATACATTTCAGTTCATCCAAATAGGTTTAAAGTCAGAATAATTGGAGTTCCTCCACATCAAACCATATCTTTATGGAGATGGCTTTGTCTACAGGGACACAGTCATGCTGTAACCAAAAAGGGCTCTCTCTAAACTGTTACCAGAAGGATGGAAGTGCATAGCTGTTTAAAATATCTGTATACTGGGTCATACCTGTTCCTGGAGAAAAATACATGACTGTGATGTGGACATTAGATTGTAAATTGATGTGGCAGTGAAATTGGATTATCAATCGCTTCAAGGACAGGGATGGGAGGAACAGTGTATTGGATTATCAGGTCCTTCAAGTAAAGGGATAATTGGGATAGGGGAATTATTTTTTTTTAGTTTATTTGAGGAAGGGACTGGTGCGATAGGGACACCAGATTATAAACTGCTTTAAAGAAGAGAGACACTGGATTATAACAACCTTCATAGGAAGTGGTTGGTGTGAAATGAACCCAGGATTATAAAAAAAATCAAGGGAAGGCATTGGTGTGATAATGACACCAGATTAGGGGCTCCTTTAAGAGAGAGACACTGGATTATAAGAACTTTCATAGAAGGTGGTTGGTGTGATGTGACCCATGGATTATAACTGAATCAGGAGAAAGAACTGGTGTGATAAAGGCACTAGATTATAAACGGTATTGGTATGACAGGGACATTGGATTATAACCTCCAACAGGGGAAGGGATTGGTGTGACAGGGACATTGGATTATAACCTCCATCTGTAAAGGCATTGGTGCGATAGGGACACTGAAGTATAACCTCCATCTGTAAAGGCATTGGTGTGATAGGGACACTGAAGTATAATCTCCATCTGTAAAGAGATTAGTGTGATTGGGACACTGAAGTATAACCTCCACCTGTAAAGGCATTGGTGTGATTGGAACACTGAATTATAGCCTCAGTCAAGGGTAAAGATTGGTGTGTTGGAGACACCGGATTATAAAAATCTCCAGAGTAAGAGACAGATATGAGTAGTTGAATTGTATAAGCTATACAAACATTTGCGTGCTTATCTCTGGAACCCGGGGGAAGTTGGCCACTATGAAGGCACTTAGAGGATAAGTAAATCAGAACATATAAGTCAGAACAAGCTGAATTAACCAGAGTTAAATCCTTGTTTTAATTGTTTTATGAATTATCTCCTGGCCGTAATCCTCTAATGAACTCATAACTATAACAAATGACTTACTACAGTCCATTACTTTATTACATCCATAGAATTACTCTATCTTTTTGGACAGTTACACTAATTTGAGAGTCTGTCAAGGCGGGGGGCTTTTGGGGGATTTTTGTCTTATTAATGTGCGTCTCATTCGCAGTCTTCTAGAAACTTCCAGAAACTGACAACGACTTTGATGACTAAATGACTTTTTTTACATTAATTAGATGAGCAGTTGGGTGATGTTAACGAGGTGCTAAAGACAGTAAAATGCCCCTCAGCTTTTCAAGGTTATTGCAAGGCTGAGATCATCACTTGGCAGGTTCTCCCCAGTTAGCAGAAAAATGGGGATAGTCAGCATTTTGTGAGGGGGGTCTGGGAGGGGTGCTTGGATTTCCAGGAAATGCTATCTTTTTTATTATCCACTTTAGGCTCCATTTTGGCACTATAATTCATGGTGCAGTCAAATGTTGGCATGCCTGGCGCTCTTATCGTGTGAATGCAGATTGCTACATTAAAGTGACATGGATGGATTGTGCCCTCTTAATGTTCCTGACTTTATCATGTAAGACATTCTCAAAGTTCTGTCTGGAATAACATATTCGGGTGCTTTTATCCTTCCTAATTCTGTGCTGCCCACCCATATATTACATCACATGTGTGGTACTTTTAGTATTGTTTAACCCTTTTGCATATAGTATTTTAGAAAAGCAAGTTCAGACAACAAATGCAATCATCTAGTAAAGTGTTTCTCAACCTTTTTTCAGTCAAGGCACCCCTAAAAATTATGGACAATCTCAAGGCCCCCTTAAAAATTATGGACAATCTGAAGGCTCCCTTTAAAGTTATGGACAATCTGAAGGCACCCTTTAAAGTTTTGGACAATCTCAAGGCACCCTTTAAAACTGAGAACAGTCTGAAGGCACTCTTTAAAATGAAGGACAGTCCCAAGGCACCCCATTATAAAATGTAAAAAAAGATTCTAATGGTTTTACATAATGTGGCAGCATCGACACATGTAGGACGCCCAACATTAGAGGTGATTTATTCTTACAAAGCAAATACACTTTTGCATACTAGTACCGACTAGTATTCTAGCACTTCTTTTCTCCCTCAGTTTCTCTCCATCACTCAGCTAATGTGAGGGTACTGACAATGAGAGGGGCAGAGGAGGGTCAAACAAGGATGCTGTGCTGGCGATTAACACCCTTCTTATCAACACTGATGATATCACTGGTTATTAGGATGCTGGTGGCTGGAAGGTTGAAATGGTGCACAATGAAAACCTGTTTCTTTGTGTAACTAAAAAGCAGGCTTGATCCACCTGCTGACTTGTATAGTTTTTATTGGCAACATTATTAGGCATTTTGCCAAGGCACCCCTGAAGAAACCTCAAGGTACACTGGCTGAAAAAGGCTGATCTAGTAAACTGCTAGCCAGGAAACAATGCAGCTGTGCTAAATTCAGGCAAATTCACTTAATTGATCTGAGGGATTAACAATGAGCAAAAACAAAAATGAAAATTAAGATGCAGTATGTTACTGGCATTAATTACCTTAACTTTGCCAAAGCCTAATGCCCCGTACACACGGTCGGACATTGTTCGGACATTCCAACAACAAAATCCTAGGAATTTTTCCGACAGATGTTGGCTCAAACTTGTCTTGCATACACACGGTCACACAAAGTTGTCGGAAAATCCGATCGTTCTGAACGCGGTGACGTAAAACACGTACGTCGGGACTATAAACGGGGCAGTGGCCAACAGCTTTCATCTCTTTATTTATTCTGAACATGCGTGGCACTTTGTGCGTCGGATTTGTGTACACACGATCGGAAATTCCGACAACGGATTTTGTTGTCGGAAAATTTTATAGCCTGCTCTCAAACTTTGTGTGTTGGAAAATCCGATGGAAAATGTGTGATGGAGCCCACACACGGTCGGAATTTTCGACAACAAGGTCCTATCACACATTTTCTGTCCGAAAATCCGACCGTGTGTACGGGGCATAAATCCCTGCATTAGCCTGTCCTATGAAAGTGCTACAGTGGACAATAGGAGTGCACGAAGGAAAGTACCAAAGGTAATTTGTAAAGTTCAGCAGTAATATTTAGCCATTAGCCAACATGTTTCAGAGAATCAAAATGTCCCCATTTAGAGGATCTTGGCAAATGTTTCAGATAAGAAATTCACACTAGACTAATATATAGAGACCCTGAAGGGTGATTTCTCTAAGACACAATATGAAACATCTGCTTCCGAAGTTGATTTAGGTAATAATGCCCTTCTGGATGGACAGGGGAATGACTGGTGGACTTTAAAATAAAAAAGTCCAAAGCTTAAAGTAAAATGAACTCAGTTTCAGAGAGGTTTATAGTAAAGGATTAAAGCTTCACTTTAATGGCAGACGTAGATATACAGAGAATTGGTGTGTGCCTTGTGTTTGTATATGCGCATGCATTTACCTCTGCTTGAAAGCCCTCCACCAGAATGGCCACCAACAGGTTGAACAGGACATAATTCCCAAATGTCATTAGAGCCACAAAATAGAGAGCCGCCCAGGAGGAGGTAGAGGCCATTCCGTTGTACAGGACCATGTTCCAGTCTTCCTGTGTGAGGATCTGAGAAAATACAATCAAAAGGCTTAGAAATTAGAATTTTGGTTTTAATCTCTCATTATAACATTCACAAATCTATTGATAGACTTTCTATCCATTTAAAGAGGGGCAATAAATGAAAGACTGTCATCTAAAGAATGTGGAATGCGATAGTCGTAAACCCAAAACCAGAAACTTTATATATTGCAGCATACCAATCCTTAGATGTGGTGGCTGCATTAGTTTTCTTTTTTAGGCTTTTCCCCTCTGTTTTCACCCAGTGATCTGGCCAGTAACACACCTCCTGTATTAGAGTGCCTCCATTCTGGATAGAGGAGGAGCACAGAGGGCAGCTTTGGACAGCAGCATTGTCAGTCTTAGAGGAGGGGAGTGTTAGACGTACTAGCAGATTTAGATAGAAATAAAAAATTAAAGTCAAACTCCATCAAACACTGCTGTTACACAAGCAGTTACAGCAACAGTTTTGTTCCTTTTGGGATAAAGGTTTTTAATAAATAGGAGCTAATCATTGTAAATACCCCAGTGTCAGTGATAAATGGTATGTTTTAAAACGCTAACTGCTACATTTGCAGTGTAGCTGGTTCTGCTGAAAAACAACAGGCTCCTTGGCTGAATCACTAGATGAAAGAAAAGGAAAGGAAGCCTAGAAAAGAAAACGAATGCAGCCATCACATCTACGAATTGGTAAGTTGGTAAGTAAATATAATACATGTGTGCTTTTGAGTTTATTACCACTTTAAAAGGTTGTAGATACCATCCTTACAAGTATATGTTGACAAAGATGGAAGGGGTAGAGAGTGGAGAGGAGGAAGCCATCTTATCGTAGGGAGACCGTCTTACTCAACCTTTCCCAACCAGGGTTCCTCCAGAGGTCGCTAGGGGTTCCTTGGACTGTTACTGATTGACCTGCATAGTTTGGGGTTTAATGCTCAATGGCAGAGTCAGCGGCATGACACCAATGATCTTTTAGCTGTCTGTAAGGGTGGCATTCTGACCACCACTGTAAGGGGGGGGGGGGGGGGCATTTTTCCCACTGACCATCAATGTAAGAGACATTTTCTCCCAATGATCCCCAATGGATTTTCTCCACTGATCCTTGTCACCTGAAAATTATTTTAAGGGTTCCTTTGAAGTAAAAAGTTTGAGAAAGGCTGGTGGAGCCTATGCCATTATTCTTTCCCTAGGACAGAGAACCAACAGACAAGAGATCAGAGGTGGGCTGACCAAGCCATTTTCCAATCATGGTACAAACTGACTACCAGAAAAACCACCTCACTATGGGGACTACCAAAGACTAAACAATATATTAGCTCTATAGTGCAACATTTATTCTCCATTTATTTTTTGGGGTACCATTACAATATCAGTCTTGTCTAGAAAAGTTTTCATTCATCCAGGTCATGGCATTGGTAGTAGTAGGTAGTCATATTCAGGAAGTGTCCTGTAATGTTGAAGATGTTTCACATCTAATCCAAGTGGCTTCTTTAATTCTAAGTGTGGGTAACATAAATGCTATAAATATAGCCAATACACAAATGCTATAAATTCTGGGGTATGTTCCCAAAGCACACATTAGAACTGAGGATGCCACTTGGATGGGTTGTGAAACATCTTCAACATTACAGAACAAGCCCAGCTGAATGTGACCAACAACCACTAGCTATACAAGTCTTGCTTTAGCACTGTGGAGAAAGTCAAACAACTTTTTAAATTCAACATTTTCTTTTCCCTGTGACAGATCGAGCTTCATTCCCACACTTGGAAGCCATCAAAGCTGTTTTTTAATGAAGAAGCTAATTAGGCTTTGAGCGCCCACTGTGGATGTTTGGGCTGAGCTGTGCCAACAGGCCACTCTAAATCCTCTTCAAAAAGATTTGGAAAAATACGCACTTTTCAGATAACTCCACAAAAAGGGCTAGGGAAATGAAGGTAGTTTGTGGTCGGCAAAGGCAACCAGTGGTCTAGTACTGGAGTGGGGATTCAGATTCTCTAAGCTGAACTCAATTAACTTGAGATTCTTATCTTGTCAATTAATTTTGGAAAGACCAAGATTAATGAGTTAGTATTCACATGCCATTTCTGCTAATATTACAGAACTCTGGAAAACTATTTGCATCTAAATAGTCCTGATGACATAAACCCAATGTAATTAGAGATCAATAATTACTTTTTTACAGAATCATATTTACTGCTTTTGGGGCCTCCTACGCTTCTAACAAGTCATGCACACGTCGACGAATTTAAAGAGGAACTGCAGTCTGCTCATATAATTTGTAATAAAAACATCTTTGCCATTCTGAAGCTTCCCTCCAATCACTTTGCATGTTATTTTATATATATACTGTGATTCTGTACTTGCCAAATATGCTGCAGAAGTCTCCCTCCACTGAGTCTGGCTGCAATCATTTTAACTGTGGGCAGCTGGACAGATGAAGCTGCTGCCTGTTCACTTCCTGGATTTACACAGACACACAGAGGCACACCTCCAACTCTGCAGCCCTGCAGCTCTCATTGGCCCTCTTATGACTCATCCCCCCTCCCTTCCTGGCAAACTCGAGAGTGAGAGAGAAAGCTGTGCATGATGTCATATGCCTAGGCTAATGACCAGACAAGAAACAAGAAGTGGGCTGTATAAGGAATTTACTGGCAGAAAAAAAAATGTTTTACTATCCAAAGTTAAAATAACAAGGACAGAGGATTTAATAGATGGGAAGTTGAAAAAATGACTGAAGGTCCACTTTAAATAAAACAAATTTAAAGCTGGGGTGGCATTTTCTCTTTCCCTTTATACAGTATTAGCCTATCTGAGCAGAACTATAGCAATAACATGTTCCAGGTAGCCTTTAAGTCAGTGATTCTCAACCTTTCTTGTGACCGATTGATAAAATTTCCCAAGTTGTGGGGACCCCTAACAGTAAAATTATTTAAATTATTTTCGTTGCGTGGGTTGTCAGCACCCAAAGCAAGACAAGTATTTTGCAACCCTAACCCACGGACATTTAGTGCTCCCTTGAGTCCCTTCCACTCGTACAGTATTAAAAACCTCTGATGGTACATTTTAGGATGTACCACTCTTTCTCTTTGTTCTCCTTTCTTTCCCTTTTAGCTCTCTCTATGCTAATTTCTTGTCGTCCCCCCCCCCCCCCCATCCCTCTCTCTAGCCGTCTTTCTTGTTCTTTCTCTTATTCTTTCTCTCCCTTTTTCTTTGTTCCTTCCCCTCTATTCCTCTCCCTTCCATATATTCTCTATTTTTATTCCTTCTCTTACTCCTTGGTGTTGGGGAATGGGATGAGTGGCAATGCTGGGGGGAACTCTGATCAGCCAACTTAGGTGCTCTTGATCAAGGTCATCTGCTGACCTGAGAATTGTAGTGGGGACTTTTAATGGCAACTATAATCACAGGTAGTGTTACTCACTGTGTCTGCGGCTTCACTGTGTCTCCGACTTTGTGGTGTCTCGCAGCAGTGACACCTATGCCGAAATCAGGAGATAGGGTCTCCTCCAGCTCCACCCACTTCATTCCTCACCAGTCAGCTGACCTCTAGTCTCTGCCCCCTCACCCATGCTGTGAACTGCTGCTGTGAACTGAATGAGCGGCTGCGAAGAGGCCGAGTGGGTGGCCGTGGGCTCCAAGAACAGCCCTACTGGGCGCCCACAGGCTCCAGTGACAGCCCTGATGGGTGGCCACAGGCTCCAGGGACAGCTCAGCTAGGTGGCCACAGGCTCCAGGGGCAGCCCTGCTGGGTGGTCGCGAAAAGGCTGAGAGAGCGGCGCGGGCTTCAGGAACAGGCCCAGGATTCGGTGACCCCTGGCAAATCATCATTTGACCCCCAGGTTGAGAACCACTGCTTTAAGTGCAGTTTTACTGTTTTGCCTGCTGAAGGATTTGTAATTCTATACTAGCAATCCTAAAAATGCATTTTTACTTGCACATGATTGGATCATGGAAGTCAACAGAGCTTCTGCTCATTTACTAAGCTCTGGAAGAACAGCATTTGCAAACTGCACAGTCTATTTGCCTTTAGTAAATCCGCTCCATAGTTTCTGATCAAGCAGTTCATCAATGTTCTGTGCCACTTCTCCGCCTCCAATTTACACATTGGGCATTTGCATTTTGCAGATTTGCACTACAGAACATGTTCCATAGGAAACCATGTTACATGGACTGTAGTGCAAATCTGCAAAATGCAAAAAGCACTAAAAATGCATAGGTGTGAATCCAGCCTAAAACTGGAGCACTCAGAATATGGTGCAGCTGTGCATGGTAGCCAATCAGCTTTCAACTTCAGCTTGTTCAATTAATCTTTGGCAATAAAACCTGGAAGCGGATTGGTTTCTATGCAGAGCTGCACCAGATTTTGCACTCTCCACGTTTAGTAAATCAACCCCATTGGCTGACCAAGGAAGCAGTAATAGTAAACTAGGAAGTAGCAAAATGATTTTAATACCTACCACAGATGTGTGTATTACATAAATGGCTGCTCAACTACAAGTCTTTTGGCAGGCAAAATACAAAATGCATATAGTTACTGCGAAAAAAAACATTTTGATTGCATTTTTCTTGTCAGGACAGGAAGTGATGGGAAATCTCTACAATGTGGACATAAACAAAAGCAAATTTAGTAGAGAGGGGAGAAGATTAAAACTCATGTTAATGTTGTTATTTCTTTCTGTGTCTTCCAGTCCTGGTTACTTCAGCACCCTTTATTTCTTGTCCTGGTGTCACAGGGAGAGGAAATAAAGTAAAAGCTGCCCAATGGGGCTGCAAACAGAAATAAATACCCAACAAATTTGAACTATTACGCTATCTAAAAATGAAAAAAAAAATGAAATATTTAAAAATCGATGTAAAGCCTATCCAGCATGTTTGTGCTGAAGTTTGATAGCTGACATTACCTGGAAAACAGTCACAATGGCCCAAAGAAGGGAATCAAAGTTCTTGCGGTCAGTGACAGTATCTCCGCTGTCCGTCCTCAGTGTGAATTTACAGCCAAAGAGATGCATGCCGAGGATGCTAGAAACAAGAAAAAGAAGAAAGAGCACAATTGACCTAACGCAATCAAAGTTCTGAATGGTGAAAAGGATTGTGAGGGACCTATCCTACTCCATAAAACATTAAACAGTCATTTTACAGACACATTCATGTCTATTTCTGGCTACAGGTGAGACTTCATTCAAAGCAGTTCTTGTATGGAAGCAGAGATGGAAATAATGTAATAGCAGATATGATCAAGTACCTGAAGATAAAGATGAAGAGCATGAGAAGCATGCAGAAGGTGGCCACATTGTCCATGGTCTTCATCAGGACCACCAGCTGGCGCCGCAGAGCTGGCATGAAGCGGACCAGCTTCAACACGCGAAGCAGTCGAAATGTTCTGAGCACAGACAGACCCCCATCTGACTGGCCGATGATCTCCCAAACACTGAATGATGGGAAAGCAGTATAGCGGTAAGTGTCTCCATCAATGAAACATGGCAACCTACACAAGCATTTCACTAGTCACAAGGTAACACCAGAGGACACGGTGGGCAGCGTGAGATGATGCCATAACAGAAGCCTTCGATTTGTGGACCTT
Source organism: Lithobates clamitans (assembly GCA_037952925.1). NCBI lineage: Eukaryota > Metazoa > Chordata > Amphibia > Anura > Ranidae > Lithobates > Lithobates clamitans. The sequence continues at coordinate 737,754 of JBBGZY010001584.1, read as the reverse complement.
ACACTTTGTAGCAGACATAAGGAGGCCAGGAAAGGTAGACACTGTGGTCACCCTTATTTGAAGTTCAACCCCAGCCCAAGCAGTTTATTTGCTTTGGATAGAGTGAAGAAGGGTTAGAGTCACTGCCGGGTTTGTAATGCAGTCATGTCTCTATTGGAGAGATCTTCAGGTCACTTTTAATTGAACTAACTACCAGCTGTACCATGACCTGGATGAAAGTAAACCTTTCCAGAGATTCATCTCTGTTAGTAACCGTTTTTTGCTATGGGCCTTCCAGCACATAAGTGTCGGCCAAAGCTAAGAACTAAGCTTCACAAACACTTTTATTTGCTTGATCTAATAAGATTAAAGTATATCTGAAGCCAAAAGTTTTGTTTGTTACAATTACACTTTAACAATTTTAACGTGTTGTCATTCTCCCAATGGATTTGCCAAGGACACTAATCAAACTAACAGGACTGCGGCATCAAACGCAGCCAGAAGAGGCAGATTGCATTCGCTTTGATGCAGTGCAGCACAGTTATATATGAATGAATAAAGGCAATGTCTACTTTTCCGACTACCTCTGGTAGTATAGTCTGCTATAAAATGACAGGTCCTCATTAAATCTTTCCAACTTTTCCTTGTGTATCAAATCTGTATAAATTAAGAACATGATAGCTGAGGATAGTGAGCACCTACATGTTTGTGAACTCAAAAGCATGCGATGAGGTGTACAACAGATATACTACTAATACAATTCATATTAGGGTCAATGAATATAAAGGCCATTGCTACTCAAAGCTGATATTTCAGTCGTATGTGAGTGCCAGTCAGTCACTTATTAAATTCCTGCCACAAGTCTTTGCTCCTTCTATAAAGCAATGATTCTGGTGTCATTCTTCAGCAGCTGCACTGTACACTTATTAGTTGACATTCTATTATTGGGAATCCACTGAAAGAGTATGACATCATTATTTTTCATTGTATCTGCCAAGGCAGTGGGTTGGAACTAGGAATTCTGGTGGAGAGATAGCCTCTAAAGTCCTCAAGATATACTAGAGGCCACCATGTGATTTACCTGGACATATACTGAAATATCTCTTTTGGGTGGGGTTGGCCTTTAGTTTACAGAACACAATATATAAATTAGCATATCCTGAATGTGTGCTGACCATTATTTGTACTAGAAAAAAAACTTAAGGTGAACCTATGCTTTGCCAAAACTGCAAAGCAACAGGTTCTCTTTAACATTGGCCTCTCTTAGCAGCATATACCTTCCTATCACTTACACACCACTCTGTTTACCCATTGAAGCCAAGAAAGAAGGCCACCTGGAGCTTACACAGGGCTGAGGACTCTCTCCCCACCCCCATATCAGGCACATGGGAGGAAGGGAAGTGAGCAACATGATCCCCATATTTAAAAATACCAGGTATATCACTTTGCTCCCCCTGGCAAACTGATACAAAAGGGAGGTAAATATAAGGAGCTGCAGGACCAGGCATTCAAGTGAACCCGTTGCTTTGTTCTACAAGGGTAAAGCACAGGTTAACTTAATAGTAGAGTTTCGGCCAGGAATGGAACAGGCTTTAATTGCTGTCTGTGTCCCAAATGAGGAGATTCCTTCTCACTCCGTGTCTGACAACATGGGGCCAGGGAGACAGGAGGCAAATGGACAGTTACATTTTCTCTCCTTTTACAGAAACTTCCTGTTCAGTAATCAGGACAGGAAGTGGGGACACAGATAGTAACAAAAGGTTCTAACCCTTCTCCAATCTGCCCAAAAAAATAACAAAGGTTTTGGCTGGTGTTCCGATACAAACCAAATATGTGGTTTCTGTTAAAGCAATATAGACAACATTCACAAATGTATTCATATAGTATTAGGTTGTAGCCAGCCTTTAACTAGACTTGTTCTGTGATGCTGAAGACATTTTGTAGCTCAGCCAAGCCAATTCCTCAGTTCTAATGAGTTAGGGACATACCCCAACATTTATATCCATACAGGTAGCACAGACACCCAAGCACCATATAATATTTCAGGGCAGATGTTGACTTTCAAAAACAGGATGGTGTCAAAGTTTTGGATTCACTCTGTTCTAGTTACATGGCCCCATTGTTAGTGTCAGAAAGCCTTCATAGGTGCTAATCCTTCTATTCACATGAAGGTTTGAATTATTTTCAAATCTTTGAGGTAGACACCAAGGATGGGATTATGTAACTAGAACAGGGTGGTTTCACAACCTTTACACCCCTGTCTACTAACGCTTAACATCTGCGTTGACACATTCCATGAGTTTGGATTAAGGCTCCTGTGCCTACCTGTGTGGATCTAAATATTGGGGTGTGTTCCTGATGATCATTAGAACTGAAGAAGTGGCTTGCATAATCTACGAAATGTCTTCAACATTACAGAACAAGTCCAGTCGCATGTGACCACCCACTAGCTATACCATGACCTGGATAAATGAGAACCTTCACAGACACATTCATAGTTTACAAAAACGCAACACAGTTTGTACAACATCGGATTGTAATCAGGGGAATTAAAAACCACCACATTACACACAATACACAAACAGTATGTCTGAACATGAACAAACATGCTAAAATGAAGGTGTATCACAACTGTATAGTTTATCTATACAGAGCCAGATTTAGACCTTCAGGTTCAAGGGGCACCTTATACACAGAGTTGGTTTATATTCTCAATAACAGTCACACATTTTTAAAATGCATGAGACAATGTCATTCTGAGGTCACACATGTCCAGACCAACCCATTCATAGTGCTCTATGTGTGGTTTGCTTGAGTTGCCAAAAATTCATTTTAGAAAAAGGTTGCAATATACCAGTCTGGAGTTTTACAGATGATGGCCAGCAAAATATTACTTCCCAAGATACATTTAATAAAAGAAAGTAAGTTCTTTTATTATACATTTTATATTATTTAGTTTTTATTATTTTATATATGTTCTTAAATATTGTTTTATATAATTTTTGTATAGAGGGAGGGCCCCTTCTGTCAGGGGACCTGGGGCAATTGGCCCTTTTGCCCCCTTATAAATCCAGCCCTGTATCTATATTCCTTTTTGTACAGGTGCATGGAGTCATCATGGACTGAAATAATATGAGCACCGAACATGTTCATTGGGGAATTCTTTGCTTCATTTTTTTGTATATAGCCATGAGGTTTTTAAGTTGAAGTGGACTGGCAGCTCTGTTGATGGTCCTAAGAAAAGCATGAATACATGATAAAGCCTAAAAGCACCATTCTTCTTATAAAAATCCAAAATAAGATTTTATTTGCAATTTTCAAGGGAAATCCAACAAGTTTTGAGGGTTGCAAAGGTCTCCTTTCTTTGTGGCTGAATAAGAAATCTGCACGGGATAGTGGTATCAGAAGAAAGGGTAACTAAAAATGACCATATTAAAGGTTTTGTTTTCACTATAGTTTGGTGCATCCCTGAAGAAGGGGGACCTTTGCAACCCCCGAAACGTGTCGGCTTTCCCTTACTAAATGCAAATAAAATCTTAGTTTGCCATTTTTTACGTGGAAAGGCACTTTATCTACTATGCTTTATCTATATTTATTGCAAGTATTTCTAGAGTTCCATCAACTTACATAGGGCTTTACATAGTTGCTTACATTAGCCTGTTTGATAAGTGCAGTGCTGTGCGGCTGGCAGAAAACACACAGAGTCCGAATTTGTCAGTAACAGTATATTGTAGAAAAGTTCAGCAAGTACAACAGGCCCACTGAGGAAGCACACTCCACCTGAGCCACTTACAACTGAGATATCAGTGGACTCACGAGATGAAGAATGGAGGATGCCGACAGCATCTGCCATGAGGTGTGGAATACGGCCTGGCCGGTCCACACCTAAATGGAGAGGCTTCCCGGAAGGTATACATACTTCCTGAACTGTCCCTACTCCTACGGGACCTTTCCCTATCTCTAGCACTATCCCTGACAGACGGGGATCATTTCCCTATGCTAGCCACTTGCAAAAAGAGCTACCAGCCCGGGAGCCGGAGTCTTAAATAGACTCTGCCTGACCCAAGATGGCCACCAAAGTCACATGGGGCCCGAGCATCTAATCGGATAGCCACCTCCCTGTGATTGAGGAAATTATAGAGGATCCAAGTTCCTCTCGACTTCCTCCCCCACCTGCATTGCTGCTGCGATCGAGTGCCAGCTTCAGTGGGGAATATAGTCTGCACCTGCCTACAAACCTCTGTCCTCAAAGACCTTACAATCTAAGGTCTCTATATCACATTGCTAGGGCCAATTTAGACAGGAGCCAATTAACCTCCCAGCATGTCTTTGGAGTGTGGGAGGAACTGGGGTACCCAGAGGAAACCCACACAGGCACAGGTACAACATGCAAACAATAACTCCCAACTTTTTGATGTGGGAATAAGGGACACCTATCAGTAAAAGCATGCAGGCAAAGGACACACCCCTTGCCACGCCCTCTTAAAGGAGAATTGTACAAAAAAATCAAGATTGCTTAAACCCACAAGTGCTTTTTTTACCACTACTATTCCTTTATATTGGCTTTTGGATTTTAAAAATGCAGCAATTTAGAAATCATATGAAAGGTTTAGCGCTGGAAAATACTTTTTGATAGATAAAAAGTACGTTTTATATACATCTATATAGATCGGACCAAAATGAGGGACAAATGAGGAGGAACGAGGGACAGAGGGACATTGCTCCAAATCAGGGACAGTCCCTCGAAATCAGGGACAGTCCCTCGAAATCAGGGACAGTTGGGAGCTATGTGCAAACTCCATGCAGGTAGCGTTCTAGTTGAGATTCAAACCAAGGACCCCAGTTTTGCAAGGCAGATATGCTAACCAATGTTCTACCCACAATAAAAAAAACTTCAAAGGAATACCCTCAAAAGGCACTGGGAATTAAATGTCATTAATACTCAGTAATAAAGGTAACAAGGACAGTCATTTGAAGACTTTTTACTAATTACCAGGGATTGTGAGTAATTTGTCTGTTTCTGGAAACTGTCCAACTAATTTATCCATATATTCAGTCATTTGAAGTCCTCACTGGCTCTTGTTAGGCGGCTCACATGAAACCAGAACATCACACAGAGCTTAAACCAACAGAAGAAATTTCAAACCAAATTTGTAATTTCAAAACCTTCTGTTGGTGTAGGCTCACATTAAAAATAAAAGTTAAAAGGGGTTCTAACCCTTCCCTACACTATCTAAATTTTTTTTAAACGTGCAACAGCACTAGAAGAAGGAGAGTCCGACAATGGCAGCCTCCACATCTTTGTTTCTTTCATTTATTTTCTATCATCAGGAGGAGTGGGGAAACCCCGAAGGTGAGCCGCCATGTAGGTCCCCCTCTCCCTGACCTCACATCTTCGGTCACGCACGGCCACCTCGCTGACAGCGCCTCTAAGAAAGACACATCGATTCCCCCAAAGCCAAAGACAATTTCTCTTCTCTGCGGAACTCCCTGAATTCTGTCTTAACTTACAACAAGTAAATCAATTTCGCAAGCCAATTTCTTTCAAAGTTCTACTTAATGAAATAATCTGTGAATAGCCATCTGGTTCAGGCGCAGAAAATGAGTATTGACTTTGCGTTTTCGGTTTCCTTGAGAGTCAATCTAGTTAGGGGCTGAAGGGGCAGCGCGGCAGAACCCAGAACACGGAGGCCGCTTAAGAAAATATCAGTCATCGTCAGCCGAGGCCGCCTGGCCTGATTCTCTCCATTAGCTTCATGAATCAGACATAATAATATTAAATTGTGTCATTTGTGTCTGCTGTCACTGTACACCGGGGGGCACCGAGACCAGGCCTGTGGAAGGCATGTTAAACTGATCTAGTTGTTTAGGTACATACTATTGCTGTTATTAGTTTAGTATTATATATATACAGTTTTATTACTTGAGCTATAGCGCTGAAACAAGGTTTTTAAACCTTGCACTTGTATTGGGTGATGTATCTTGGGAAGCAATTTGAGAAGCTAAGTGAGCGTGCTCGGTGTTGGCAATCCGGTAGGTCAATGCTGATGCTTTTGTATGAATGTACAGGGCTTTTTTTCAGGGGGAACTTGGTGGAACTCAGTTCTACCACCTCTGGCTCAGACCCTTTGGTGCCTGCTCACCACAATCACTTGTAAACACAGAAGTCTGGTTTCTGTGATTACAAGTGACAGCTCTGCACTCTGTGTGTAACCCCCCTGAACTCTGCACTCTGTATGTAATGCAATCCTGATATTTAATGCCCCTTTAAGACCCTTCTACTGTTGGTGAAATATGACCACACCCTCTATTTGATGTGATTTGAGGTGTGTGTGTGGGGGGAGAGGTTTTGGGGGGTTGTGGTTAAGTTCCAGCACCTATTGTTTGAGAAAAAAAGCCCTGTGTATGTATGCAAAAAAAAAACCTGTCGATCCTTCCCAAAAATCCTGTGAGTTGAAACGCGTGGTTACATTTTTCCAAGCTACCTCTGAGGACTACAAAACATCTCTCCCCTATGTTATGGAGATGAGGAGAAAAGGAATGTTCTGTAGACCTAGTATGCTTCCTGTTCTAGGAAGAACAAAAATGTAACAGATATCAGATTGCCACTTTTTAGATGTGGCTGCTGCATTCGTTTTGTTTTGTTTTTTGTTTTCTTTTTTAGGCTCTTTTTTTCCCATGGTGATCCTGCCAGTACCACGCTTCCTGTCCCAGGGTGACAACATTCACTTACCATACTGTATCCAAGCATCCAGCCTTATCACTCTAGGATAGAGCTACTGAACATCTCCATACCATAGATGGGGGGTGTTCTGTAGACCCCCAGAGCTGGCTGGATAAAATGTACCTGATGCAATGGGGTTGATTTTCTAAAGGCAAACAGACTGTGCACTTTTGAAAGTGCAGTTGCATTCCGCAAATGCAGTTGCTCTGGAATTAGTAAATGCGGGACAGATCTGCTGATTTCCATCATCCAATCATGTGCATGTGATTGGGTATAATTTGTAAAGTAAAGCTTTACCTTATTTACAAAGCCTTGGATCAACTGCACTTGCAGAGTGCAACTGCACTTTCGAAAGTGCTCGGTCTAGTTTCCTTTAGTAAATCAACCCCAATGTGAGATTGGAAATGATAACAGTGCAGGGCAGACAGAAAACACAGGACATTATCAGATCACAAGATTTCTGGCAGGATCAATAGCTATTTTGTTTTCGCATTTATCCTAAAGATACTGTATAAACACACTTTGAATGGTATATTTTACAGATAAGAAGTTGATGGTGGAGTTTATATACACTTTAAGTAATCTCTGACCACCTACTGCAGTCATCACAAAGTGATCCTGCTTCCCTGCTGGATTTGTTTGTCTTATACAATGGGGCAGGTACATAGAGAGGGGTTTTGGGACCTCACTCAAAGTCCCAAACCCCCTCTCTATGTACTAGATATAGGGCTGGAGATGCATGGCAACATGTGTCTCATCTAATGTCCCAAAACCCCTCTCTATGTACTAGATATAGGGCTGGAGATGCATGGCAACATGTGTCTCATCTAAAGCCCCAAAACCCCTCTCTATGTACTAGATATAGGGCTGGAGATGCATGGCAACATGTGTCTCATCTAAAGCCCCAAAACCCCTCTCTATGTACTAGATATAGGGCTGGAGATGCATGGCAACATGTGCCTCATCTAAAGTCCCGAAACCCCCTGTTTTATACAATGGGGCAGGAACCCGAGCTGGGATCTCTGGTGGGCAGCTAAAGAAATCCAGCAGGTCATTCCAGCCATTTGCTTCCCCATGTCACTGAAACGTCATTTTCAGGTGGACGGCACATTTAAAGCAAACCTATACTGACAGAAATACGGATGTTGCCAACTATGAACTACTTTTGGAAAACGCTAACTGGCTGGCTTTCTCTAGCTTAAATACTTTCTGGGATGTTGGTGTTCCTCATATGCAAAGTTGTGAGTGACTCAGAAAGTTCTGAAGGCAGCAGTATAGCAGCCAGGTCAGCAATGTTATGGATTGTTGATCTTTGAAAGTAGTCATTGACCCAGTTTCCTTCAGTTGTAACAGTTCTAAAGGAGTGCCAAAGTTGTCTCTCATGCGAGGGCTACTCTAGCATGCATTATGTGCTATGGATTCTAGAAGAATAGGGCCCATTGTTCTGCCTTATCACACAAGCCTGTTTGATAGTAAAGTCACAACAGTAATACATAAGTGACGAGTCTCGACTCAAACAAGTTCGTACTTCACAGCATGATACAAAGTATAGTAGTCACCTGATGACAACGATGATGCCGTCAAAGATGTTATACGGATTCTTGATGTAGCCAAACATACCAAAGGCCAGAAGCTTGAGGAGCATCTCCAGGGCGAACATGCTGGTGAAGACAATGTTGCTGATCTCCAGGGCATTGGTCAGCTCCTCCGGCTGGAAGGACATCAGAAAACAAAACCTCAGATATACAGCAACCAAACCTCACTAATACAGGGGACTGGCAGAGGAAATGGTGAGGGAGGTGGAATGATATGGAGGCAAGTGTAAAATGGAGGTCAGTTTAAAACAGAGGTAGAACTAAGACAGTGTAAAATGGAGATAGAGATAAAACAGGGACCAGAGTAAAATGGAGGTGTGGATAAAATGGAGGTCGGTGTAGAAAGGATGTGGAGTGAGGATGGGAGTCAGTGTAAACTCGAGGCTCAGATACAAGGGAGGCAAGGGTAAAACAGAGGTGAAGATAAAATGGAGGCCAGTGTTAAATGGAGGTGAAGATAAAATAGAAACCAGTGTAAAATGGAGGTGTGGATAAAATAAAGGACAGTGTAACATGGAGATAAGGATAAAATGGAGGTCAGTATAAAATAGAGGTAGAGTTAAGATGGAGTTCATTGTAAATTAGAGGCTCAGGTACAAGGGACGCGAGGGTAAAACAGAGGTGGAGATAAAATGGAGGATAGTGTTAAAAGGAGGCAAAGATGAAACAAAAACCAGTGCAAAATGGAGGTGTGGATAAAAAAGGCCAGTGTAACATGGAGATAAGGATAAAATGGAGGTCAGTATAAAATGGAGGTACGGCAGAGACCAGAGTAAAATGGAGGTAGAGATAAAATATAGACCAATGTAGAAAGGAGGTGGAGCAAAGGCAGGGGTCAGTGTAAATTATAGGCTCAAATACAAAGGAGGCAAGGGTAAAACAGAGATGGAGATAAAATGAAGCAGATAAAATGGGGGTGGAGGTAAAATAGAGGCCAATGTAAAGGGGGAATAAGGTTAAAATGGAGGTCATGTTAAATGGAGATAAAATGGAGGCCAGTGTAAAACAGAGGTAGGGCTAACAGGGAGGTCAGTGTAAAATGGAAGTACAGATACAACAGAGACCAGAGTAAAATAGAGGTATATATAAAAAAAGGAAGCTGTGTAAAATGGAGGTGGACATAAACTGGAGGCTAGAGTAGAAAGGATGTAGAGCGAAGATGGAGGTCAGTGTAAACTGGAGGTTTAAATACAAAGGAGACAAGGGTAAAACAGAGATGGAATTGTGTTAAAGAGTGGGCATAAAATGGAGGTCAGTGTTAAAAGGAGGTGGAAACAAAAATGGAGGCCTATGTAACATGGAGGTATAGACAAAATGCAGGGTGGTATACAATGAAGGTATAAATAAAATGAAGGTCAGTAAACAAATTGGACTATATAAAATAAGTATAAAGATGAACAAATAAAGGGACATAATAAAGGCCAATGGAGGTAGAAATAAAGTCCCCAGCCTGTGACTGGACAGTAAAAAACCAATCCATTCCTTTCTTTGCTCTCTCCACCTGTCAGCATGTTCCCTATCAGCACATGTGCATGCAGCACACCTGATTGGCTCTTACATTTGCCCCTCCCTCACTGTACAGTGATTACATGTGGCTGATGCAGATAAATTCATGTACTGAACCAGTTCCATTTACCAATATATTGAATTATTGTTTTGATGAACACATTTGTTTGTGTTTTAATATCTGCCAAGAGTTCAGCTTTAAGGCACTGGAAGTCAGAAATAGGATAATTAGTGAGTTATATCCCATCACCAGCCGGCTTAGCTAAATGTATTATTTCTGACCTTGATGGCCGGCGATGGAGCGCAGTTTAAATCTCGCTGTCCACAGACTAATGTGAAGAGTATAATGTTGCTGTCGCCGTAGAATTGAGCCAGTAATGAAGCATACACTTTGCATAACTCAGCCTGTTTCTGTTTCCCACTGTCTGGCACATAGAGGGAGAGAGAGGAGCTTCCTGGCGGTCGGATTAGCTCGCTCTTTTCAAAGTGCGACACGTCCTCTATGAAGGAGTGAAGTTTGCCGGAGTGTGAAGAAGCTAATTAGGTTGGCTGAGGTTCAGTCCTTCAGCGCTGCTATGTATACACTTTGGTCTGCGCGGTGGGCGGACAGTACATGGCTCAGTTCACGGATGGGCGCTATAACCAACACTGCTGCCTGCGTGAGATATGGCGTCTTAGCTCAAGTTCACCTTTAATTCAAAAGGTTTACAACTAGGGATTCATATTCATCTCTATATGCATGTATGTAAAAAAAAAACATTTACCACCTAGTGAACAAAATGAAAGCCACTTATTGTTCATAGAAAAACAAAAGCAAACACAAAAACAAACCAATATAACCCCCATGGGGGATAATACCATACTAGATATGCACAGGGCCACTGTTAGAAATCATGGGGCCCCGTACAGCCTTCCCGATGGGCCCCACCAAACCTATACACCACCCGCCCCCCTGGGGTGCAGGGAAACAGGGGCACTGACTTTATCCTCCTACCTATACCCCCCTAAAAATGAAAAAAGTCCCACCTCTCGGGCCCCTCTGTTAACCTGATGGGGCCCAGGGAAATGTAATTTAAACCTTGGTAAGCAAGTAGAAGCTGGGGTGTGGTCTAGTAAAATCCATTTATTCATTTAGGCAGAAATGAATAATAAAGTTGCCCTGGGCCCCCCTGTTTAGCTGATGAGGCCTGGGCCCAGTACAACAGGACCAACTGAACTGCCTTATCAACAGCCCTGAATATGCAAAAAAACTATAAGTGATTTAACTTTATAATAATGACTGACTCTAATATGCCAAAAACAGTTTGTAGGCCGCCTATCAACATCAAAGCCAATCTCAATGGGTAAATTATTATTATTAAAATTATTATCATTATTATACAGGATTTATATAGCTACAACAGATTGTGCAGTGCTTTACAATATAAAGGGGGACAGTACAATTACAACATCATTCACTACAGAAGGAATAGGATGGCCCTGCTCATGGAGCTTACAATCTAAAGGTAAATGTATATTGTATCAATAGATCTTGCATATCATTATCAAGCAGCCACAAATATAAAAAAAAGAGCTCTCATAAACATTAAAAAATGTAATACCAGTCCACACATTAATTTCTAAATACCTGTATTAGCTTCCCCAATAAAATGATACTGAAACGTGAAGAAGATACTGTACCTGTCAGGAACTCTATCACCTGCTTGCGGCACTGTGGTTTCCAAACCAGAAGGTTGTAGTTCTAGTGTTCACCAGCAGGTGTCTCCCAGCAGCCAGCAGATCCCAGCAATTAGTCTTCGCCTGATGCTGGTTGCTGGGAGAGTATTTAGTTCCTCCTCTACAATTCCCTCTTGCTTCATTGTTTGCCTGCTAGCCAGATACATGCTTGCTGACTAATCCTGATCCTAAATCCTATCTGCTCTTGAGCCTGCTCCTTTTCCTGCCTTTTACCTGTATCCTGTACCCTGCATGTGTATCTGCTCCCCTTGTTCCGGATCCCAGTCCTGGTTCCCCCTTCCTAACTGTTCCTTGCATCTATGGTTTTACCCTGTTGATCCATGCTCCCCTTTTGTATGTATATATTGTATTATAGTTAGTTAGTTTTTTTTCTGTCACTTAGTTTGCTAGTTAGATATTTTTTTTCACCTGGTTACGGTTCACTTATAGCCTCACGTTTGCTTTGTATTCTGTTTATTGGTGTTTGAATGTTTTTTTTTACACTAATTATACATTTTATTTAAATTATATATAGTCTGATTTAAGCTTCCTAAGTGCAGCTACACAGATTTGGTCATCCTTTCTGCTGGATTCCTGCTCTATGTATCCCTGACAATACTTTCTTTGGTCATTGTGTCTCTGCTCCTCCCCAAAAGAAAGCCCAATTTGTGAAAGTTACTAACCTTGAGCTCAGTTGCCACCACCCGCTGTTCAGAGAAGGCTCCTAGGGGAGGAGGTGTGTCAGCTAGAGGCCTCCCACCCAGTTCAAATGTTTTACCCCCTCTGATATCTCATTGGTTGCTAGGACGCAGGCAGCCAGACTGCACAGTCTCTTTGCTTGTTATAGTGCAGCAGTCCACCTGCACCATAACAATGAATTACGCTGTGGAGTTTGGCTCCCCAGACCCCCAAAATGCTTTGGGTGCTTTTTCATATTGTCTAGTTGTGAATGAACACTGAACACAAAAAATTATTTTGGACTTTCAGTTTTTTAGTCTGGTGCTCTCAACCCTCTCAAACCCCTCACCACCCTATACAGAATATTGTTCTGACATTAGATACACTATAAGGTTCCTTTTACAGGGGTGGCCAGGTGGCAAGAAACAGGTGGTTGATCTGCATTTTTAACCCCCCCTTTCTACGCCTTTCCAACTGCCCACCCACAAGAAGACATGGTGCCACTTAGATATGTACATCCAACACTACATGCTAAATTTGATACGGGCACTTCAACCATGAGCCAGGCACTTGAACAAATGTCAAATTGACTCAAAAGTACACCTAAGCAAACGCAGGCAGAAGAAGCTATTAACAACTGTCAGCGCCATTTTGCCATTTCACCCAGCACGATAATGAGGGAATGTATGACCCTCTGAAAAAGTTGGCTGTCTTTTGCCCTGCTTGTGCTAACCATTTGAACAATAAAGACTTTGGACTTCTAAAGGGTTTTACATTTGGCGCTCTTTTTGACCCATGACACCAGGTTTGTGCTGTGTGGCAGAGCTGAGTAAATCTCAGGGCTTGATGGACAGCAATACAAATCCATTGGTGTGTAAAAAAGCTCCCTATGTTATCAATGTATTTAGCTGTTTGCCCGGGGTTTAGTTTAAATGGTTTTGCTATGGGGCCCCTGTTTCTGGATACAGAATTCTGTGGATTATCTTTATCATGACTATACTTCATGATAAATAATCACATTAGATAATACGGTTTATTGTTCATGTTTCCCGATAGCAAAAACGTTACCCATTTACAGCGTAAATAATAGCAAAAAATAAATAAAAATACGCACAAGACAAAGCCAACACTTCGGCAATTAAATCCGCTGAAACGCGCCAATCTGCTTAGTCTGTCTTTTAATTAAAGGCGTCTCTTTGCTGAGTCGATAAGGCTTTAATTTGAAGCTCCTGATAACCTCTTTTCTTCCCTTCTCTCTCCTTTTTTTTCCCCGGTTTGATTCCCGCGTTTAATAATCATACGGCATTCGGCAAAGTAACTTTCTACCTGCCTTCAAAGTGACAGGAAAGTCATTTGGAAGAAAGATGGGGAGCGATATAAATTGGATTGTGCCTGGAGATTTAGGGAGGGGAGAGGAGGGCGGCGCGGCTCCCCGTGTAATCTCTCTGTTTTCACGCAATGTAAACCGCTGTTGGTTTTAGCAAAACGTTTTTTATTGACAATCCGATACGGGCAGGCAGTAAGGCATAAATACCAGAAAATATATTGGCCGCCGATCTGCCTGGAGAAAAATATGGCTGCATTTATGCTGCTCTTCCTCTGAATGACTTTGGATGATACAATAGTTGCCTTTGGAGCGGTTTACATTCACTTGAGGTGCACACATGTTTCAGTTCCTTTTGGTGTTGCTCGCAGCAGAGTCTTGCTGAGCAGAACACCTACTTTTAGGGCTCTTTTACTTTTATGGGCTGGCAGTACACCTTAACACAGGCCTAAAAATGAATTTGTACCATTTTTGGCAACTCAGGCTGTGTGCATTGCAGTGCGTTGTAGTGCAGGTGCATTGGCGGCCACTCTACATAATCCAAATGAATGACAAGGCAACACACATAGTACTGCCAATAAACACAATCGTGGAAGCATTGATTTGTAAAATGGTTGTGATAGCAATGATTTCTATGAGTCTCTTGTAACAAGTCTCTGACTGTCCCCTGCAGCATGTCCACAGTCTCCAACCACTCCAGTAGCACATCTGCAGTCTCTGACCTTCTCCTGTTATATGCCCTCCATCTCCTGTAGCATTCCTGCCACCCCTGACCATATTCTTTAACATGCCCTGTCTCTGACCATCTCCTATAATAAGAATGAATTTTCTGACCATCTCCTACAATAAGAATACAGTCTCTAATCATCTCTTGTAACATGCTGCAATCAAGGACCAGTAGTACGGACAGTATTCCTGCATTCTATGAACATCTACTGAAGTACAGTATACCTGCTGTCTCTGACCATATCTTGTAACATGCACTTATTCTCTGACTATCTCATGTAACATGGCCTTAGCCTCTGATCATCTACTGAAGCATGTCTGCAGTCTCTGATCATCTACAATAGCATGCCTGTAGTCTCTGACCATCTCCTGTAACATGACCTTAGTCTCTGATCATCTCCTGTAGTATGTCAGCAGTTTCTGACCATCTCCTGTAGTTTGTCTGCAGTCTCTGATCATCTCCTGTTACATGCCTTTAGTCTCTGACCATCTCCTGTAACATGATCTCAGTCTCTGACCATCTTCTGTAACATGACCTTAGCCTCTGACCATCTCCTGTAGTATGTCTGCAGTCTCTGACTATGTCCTGTAACATGACCTCAGTCTTTGATCAACTCCTGTAACATGACCTTAGTCTCTGATCATCTCCTGTAGTATGTATGCAGTCTCTGACCATCTCCTGTAGTATGTCTGCAGTCTCTGACCATGTCCTGCAACATGAACTTAGTCTCTGATCATCTCCTGTAACATGACCTTAGTCTCTGATAATCTCCTGTAGTAAGTCTGCAGTCTCTGACCATCGCCAATTACATGCCTGCAATCTTTGAAAATCACCTGTAACAAGTCTGCATTCTCTTTCCATCTGCTGTAACAAGCCAGTAGCCTCAGACCATCTCCTATAACAGGTCCTTCCACTTGACGTGCATCTCCACGTTAGACGTCACAGTACACAAACTATAGAGCAGTGATTCTTAACCACTTCCTCCTCCTGGGCCTCCAGCCAGCTGCAGACTCCCTAACCTCCGACATTGCCTCCAGCTCCCATAGTGCCACCAAACCTCCCACAGTGGCCCACCTTGCCCCTCAACCTCCCACAGTGCTCCTAGATCCCCTGAGAGCCTTAAGCCCCCACAGTTTATCAGGCCCCGGTCTCAATAAGATTGACAATCACTGCTAACAAGAGTTGAGCAACTTCAGTGTTGCTTTCTGCAATATCGATGATCGCCCACCACTGACGCAAGAAGAAGAGTAGAACACAAAAGAATGTCATGTAACTGGCCAGAAGACCACCAGAATAATATGTATGCATGGATCATGGAATCCTTAATAAAAATGTGGAAGGTGGGTGCAGGGGGAGAGGAAGGGAAGAGAGGGCCAGATAAAAAAAAATGGTGTTGTGCTTAAATGACAGGTAGAGCTTTTTTGAAAAATTATACTGCTGGTGTCAGAAGCGTCTCTAGGTTGATTGTCACTGTTTTTGATATTTGCCTTACCCCGCTCCCCCAAAGTTGCTACTACCATCTAGCAACCAATGACACTTTGGCCCAACTACCAGTGTCCTAGCAACCAAAGACTCTGTGTAGCTGTGTGTAACTGGTTTCTAAAATGCAAGCTTCTGGACCATAATAACCAATGGCGCTGTGCGGCCCAGCCACCAGCATCTTAGCAACCAAAGACTGTGCGGCTGTGTGTCATTGATTGCTAGAATGCAAGCTGTTGGGCCAACCAATAACACTATGTGGCCCAGCCACAAGCATCCTAGCAACCAGCTTAGTAACGCTGCCATGTGTATACAGAGCAATGTTACTGAACTGCAGTGAGAGCGGAGTGTCTGGTATGGACAGTTCAGCCTAAGTACCTCATGAGGTGGTCAACTCACTTTGCCTCAGCCTCAGGTCTGTGCCCACAAGATGGCCGCCTCAGCCATGTAGAAAAAGAATTTGAAGAAAATTTTCCCTTACCAGCGCACCATACCACTATTTAACCTCCAAAAACACTGCTGTTTACCTCATGGGTTCATTAATAAGTCATTTTACCTCATGCTCATGATAATATTGATTGAAATTTGCCTAAAGCAACAACAACCCTTCTCGAATGCACAACATTTTACCTCACAACTTTGCTGAAACTTCTTACGGTGACATTCCCGTTACGGCCTTGCCGCCGCATTCCTCAATCAGACACAATCACACAGATCACCTTGTTGGAGTTTTGATTGAGGGCAGGTTCGTTTAAAATGCACTGTGGGCGTACAAAGCACGAAAAACTTGGAGCGGGGACCCGCTAAATCTCTCCTCGTCTCTAAAAATTCTTCTTTGAGGAACACTATTAATTTCCATATATCAACATATATGAATGTAAACTATCTGTTTATGAGATTTTCTTTTTATCAGAGAGGCATGCAGGGAAATTGCCGGGGATTTTTTTTAAGGAGCGCATTAGCATTAGATAACACCGTGAGGTTTAGCACAGTCATTCCAATTAAAAGCAGCAAGAGCACATCATAAGGTTAGCGCTGCGTGATGGGCAGACACTGGGTAAAGTGCACCCGTAGTTTTGGAGAACAGAAGGAAAGGGGTGTACTTTTATTTCAGTTTTTCAAAACTGAACCTCAGCCTTCCCTTCAGTCTTGCACAGTTGTGCAGGCTCCTGTACAGAATTGCTTACTCTGATTTCACTGCACACTGTGCGCTTCTCACAACATGCATTAAGTTGCAGCAAGTCAGATGGAACCCGCCTTTCTTGACTGGAGAAAGTCTAACACCATCTTCTTCTTTCCCAAAGAGCTCCCGATGATCTTCCCCTGGGGGTAGCATCCCAGTGGTGCCAGAAAAACACAGTGGATTTGGGACCTCACTGAGATTCACAGGCACTTGGTCACATCACTTATTGCTTGCTTGTCATTTTTTATTATTTTATTGCATGTATTTATTAAGAGCATTAGCACTGCATGTGCGTGTGTGTTTTTTTTTTCTTTTACTCACAGGGACAGAGGATGCAGGTTTTTCAGGGCCTACTCTAACGTTAGGGATAGGATCTGTGGCCCTTGGGTCCTTTTCCTCTTTCCATTGGTGGTCTCTCTTTGGATTAGCCCTCACCAAGTACTTGGCAGACCGGCTTCGGCAGGTCTCTAAGGAGCAAGGTACACCTGGATTTGGCCTAGATGAACATGAGTTTCTTGCAATTGTCAGGGGCCTTGTGCCCTGGGGGTATCATGGGAGGAGACTCTTCCTCTTTGGAGGTTGGTTCATTACTGTACCCTTGTGCTGTGATTTCACAGTTCACTTTTCTTGCTCACAGTGGATTTGTCAAGCATTACACCGTGTCAAAGAATAGAAAAATAATCCTTCCCAACCTTACTGTCCTTGACCCACCCCTTTCATTCATTGGATTTCAGTTCTTCCAATCATAAAAGCTCAGTATCACATGTGGGCATTACCTCTACATGCAAATGCACCTGTTTAGGAATGCCCACTCTTCCAGACTGGCATCCACCATCTAGGCATTTTGATATTTGCATAACTCCAGCCAACTGCATGCATGAGGCATGAGGGTTCTTAAAATGGAACTAAATTCTCCATTTAAAAAATTGCGAGCAGACAGGCTCTTAATTGCAGAAGAGACATGCAATGTCTCTTCTGCAATATAATTAACTTGTCTGCCTGCTCACAGAGTTCCTTAGAATGTACATTGAGCAATGATGTACTGATAAACTGTGAACAGAGAGTGTGTTCCTACATTGAATGGGAACAGGGAATGAAGTGTAAACCTTCATGTTAACCTTATGCATACCTCCCAACTTTTTGAGAAGGGAATGAGGGACACCTATTAGCAAAACTACATAGGCATAGAACACACCCCCTGTTGCACCCCTAAAGGAAAGGAAAATATGTTAAAAAAAAACACTAATATTCCTTTATACTGGTTTTTGACATTTACAAATGCAACATTTTAAAAATTAAAAGGTTTAGCTCTGGGAAACACTTTTTGAAAGATAAACAGTGCATTTTATATACAACTATATAGATCGGGCCAAAATGAGGGACAAATGAGGAGGAAAGAGGGACAGAGGGACATTATTCTAAATCAGTGACATTCCTTTGAAATCAGGGACTGTTTGGAGCTATGCTTATGGGTAATATAGAGTAACAAGTGAGAGGAAGCAGAAGCAGCCAATTCAGGAGAGGAGGCATGGAAACCAGTGACAGAAGTTCTGTCAGAGAAGTGGATTAGTGGCTGTATGGTCTATCCATCTATGCGGCAGGGACCTTAATTTTGGGCCCACTTCGTAGCAGAACCCTCCTATGGACTGGGACTGTAGGAAAGGTTGATTAGTGCCTGTTTGGTCTACCGTTCTATGCAGAAGGGACCCTAAGTTAGGGCCCACTTCGTAGAAGAACCCTCCTATGGACTGGGCCTGGACAATGGATGTGCAAGGCCTCCAAAAGTATACAGCAGCTTCCCTCCATGCCTTGGGGTTGGTGCAAGTTATGCCCCGTACACACGATCGGACATTGATGGGACATTCCGACAACAAAATCCATGGATTTGTTGGCTCAAACTTGTCTTGCATACACACGGTCACACAAAGTTGTCGGAAAATCCGATCGTTCTAAACGCGGTGACGTAAAACACATACGTCGGGACTATAAATGGGGCAGTAGCCAATAGCTTTCGTCTCTTAATTTATTCTGAGCATGCGTGGCACTTTGTGCGCCGGATTTGTGTACACACGATCGATTGGAATTTCAGACAACGGATTTTGTTGTCGGAAAATTTTATAGCCTGCTCTCAAACTTTGTGTGTCAGAAATTCCGATGGAAAATGTGTGATGGAGCCTACACACGGTCGGAATTTCCGACAACAAGGTCCTATCACACATTTTCCGTCGGAAAATTCGACCGTGTGTACAGGGCATAAAGTGTAATGTGTGTTTAAGAACTGGTGGAGGAAAATCAGCGTTTAATGCCATTTCCATCAAAACTTACTTTGTGGTCAGTACTGGGACAAGTATCACTGGCAGGTGAAAATATGTTATCCTTCTGGTGTGGGCCCAGTACTGTGGCCTCCAGCTACATAGAGTGCTAATGCTGCATTAGCACGCACAAGCATTTCCATCATGCTTATCCTAAGCTTTAATATCAAATTTAACTGACAGCATTTGGTTCCCCTGTGCTGCCAGCATACAGGTGACCTATTCTGTTCACCAATGTAAAGGGTCTTTCTCCAATGACTAAGACTTGGAAAAGTTGGAAGAAAGGAGTGCCTGGGGTCCAAAAGAATGCGGATTTGAAAATCAAATGAGGATTTGGAAATTCAAATCCGCATTCTTTTGGACACCAGGCACTCCTTTCTTTCAACTTTTCCAAGTCTACATCTGGAAATGAACATAAGGCCATACCAAAAAGGAAGCAGTCCAAATCCCAAAGGGTTTCATTGCCATCACGTAAGACTGGGCACAACCTACAGGAGGAACTCCTTCCCACTTGCCCACACAACCACTCACACACGACCAGTAACTGATCCCGCCAGTCCAGCACGGTCTCTAGCACAAACCGTCCACTGACCAAGAGAACACAATAATTTTACCTATCTGCCTTTCTTTTCTGCTCTTACAGTTATTTTTATTTTTTTATAATTTCATGATTGTTATAGAAAATATTTTGTTGCAAAGGGTGTTGTAAAACGATGCTCCTGGAGTATCAATTACTCTAGGTATGACCCATTTTTTATTCTTTTATCTAAAACATGCTACAACTTAAGCAGGGATCCCATGAGATCCAACAGCTAGTTTAACAGTTCCTCTGGGAAGAAAAGGTTGAGAAAGCCTACTCTAACCCTTTATTACTTTACATAAAATCCAAAAATATTGCCTTTTAAATGGATCTAAACCCTAATTGGATGACATTTATTTATACTACTGCGTATTATAAATAGTTGCGATTTGTTTAAACATTTTCACCTTTTGTTTATCATTTTTACAGATGAGTGCTGCTGAGCTCCTGCAGCCTCTTTCAGCAACTTCCTATCTGCATGCACTTGCTCCACCAATGGCTGCAAATGACTGCTCTGGACCAGCTTCCCAATAGTGATAATGGCTGATTATGTCTAAGCAATGGCCACTTAAAGTCTCCAACAGGGATGCATGTGACATGGTGACAGCACAGACAATGGTGGGGTCACCATGTATTTTTTTTAAATGAAAGCTGCAAATTTAAAAAGATTAAAAATGATTTTTCAAAGTATATTAATATGGAAAAGATTATATAAGATTTCTGGGTTTACGTCTACTTTAAATTAAGGTCCACTTTAAGCTCCCATAAACATTCTGTTTGTATTTAACAATATGTGATAATAAATACATAACTGCATCAATAAGCATGAAAGCAATAACCGGTCGCATCGCAAAAAGATTTTCTGACAATCATATGTTACAATACTTTAACAACTCTTCTGACATCTCATCATCTCTGGCAATGAAATGACACTACAGTTTTGCTTTAAATCTTGCAAATAAAAAAACTTGTTTAATGGGAATATAACTTCCCTTAGTGCTCTGCAGAGAATCTGGTGTAATGGCTTTCATCCCTGAGCCAAGCTGCCAGCCTTTAATGAAGTAGCCTGGAAATGAGAGTCAATACACAGCAGGGACAAACGTCTGCGGCAGTCATGATTGACGTGTAATGAGATGTATAGGCCCTAAACTAGCGCACATTAAGTCTGGGTGGCTGCAACCTGGTCTATTCTCTGTGTAATCAATGTGGTGGGAGCCTGACACAAGGAGCAACTAGAAACATGCCAAGCTTTGCAACATGCCATTAATCTGCTTTTACACACTTTTAAAGCAGCGCTCCAGCCATGGTTATAAACAAAATAATTAATAACCCAGGAAAAGATAAACAAAAACATCCTCTACTGCAATACTCAACCCCAATCCAGAGATGTCCCACGTAGCACTTCTTTTCTACCACAAGATGTCTTCAGTCTTCCAGGTTGAAAGACAGCCACTACTTTTAAGCCTAGGCAGTACCTCCTGCTTCTTCCACCTGCTCTACGGGGACTGCAAGAGGCTGATACCAGGTCCAATTCAGGTACTTACACTACTTGTATTTAGTAAAAAGTATATTTAATGATTAATTAATGAATACAGAGCTGCATTACTTTCTGTCTTTTATATCTGCCTGGAATTCAACTTTCAATCCAGCCTACACTCTTTTTTTAAATTTTAGATGCGGTGGGGAAGTAGTAGGAACTCTGTTAGCATTTTATTGCTGCTTGAGTTTCCGTTTGGGAGATTTCCTCCCACTTCCTATGTGGTCTGCAGGACAGGAAGTGTGTGTTTGTGTGTGTGTGTGTGTGTGTGTGTGTGTGTGTGTGTGTGTGTGGATCACCGCAATGAGGACATAACAATTAATATAGGAGGAAGGACAGAAGGATGGGAAGGAGAAATACAGTATGTAGGTTGACCTATAAGAGGGAAAACAGATAGGTGGGAAGGGTAGATATTTGGTGGACCTATAGGAGGGAGAAAAGGTGGGTGGGAAGAAGGTTAGGTGGGCCTATTGGGAGGGAGAACACATGGATGGGTATAGCAAATACTTAGGTGGACCTATAGGATTCAGAACAGATGAATGGAAAGGGGAGATACTTAGGTGGATCTATAGGTGGATCCATACCCTGTTTCCCCGAAAATAAGACCTAGCTTGATTGTTGGTGATGGCTGCAAAATAAGCCTTACCCCCCAAATAAGCCCTAGGTAAAGTCCTTGTAGGTCTTATTTTCAGGGTAGGGCTTATTTTCATGAAAACAGGGTAGGGCTTATTTGGGGGGGTAGGGCTTATATTGCAGCCATCACTGACAATCACGCTAGGTCTTATTTTTGGGGAAACAGGGTAGGAGGCAAAACAAATAGTTGTGAAGGGTAGATATGTAGGTGGAGCTATAGGAGGGAGAACAGGCAGGTGAAAAAAGGTTAAGTGGACCTATGGGAGGGAGAACACATGGATGGGAAGGGCAAATACTTGGGTGGACCTATAGGAGTTAGAACAAATGGATGGGAAGGGGAGATACTTAGGTGGACCTACAGCAGGGAGAACAGAAGGATGGGAAGGGGAAAAATGTATGTGGCCCTTTAGGAGGGAGAACATATGGATTGGAAGGGGAGATACTTAAGCGGACCTACAGGAAGGAGAATAGATGGATAGGCTGGGGATATACTTAGGTGGACCTATACGAGACAGAACAGACAGGTAGGAAGGGGAGATGCCTAAGTGGACCTATGAGGTAGGACAGATGGCTGGGAAGGTGAAATAGATAGGTGGACCAATAGGAGGGAGAACAGATGGGCAGGATAGGATCATTGTGGTAGGTGGAGTAGAAGATTTTGTCTGATACTTTGAAAATTTTTAAATGTAGTATTTCATGTACTATGTCCAATCAGAGAAGGCTTCCCTGCTGGAAAAAAAAACAGTTTAAATGACAGAGCACTCTGAGATCATTCCATGTTGGGTCCACAGGCTCTCTGACCTGTCATTTTCTGACTAGAGTTCAAAAAGGGTTTGCCCAAAGGAAAATAGTTTTAAATAGCAGGGTGACAAATCCTGGGAAATATCCACCATGTCATTCATTATGTGATGTATGGGAGTATGGACCTTAGGAAAACTGTTGTTCACCAATGAAAGAGCAGATCAATGATTGGCCATGTTGGATGCAACCCCTGAAGTACCTCCATGTGGTTGTTGAAGTATCACAGGGGGGTTTGAACTACTGGTCTAAAAACTGCTTGTACTGATACAATTCTCCAGTAATTGAACTTTTGTTTAAATTACAAAATGTCCTCTCGTGTTTGGTCATCCTTGTTGCAATAGACAGCATTACCTCCTTAGAACAGAAGGCATTATCCTCCCTTTGTTGCAAGTACAAAAAGGACAGAAGCAACTCAAAAGATTAATTTTCCAATAATAAAATTCTGCCTGGAAGGGGTTAATCTGTTGATTCATTGGCTAATGGCTATTGAGCGTGAACAAAAAAATTAAGATTTATAAGGAGGGATCCATCTGGGTATGAATGTGGAGCTTCTCCAGACTAAGCTGCACAGTCTTTTGTGGCTGTACACATTCAGCCTGGATTTGTGTATAAAGCAGCAGGAGATGGTGGGGGCTTAGCTGTATTTGCAAGTAGACATGTAAGAACACTGACGAAGAACTGATTAATTAGGGATTTTTTTTTTAGATTCCCCAAAGCCAGTGAACTGAAATGTCCACAGATGTTTCCTATTCAAGTTGATTGCCACCTTAGTTGAATGTTTCAGCAATTTAACATGCCATCGTCTTTATGTATTTATAATAAAAAGTTGAGAAGTGGCTTTCCGTTATGGGTTTTAAACATCTGTTATATTTATTTTTTTTTAGTTTGGGACACAAATGAATTCTGTCCCACATCCCAGTTTCTTCCAACGGCACATAAGCAGTACAGTCTGTTTTCATAATGGTGACTCATGTCTAGCCGCCGGTTGTAAACAAGAGTTATTAATCCATATTTCTGCGTGACACTGGGGCACCTGGCATAAGAGATAGAGAAGAATACAATCTGTTTCCTTTAGTAAGTCGGAATGCTGTAGAGATTTTGCTAACACAGCACCAAAGAATGATAAGGGGCTTGTTTGATGGCCCCTGATAAATATTGCAAAGTGAATTATTGGATACAGGTCTTGTACATTAATAGCTCTGCCATTTAGAACTGTGTAGCTTTAGATGGCATACAATGTTGGGGAATCCATAAACCAGCATGTTGGGGGTTGGTGAAACCACAAGCTTTTGGATCGGAGTTAGTAGATCTATCAGCCAAAGGACTTCATGAAACAAGATAATGAGTTTGGCTTCATAGAGTCTACAGTTCTAGAACACATGGTTAGTGAAACCATAAGCCATGAAAGAAGACTTGGGTTTGTGGAATTAACTCAATGGGGTTTGGCTTGAGAAGCCCTCAGGTCAATGATTTGGTTTGGTAAAAAAACAGCTGGTGGACCTGAGTGTCTGTAACCTTTATCTGACTTGACGCGGGTTATGGACCCATCAGCTTGTGGAGATGGGTGAGTAGAAATCCTGACTTCACCTGACTCCACACAGGTTCATGGGACCAACAGCCAAAATAAAATCAACTGTGTACTGTTAACTGTATGTGAGGTATGCGTACGAAGGTTCTTCAAAAGTTTCTGCATTTTTTAAAACTCTAGTAAATATAAAAAAAAAACTTTTTTGATGACACCACATATGTATCAGGAAAAATTATTATTTTCGCCTAAATAAGTGTTTATTTTTTTAACTCTAACTTCTAATTTCTTAGACTTTGTCGCCTGGCCTTTCCTGCTGTTCTCATTGTCAAGGAGGTCAATTGTCATTGTCATTGATACTGTCAAGGCTGGCAAAACTGAACTTACCACCAAAACTTCTGCCCACTAATGCTTTTACTCAATGGCGCAAATGTTGAACTACTACACCTTTTTACCTTTATAGTGTTTGTGCACACACCTTACAGTTCCTGAAAACTTATTTTGGTAGAAATAGAGATCCCCATGATAACCCAGCCCCAAAGGTATCTGATATACTTGCACTGGTCACCCCCTTACCACTCCATAATATAAATGTACATACTAACATGAACCCAATGTACATGTTTATGGACCTAGCAGCCAAGAGACACCCAGGAAGAAGGTTGGATTGTGCCTGTACATTTAACAACTTGCAAAGTAAGGTATGGCAGAAGTTCTTATCATAAATGTGGTACACCACCTGCTGCCATTGCTAACAACGTCAAACCATTTTTTCTTTATATGTGCCAGTTGTTTAGCCTCCTGCAGTAATCTGAGGATGTTCTATTAAGCCTTTGACCCATATGAGATGCACTGGAACATCTGGAGATCTTGGCAATTTGGATATCTTGCGTTAGGTGAGATAACTGTTTCTATATTACTTGTAGGGGGACTACTGAATGTTTAGGAGGCATCCGTTCTATTGATCCTTGTTGCTTTGAATTGAACTTGAACTGTCTGTGAAGGCTCTAATGTATGGCCTTGAAACGTTGCATTATTTCCAAAAAAATAATAAGGCTTTTTTTGAGCATTACATGTTCTCCTGCTGCACATTTAATATTTCTCTAATGTCCATGGTGGCCTTAAAGTAACGTTGTTTTGGAGCCTGCAGATGTACAACTATGGAAAAAAAAAGGCTAAAGCTGGAGTTTCCCCCTAAACTGTTTAAATTTTTGCATTCATTGTATAAATCACAATGACACCAACCATTTAACATAATATACGATCATGGGAATCAGCAGAGCTTAGATGATAGGTATGCTTGTAAATAACGCTGGGATGTCAACTGCCTGATTCACACTTCATGGCGTAGGGCACGTGTCATGAGATGACAGATGGGGGAAAGGGCATTTGGTGACATAAAGCAGCAGATTAAAATGCCATGTTTACCCAGCAGTAAACATAGCGAACAATGATATGAGTTATACGGTGCAAGATGAGATAGTCTGAGAACTCCCACTCAAGCTTCAGAAAAAATATATCTTCCCACATCTAAATCAATTCCCTGTGCGTGGCGGTTAGGGCTATCTTGTGAAATCTGCCACTGTGGGATTAGGTTTTTACCTATGTGTGTTTTTTCTTTTTTTAGGATTTTTAGTCACCAAACATCTAGGGCTGGTTTGCTTTTTAATAGCACACTGGACATTATCAAGGCAAAATTTATATCCTATCTAGAGACAAGAAAATATTTTGTGCCACAATCTATAAATGCACAAATTGAAAGGATTTAGGTCAAATTCTAAAATTCTGTGAAATTTGATCAATATTATTATTTTTTTGTTTGTTTTTGTTCTGTCACTTTCTTAGTATTGCTCAGCTTGCTACCAGTGTTAATTTTGTTGACTAAAATATTTTGGTCGACTAAATTAATACTATTTTAGTCGATTAAAATACGTGTAAAACTAAAACAATTGAGATGACTGAAATACGACTAAAATTAAAATGGAATTTTAGTCAAAAGACTAAAATACGACTAAAACTAAAATGGCATTTTAGCCAAAAGACTATAACTCAAACTAAACTTTGAAATCTAACATCAAAATTAACAATGCACTACCACATAAGAATATGTAGGGGACATCTACTAAGCTGCTGAAAGAAAGAAAAACATAAGAAAAAGGCTTTTCTTTTTTTTTTTTTCTTGAGTATTATATTAAGGTAATATATGTAATAACATTACAGTCAATAGAGTTTACAGTTTTTATTTTTTTGTTTCTTTTTTTTATTTTCAAGTTGTACTTCTGCTTGTCAAAAAGCAACATTTTTGTTTGTTTAAGAAACTTGGTGTTATTTCTAAAGACATTATATATCACAACGGCTAAATCTGTGTCTGTAGTGTATGTTCAAATCTTAATACCATAAATAATATGTTATTAGATTTTTACTCCAGGAGTATATAATGAGTTTGGCAATTATAAAGAAATGCTTAAATAATGCATTCAAATTTAAACTCATTCGATTTTAGTCGACTAAAATGTACTGGAGATTTCAGTCGACTAAAATACGACTAACACTAAAACAATTCAGATGACTAAAATATGACTAAAACTAAAATGGTGTTTTAGTTAAAAGACTATAGCTAAAACAAAATCGAAAATTTACGTCAAAATTAACACTGCTTGTTACTCAGGATATGGGGCCGGAACAAACTCCAATATTTTTAGCCACATCGGTTGTAAAAATGTTAAGGTTCAGGAAACTATACATATACTTTTAGCTAGAGGTAGAGTACAGAATGGTCACAACCTTTGTAGGTTTTCTTTCTGCCTTTTGTGTCCTATTGGTGATAATAACCTTCACTTTCTGTCCCAAAAATATGGCAAGAAGTGAAAGAAAATCTATCAAAAGTAATGGGAAATTCCCTCTTACCCAGTTGATACTGGAACAGGTGTTTTATTTACTGGACACCTTCCTGTTACAATGACAACAGTGGAATTTTTGGTTTGACAACATCAGTTCACACCTTCCGCCATGTGGCTAGAAGGATTAGTAAATACGTAGACTCCTTAACTTCAAGATTTGGATTATATAATTAGAATATGGTTGTTCAATAGGTGTGCCAGATGTGCCTGGGCACCCCCTAAACATCCGTGCAGTGCTGATTCCCCCTGCTGCTAAGCCCCCCCATACCCTGCTCCAACCCCTGCAGCGCGGGATGTTTCAGGATGGAGAGCAGGGAAGGTGCTAGTAAATGTGTTATTTACCGACCCCTTCCTTTTCTAAATGAACACACTGAGTGATTAGTAGTGATCCCTCCTGTGTCAATTCATACCTGAAGCATAATAAAACTGTGTTTACTATGCTTCAGTTTGTGAATGAACAGGAAGCCACTCAGCACAGAGCACTTCTCATCTATTCACTTTCCAGTTCAGCTGTCCTCAGTCCCTTCATTTGTCTTAAAAGTGAGACATCAGACCCCTGAAATTTCACCAAAGCCCCTCATTTTCTACAAAATTGGAAAAAATAAATAAAACATAAAAAAAATTGTATAAAATAATCCTAATAAAAATAAAAAAAATACCGAACCTGTTCACTGCCCTACTAAAACCAATCTCTAAACGTGAAAAAATACAAAATGTCACTGCGCTACACATAGATATTGAAAAAAAAGTGTCCATAAAGTGTGAAGAACTAGCGCTGTTCTAAATAGTGCAGATGAATTCTTTGATTAACACTTATACATGATACATGATTGGCGTGCGTGCGTGGTTCCTCACAGGGGTGGGGTCCATGTCCGTTTTGTACCATGCACGCCAATCCTGTATACCGGTCGATCGACTTCTAGGATGTCTTGGATCTATTAATGCTCGTTTCATACTGGATAAAAGTAAATGTTTAGCACTGATTTCTTTTAATAAACTATTAAGCAGTTTTACACTACATGGCTGTTTTATCTTTCCTTCATGTGTCCTACTATGACAGTACCACCACCTGCAATATAATAGATGAAGCCAATTGGATCGTCTATATTTGCATATGACGCCTGTCTAGACTCTAGAGTCTAGACAGGCGTCTAGAGTCTAGACAGGAGTTTACTCCATTTGGAGTCTAGACCTCTGGTAAGGAGGCATTTTATATCAATATTGGTGGAGGTGCACTTGGGTGATCAAAACGCACATCAATTATACTCAGTGTTACTGGAGGTTTATCAAGGAATTCACCTGCAATATTTAGATCAGCATTAGTTGTTCACACTTTATGTACACTTGTTTATTCAAAATCTACCCTGTTTCCCTGAAAAGAAGACCTAGCGTGATTGTCAGTGATGGCTGCAATATAAGCTCTATCCCCCAAATAAGCCCTACACTGTTTCCCCGAAAATAAGCCTACCCTGAAAATAAGACCTACAAGAACTTTAACTAGGGCTTATTTGGGGGGGGGGGGGGTAGTGCTTATATTGCAGCCCTCACCGACTATCACGCTAGGTCTTATTTTCGGGGAAACAGAGTATGTTTAGCGCGGCAACATTTTTTTATTGTTTCACGTTTATTACGATTGGTCCTCTTGTGTTGTTGCCAGCAGCTTGCACTTTTATATTTAGTCTGTATACCTGTGCAATATTTTTTTGGTTTATGTAAAACCAATCTCTGCCCTACTGACACTGTCCCCTGCCCTACTGACACTGTCCCATGCCCTACTGACCCTGTCCACTGTTCTACTGACTGACACCAGCCTCTGTCCTACTGACATGTCCACTGCTCTACTGATTCAATCCACTGCTCTACTGATACCATCCATGTGTGTTTGAGCTCTGGGTGCAATCCCTAATGCAATGGGCTGTGCAAACCTGTGGGTGGTTCCTTAACTTTCACATCTCCCATCCTGTTCATGAATGAACATCTGCCTTGACACAATTCATGGTGACTGGATTAAGGTGTCTTTGCTACCTATGTGGATATAAATGCTAGGGTACGCTTTTGGGAACATTAGAACTGAGAGAATGGAAAACCTATGCAACGTCTTCAACATTACAGAACAAGTCTAGCTGAAAATGACTAACTTCTACTAGCTATACAATGACTTGGAGAAATCAGGACCTACAGAGACATTCTTCATCACTTTCTGTCTCGGCGACAGTGGTGACCCTAATAGAAAAGGATGCATCTCCCAACTGAGAAAACAAAGAGCAATAAAAAGCTCACAGGAAGTCTAACCATCCCCAAAAAAAGTTTTGGTTTTAGGTAGACGTTAAAGATTCCAGCAACCACTGGCATTTTGTGAGCCAACTGCCTAAGATAGAACGTAGGAGCAAAATTAGAATTCTTCGAGAGGTTTGACTCTGAAGGAGTCTAAATGAAAAGTGTATATGTTTGATGAGACATTTCAATAAATACTAGACATCCAGCATTACTATTGCCCATGTGGATGCCAAGAAGCCATTAATACTTTAATACTGTCTCTTATTTGCCCTATATTATCATACCATGCCCCCAGTTGGGCACCGCAAGGGTTACGCACACCACCAGCCTGAAATTCAGCCTCTAAAATCAAATATGATATAGTGATGCGGAAAAATTGCTCAGGAAAAATCTGCAGGTTTGGAATGAATTTCCATCTCACATGAAAGAGCTTTATCTTCTGAGAAAATAACCGGGCACCTCGGCAGACAATATGCTCAATTAAGATTCTTTGCCTGAACTTCTTAGGAAAGGAGGTTCCATCAAAAGGTTTACGCATCAAAACAGAGAAACAAATCCCAGTGCAAAGGAAAAGCCTGGAGAAAAGTGACATTTTATTTCCACTTAAAAGCCAAATCTTTCATTAGCATTTTAATAAAATGTGTCTATGTATTCTCTACAGAAGGCAAGCTGCGCGAGGAAACGGCTCTGTGAACAATGGGGACCTTCAGAAGAAGGCTAGCCCATTAGGAGCGCTCCGCTACCAGTCTCCTTGTAAGTGGGTATTTGCTGTGTCTAATAAACTCTGCAATTCTACCTTTGAAAACGGACATATGCTGAGCCAGCATCCCATAGATGAAAAGCAGAAATCAAACGGTATCAGACCACCAGTGCTGTATGCATGCTCTGTTATATCCTCTATTCGCAGTGCACATTCAGCAAGACAGCAGCAGGGAAGTGGAAAAGTGGAACTGGCAATAGGTACCAGCATAACGGCGTGGCATGTAGATAATTGCCTCGGGAGGTGCCATGATTCCCAGAGAAAGAGGCACATGTAAATATGCAATAGACAGAAAATCTGCTATTGCATATAAGCCACCCTAAAGTGCACTTAAGGCATGTCAAAGTGGGCTCTCAACCAATAGTTTATTGACAGTATGTTATTTAAACATACCTTAAGCACTACTTAGAACATCTTAAAGCTGAACTCCAGCCTTCCCAGTCTTTCACGGTTGGGCAGGCTTCTCTCCTGTATCAAAATAGCTTACTCTGATTTCACTGCACACTCTGAGCTTCTCACAGTGTTCATTAGAAGCTGCAGAAAGTCAGATAGAGCCTGCCTCATTTCCTGGTTGGAGCAAATCCAGAATCATTGAACCCTTTTCTTCCAAGCCTGACTGTCCCTGGCCCACCTCTTTCATTCATTTGATTCCAGTTCCTTCAATCATGGAGGCACAACATTGCATGTGGGCATTACCTAGAGTGGTTTGCTGTTTTCAAGAAGCACAGCAAACTGCTGGACCCTCCCACCAGCCATCATCTGCCTGAATTGCAAGAGAATTGCAGAAACCCAGTAATGTCATTGTGGCTTTAAAAAGGTCACCGACCCAGCATGCCAAGCTTTCTTCTTTCTTTTTTGAGTCCGGCAGTGCGGCGGGCGTCATGATTTACGATAGATCTACATCAGGGGACATTGTTTTTTTAAATTTTTTTAATAAAGGACTTGTCAAAAACTGTGTTTGTCTTTATTTCTTTATGACACTTTTTTTTGGTGAATGAGTAGGGGTACAATGTATCCCATACTCATTCACATGGGGGCGGGTAGGCAAGATCTGGGGGCCGCATTGTTAAAGGGGGCTTCCAGATTCTGATAAACCCCCTGCCTGCAGACCCCCACAACCACCGCCCATGGTTGTGGGAAAGAGCCCCCCTGCCCCAAAGTCCCCCCCCCATGTTAAGGGCATGTGGCTTGGTATGGTACAGGAGGGGGGGTTCACTCGTCCCTCCCCCTGGCCTACCAGGCTGCATGCTCGAATAAGGGTCTGGCATGGATTTTGGGGGGACCCGATGCCATTTTTTAAAAAAAATTGCCATGGGGGTTCCCCTCAAAATCAATATCAGACCTAAGGGTTTGGTATGGATTTTGGGGGGACCTCATGCATTTTTTTTGGTTTTGGTATGGCATGGGGGTTCCCCTTAAAATGTATAGCTGACCTAAGGGCCTGGTATGGATTGGGGGGGACCCACACGCCGTTTTTTTAAACATTTTTCTATTGCTGGAAAATTCAGCAATGTTTTTTTTTTTTTATTCAGCTGTCAGCTGATGACTCACTTGTTGTTAAGGATGCGACGGCCGAATTCCTGGGCTGCTCCTTAACAACCTATTCATTGACATGGGCGATGTTTGGGGCCGAACCCATGCTCGGTCCGAACTGCTTGTCCATCCCTACTTGTATCTAGGATGTGGTGCCACTAGTAATCATGTAATGGCACGGGTTCAATTTATCAACATATGGTTAAAACCTCTGTTGGTTTTTTCGTTCTCTTTTTTTTGCCATCTGTTTACCATTCACTAGATTTTCCTTCACTTCCTCTCCAGTAGACAAACTAGGAAAAATTCTCCAAAAAGAGCAAAATTCCCTCTTAAACAGTTGTCTTCGTAACTAGTGTTCTAATTGGAAGATTTCATTTTTATTGTCATTGTGGAGACAAATAAAATGATGGTTTTCTCTAGAAAATTCAGTCACCGTGGCAATGGCTACCAGGACAAACAGAGAAAGTCAATCTCTCTAGTGGAAACAGAGACAGCAATAAAAACTTGACAGGGTTCTAACTTCTATCATGCACACTAGCAGTTGGGTAGCGCTAAAACTCAGTGCTTGAGCTGCGCTTTTACCACATCCACCCCCCCCCCCCCCAAACCGCTGCTACCTTTAGCTGCAGAGGCAGTGGCCAGGGTTGCACACATGTTGAGGCAAGAATTTTACCCCCTTTCACTTTCGTCAGGCATGGTGCCTGCTGAACGTGACCCATTCCAGTGAATAAAGTCGTCCTGCAAGCACACTAGTATGGAGATTAAGGGGTTCAAGTAGCTGGTGGGGTGGCGATACAATACCTAAAACATGAATTCTACTGGTCTATGGCCAACTTTACTGTTGACTTGGTCAGTTTAAGCCCCGTGTATAGTCTGTGCCTAGAATCCACAAGGCTGCAAAAAAATATAGAAACCAATTTGCGCTTTGTTTAAGTACCTTCAAGAACTACATAGTATCAACATTTCAGTGGTATTGTTAACTGAGACACTTTTTTAGGCTCTGACGGGTTCTCTTTACTTATTCGGAAGGCCATATAGCTTGCTGCAGAGAACTGACTGAGGGACTGCAGAATACAGAAAGTGATAGACTAGAAGAACATAATTTAATGACAATAATTGACCTCGCTGCTAAAAAGGACAAATTGGCCACTCTAACATAAATCGGTTATACGTAATTTATCCCTTTAAAAGCATGTGACTTAATGACATCTAATCTATTTTGTTGCTATATACAATTAAGAAGGTTGTACAATTCTATAAACATTTGAATTTATCTATTCATATCTCAAGTGAAAAACCTTAATATCCCTGATCTTTAGTTAAAGAACAATCACTTCACTTTTGCGATATCAGCCATTTCTAATGATCAGAGACCAGCAAAGGGCCTAATTAGCAATGCTGTAGGAAATTGGATGGAGATGCTTCTCTCAGACCCCTGGATGGGCTGCTACCACTTATCTACCAACTCACCTTCAGCAAGGCAGCGCAATATAATTGAGGAAGATTTCTAAGAAATCTTGGCTTTTGTGTGATTCTCAGTACTGGGATATATGTATTCAGCAGTACATGTCCTAAGGAGACCTTCAAGTGCACTTGAAACTTCAACTTATGAGAATGTGGCCTACCAAGTAAGCCATTACACTGTCAGTTTAAGACCAATTATTTATAGAATTTTCTGTATTTTAGCCCGTAATTCTCATTTAAAGTCAACCTGTCAATATAAAAGTAAAGGAACAAACTATGGCTATTCCTAACTGCAGGCTCCTTGTCACTCCCAAAAAAGCCTTTATAATCCTGACAATATGTTCCAGTGCACCTGTGGAGCCCCTCTCCTAGGTGCGCTCTAGACATGTGGTTCTCACTGCCAGGCCGCAGCCTCTCTCTTCCCAGGCCTTCAGCCAGCTGCTAATCCCTTAACCTCCCACAGTGTCTCCCAGTTCCCAAAGTGGCTTGCAGTACCCCTCAACCTCCCACAGTGCCCTCAGGCCTCCTGAGAACTCTCAGCCCTCACAGTGCCTCCCAACCTCCCACAGTGTTTGCCATCCCCCTGCAGTGCGTTCTAGCTTGCAGAAATTTTGCATAGAGTGGGAAAGAGTTCACTCAGGTTTTATTCT
This sequence comes from Lithobates clamitans, assembly GCA_037952925.1. Taxonomy (NCBI): domain Eukaryota; kingdom Metazoa; phylum Chordata; class Amphibia; order Anura; family Ranidae; genus Lithobates; species Lithobates clamitans. The sequence goes on along the minus strand of JBBGZY010001584.1, from coordinate 703,871 downwards.
TATATCTTTAAGCTACAATAAGTTGTCAATAATACTCATTTTGAAAATAATTCCTAGATGCCTTAGGCAATCGATATACTAAGTAACTAATTCAAACGATAAAAAGCCAATGGGAGAGATACAGTATACTTTATTTGAATTACTATATGCTTTGAAGTATTAAGCCTACAATGATATATATTCTTCAGCGAGACTCTCAGACAATATTGATCTGTTGTATCTAAGAATATGTTTCAATGCATATTTATATGGTGAAATGTGGTATCTGTGGGCTCCTGGGTTTAAATACAAAATGTTTTAATACATTTTAAAGGTGGTCATTTTATCAGGTATTTTGATGGTTTGGTCTGTGCAGTACTATAAGAATTGTTCTCTTTTTTAGATTAGTTGAAATTTGGGGTTTGGCATTGTGCCTTTTTGGAATTATTATTCTTGCAAATTAATAAAAACCACATATTATACATAGCTATATGTGGTGGTGACTGCCTTAGGCTCCTTTCACATGGGCACTGTCTGGTCCGTCCGATCAACAAAGGATCTGTGAACAGATACCCTGCTGAATCAAAGCAGAATGAGATGCTACTATGGGGCCTGTAGTAAGGGAGAGCCCCATTTAGGAGTCTGTTAAGGAAAATTAAACAGCATAATTTATATTGAGTTAGCCTAATGGGTCCCATCAAAAGTTTGCCATGGGACCCTATGATTTGTTGTTACACTCCTGAACTACAGTTTATTGCCACATGAGGAATAAGGATGGTTTTAAAGCAGATCACTGGACCTTTATTTTACCAACTCCAGTTGCAAGAAGATGAAAATGAAGACATCAGTAACTAACAAGATATAGTGATCTGAGCAATTAGCCTCACAAGAAAAATGGTAGAATGAGAATGACACTTATGAACCTGCTAGGTTGTGTTCCCTGAATGGCATCAATGCAATGGGGTTGATTTACTAAAACTGGAGAGTGAAAAATGTGGTTTAGCTGAGCATGGTAGCCAATCAACTTCTAACTTCAGCTTGTTGAATTTAGCTTTGACAAAAACTGGTTTCTATGCAGAGCTGCACCATATTTTGCACTCTTCAGTTTTAATAAATCAACCCCAATATATTCATGTTTGTCTGGAGCCTAGTTTAGCAAATTAATACAGCCTCAAAATTTGTCACCCACCTGCTCATGATACTCAATGCCCATGCTGAGAGTGTTAATCAAGATGGCGATCATGATGCCTCGGTTGAAGTACTTGCTCTCCACAATCCTCTTGAGCCGGTTGGTGAACTCCTCCCAGAGCTTGTAGATCTTGTTGACCTCTTTCTCTTTCTCTTTCTTCTTGTACTTCCTCCTCTTCTGTATCTGGTCTCTTTGGTCTCCATGCCGGAGATCCTGCGTAAACTCGTACACGCAATTTGTGTCAGATTCGCAGCTCTCAGAGTCACTGATCTCCAGTTCTGGGTTCTCCAGAAGGCTGGCACAGTAGGTGCAGTTCTGAAGCTCACAGATGATCTGGCTGGCCTGAGGGCTTGGTAAGGAGCAGGGGACACTGAGATTAGATAGTTTGCTGGAACTTCTGCAAAGTCCTGAAAGAGCGAAACAAAAACAGATGAGAATAGTGACAGGATGCCCTACATGAAACCAAAGTGCAACAGGACTAAGCATATGGAGTACCTAAAGTTACCCTTTTCTATACCGATGCAGGGCAAAATAAAGGGGTCACTTCAAGTGTTACTAAACCCACAACAGTAAAATCAGTCTGTATATGTAGTAATGCATGCCTGTTATACTCACTGTGGAACCTAAGGGGTTAATCCTTGCACATTGTGTAACAAGGCTGTTTGATCATGTCTTCTCTGATCCACCCCTTCTTTTACTATCCCCAGTCCATCTTCTGACAGTACAGAGCCCTAGGAAGCACTCTGCAGATGCTCAGTTTGGTGTGTATTGCTAGAGTCTTTTTTTTCTTGGGAGGGTGCATGTGGTCGACACAGGGCCAGCCAGCACTGTCCAGACAGAGGGTCAGGGGTCCTGCAGCCTCATAGGATAGTGATAGAAGTCATAAGACTGCTATATTCTGCTGATAATAAAAGGTATTTAGCAGTTTATATTTACTAAAATATATGCATTTCCATGATCTGTGTACTGTGGGAGATCAGATATAGTTAATGCAGGGTCCTGGGTTTAGTAACACTTTAACTCCGACCCTACCCAAACACACAACTGAAATACATATTTAACATTCCTTGCTCCCAACACATCCAGATATCCTTGCTCCCAGCACATCCATGTGACTTACTCAACCTCTTCCATATGAAAACCCTAGGTACCTCATAATCGACCCATCGCTGTCACATGGAACAGCACACAAAGTCCATAGCCTTATGTGAAAGTTGGTTTGGAGTTACACGTGGCTTTCTTCCACAGTCCCACTGCCCAATAAGAATGGCATGGGAGTTAGTAAAGGTGTGTAAATACTGCTGGGGAGTTAAGTGTCCCTTTGCCTACATGGCCGAAAGAAATTGTCACTTAAAAAAAAAAACACTTCTTAAAAAGGAACACTTCTGATTCATTAAAATGCCTGGTTGTCAAGTTGACCCTCTTGCTTTCAAATTTTCTGGTCTGAATGGAGCAATTATGAAACTAACTTTTGCCGTTCTGCATATGTGTTCTAGGTTGGTGACTCAAAGTATTGAAACTAGTGGGCCAGTATAAAAACCAGGCAACTGGTATTTTGAGAAGGTCTTCAATGACAGCCCCCATATTTCTCACATAATAGGTTTATGTAAAAGCTCACTTGTACCTTGCCAATAAGCATAGCACCCTAAAAGAGAGGAGTAGAGAAGGTAGACACCACATTGGGTTCTTTCATTGATGAAGGTTTTATCACACATATAACTGTAACATTTGTGACACTAAACTCAATTTTTTTTACATGATTGTTCTTAAATATCGAGTATACCACGGCTCTGTATTTTTTTTAAGTCTCTTACTGTTGTTTTCATGTTTTTTTGTCCTGTTCACGCTTCCTATCCTTCACTGATGCACCTCACTGCTTCTAGTGTAGAGCAACCTGTTCATATGCTCTGCTCTATGTATACTACAATACCCCTAGAGCAGAATGAGTCTGCACAGACATGTGTAGTCCCTCTCAGGGGCAAGCAGCGGCTACGTTCACTCATGCAAGGGGGGTATGTAGAATAAATATAGCCACCCAAGAACAAGAAGTCTGAGAATAGCAGAAAAAGGCTTGCATTTGGGAAATTAAACAAAGTAAGAGAGAGATAGACGGTACATTCTACTGATAATTAGGCATATGGGGGTTGACTTTATTTTATAAAAAAATGTAAGTCTAGTGCCACTTTAGGACCTATAGTATTCTAGTCCCATGTATCTATATTTTGTTTGCTTATTACCATGGCAGGGTTAGGAGGTTATGTAATGGAGGCCAGCTGAAACAAGCTGAGAAACTCCAAAAAAAGAAAAAAACAGAGGAAAAAATAGGAGAGTTCTTTATAGAGTATTATGTACACAGATGTAAGTAAGTATACCTCAAGTCTCGTGAGATAGTAGTTGATACTTATTTCAGAAACCAGAGGTCTCTGCAATCTTTCCAAAATTCGCCTTTGGACAATATCCCTCTCCCCACGCAAATCTCTGTTCCGGGGTACAGTAGCGTACTAAAAACCTGGCAGTTGGTAATTAAGGCCGTATTAACCTGACCAGATGTTAACTTTGCCTCATCTAGCTTTCATAATCACAAAGTTTAAAAAAAAAAAAATAGGAATTATAATTAGCAACATTTCACATATGTTCACCTTAGCTAATAATTGTTTTGCTAGAGCAATAATTTTCCCAGCATACCTTACATCAGCTAGGGGTTCCATGGAAACCTAGCATTTCTCCAGAAGTTGCTAGTAGTTCCTTGAGCTGTGACTGATTGATCTCCCATCTGATTGTGCATACTTAGTTTGGGATCTAACACCACTTGGCAAAGCCAGGAGCATGTAGGCAGGTGCAATCTGTATTCTCCATTGCAGTTGGCGCTGGACCGCAGTGGCAATGCAGAGGGGAGAGGAAGTGGAGGGTAACTGCGTTTCTCTATGACTTTCTTGATCACATAGGACAGTGATCCAGTTGGATGCTTATGTCTCATGTGATCCTGGTGGCCTACTTAGGTCAAGTAGAGTCTATTTAAGACTCTGACCCCGGGTTTTGGTATGCTTGATGCAGGTGGCTAATGTAGGGACAGGTTCCCCATTTGTCAGGGACAGCACTAGCGATAAGGAAAGGTTCCAGTGGAGTAGGGAGAGAGCAGGGACTACATCTACCTTCTCAGGAAGCTTCACCTTCAGATTGGACCAGCCAGTCCGCACTATGTTCTTTGTGGCAGGTGCTGTTGGCGATGTTGAGTCTACATACCGCTGTCTCTAAGCTGCACTGCTGTAAGTGTTTCTGGTTGGGTGAGCCTTCCCGCTAGGCCTGGTTGTACTGTTGTGTTACTTTTACAATACATCATCTTTGGCAAATCAGGACTCTTTGTGCTTACTGTCCGCCACACCACACCGCACTTACCCAACAAGCATGATACCAATGGCCTTTTATAGCTGTCTATAAGGGTGGCTCTGGCCACCACTGTAAGAGGGACATTCTTTCCACTGGGCTCCAATGTAAGGGGCCTTTTCCCAATGACCCCCAATAAATTTACTTTATCAGGGGTTCCTTGAGACCTGTAAATTATTTTAGGGGTTCCCCAGGGAGTTGGGAAAAGCTGCCCTACACAATCCTGGTTGCCTAAAATTGGTATTAGACAGCTGAGTATAATTCAAAGTCACAAAATGACAGCAAGGAGTAATAACCCGTATTCAGTACACACCGATGTCTTTATTTGTATGCTGGATATCAAACAACCTGGCAGCTCACAAGCTTATTTACTCCTAAAGGCCCAAGTCAAATCTAATCCCCGACTAGGAGAAAGCAAATGCCTGCTCTGAATGTTTGAAAAGCAGCAAAACTCTTTGCTTACACAACCACTGCCTCTGTAAAATTAGCTATAGGCATGCAAGTAGTTTTCCAGCTTTCATCTAAACATATGTTCCGTCAGTAAAGAAGTCTGAACATTGGTTTATAGGTGTCATTATCTCTGAGGAGGAAATATTTCGGGGATAAACACTGGAATGCAGAATCTGGCGGAGTGAGAAGTACTTTGATATGTGTTTGGTTTTGATATTTACGAGCTCCTGGACAAATCAATTATGCATCTGTGTACGTTAGCACATCCAGAAATATACTAAATTAACATGAGGACTGCCATTTTGTATGCCCAGCTCATCTCAGTACTGCCTGATTCTTAAATCCCAACAGTCTGCCGCTTGAACAGAGAGCTATTATATTTTTATTGGGAGGGCATTCTCCATTGATGAAATAATATGAAATGTTATTTAAAGCATAAGTAGGGGATGTATCAGACCATCCTGCTACTATACGGCCTCATTCACACGTGTATTTTCTACATGGAACGCAAGTTTTTGCTGGCAGAGGATACATCTAAAGTACTCATGTTTAGACATGTTTAGATGCATAGACGTGTTTAGACGTGTAAAATTCTTCTTTAATTCAAATGAATGGCTACACGTTGATGTGCGTACACGCATACAATCTGCAGATCTGTGCAGCCCTGGAAGCAGAGGTTTCCTACTTTTTTTTTCAAACACGGCACATCTTATTACATATACACACAGCTGTGTATATGGGCTCATTGATTTTTACAATGTTGCTTTTAGATGCACACAAAACTATCAGCTTTATGCATCTAAACGCAGCATTTTTGCTCCCCTTTTAATTGACCCCCAAAGCACACTGCAGCTAGAAAAATAGATCTGGGAACACCATCTAAAGGTCAAAGTAAATATTCCTGATCATATCTACTGCCCAATACTGGATCCACAGAGGGCCATTTTGTTGGTAATATAAAATTTACTATCTGCCTGGCTCCATGTAAAGGCTCACATATTCTTCCTTAGCTTTCCCTGCACTGAGCCTCTTGCATTCTCCCCTGTCTCCCTGTACTGTTCAGTGCCTCCTGCATTCTCTGCTAGCCTCTCTCCATGGTTATGTTCCTTCTGCATTCTCTGCTAGCCTCTCTACATTATGTGTCTCCTTCATTCTTCACAGGCCTCTCTGTACTGTTCTGTACCTCCTGCATACTACTCTGGTCTCCCTGCATTATTTGTTGCCTTATGAATTAACCTCTGACCTCCCTACTCTACTCCTGTGATTCATGCATTCTCCTCTGATCTCTCTGCACTGTTCTGTGCTTCCTGAATTTTTCTCTGGCATTTCTACTATTGTGCTCTCTGTATTCTCCTCTGACCTCCCTCCATTGCTTCTCGGTCTCCTGCATTCTCCTCTGACCTCCATGCACTGATCCTGTGCCTCCTGCATTCTACTCGGACCTCCCTACACTGCTCCAATGCTTACCACCTTTTTCTCTGACCCCCCCCCCCCTCCAAGAGCATACCAGGCCCTTCGGTCTGGTATGGATTTTTAGGGAAACCCCCACGCTGAAAAAACGTCATTGGGGTCCCCCCAAAATCCATACCAGACCCTTATCCAAGCACACAGCCGGTGGGTCAAGAAAGGAGGTGGGGACGAGCGCCCCCCCCCCCTCCTGAACCGTAGCAGGCCGCATGCCCTCAATATGGGGTTGTGGGTGCTTTGGGGCAGGAGAGGCGATGCGCCCCCCATCCCAAAGCACCTTGTCCCCATGTTGATGAGGACAAGGGCCTCTTCCCAACAACCCTGGCCGTTGGTTGTCAGGGTCTGCAGGCGGAGAGCTTATTGGAATCTGGAAGCCCCCTTTAACAAGGGGGGAACCAAATTCTGTCCCCCCACCCTATGTGAATGAATATGTAGTACATTGTACCCCTACCCAATCATCTAAAAAAAATGTCAAAAATAAAATACATTACACATGATTAATTTATTAGGGCAGCGCTGTCATCTTTTCTGATCTCTTCTCCCCTCTCCGGCTCTTCTGTGTCCTCCGCTGACGTCTTGTGCCTCTGCTGGTTCTTCTCCCCTCTCCGGTTCTTCTCCGGTCTCTCTCCGGTTCCTCTCCCTCTGTTCACTGTCTTCTGCTGGGTCTCCTCCGCTGTCTTCTCGCTCTTTTGCTCGCTCTTTTGTCCGGTCCTCGCTGTCTTCTCCCTCTGTTCTTCTTCCGATGTTGACTTGACGCTCTCTCCCGCTCTAATGCCGGGTGTGCGGTGTGCCACTACTTATGTTGGCATAGGGTGGGGTCACCGTGTGATGTCATCCAGAGGCCCTACCCCTTATGATGTCACTGCTCAGGCATGATGGGGGGTGATGTCATAAGAGGCGTGCCTCCGGTGACCCCGCCCCATGCCAATATAAGTAGTGGCACACCGCGCACCTGCCATTAGAGCAGGAGAGAGTATCGAGTCAACATCGGAAGAAGAACAGAGGGAGAAGACAGCGGAGAAGATCCAGCAAAAGAGCAAGAAGATAGTGGAGAAGACCCGGCAGAGGCAGAAGACAGCGGATAGAGGGAGAAGAACTGGAGAGACAGCAGAGAAGAACCGGAGAGGGGAGAAGAACTGACAGAGGCACAAGATGTCAGCAGAGGACACAGAAGAGCCGGAAAAAGTAGAAGAGATCCGAAGAGACGACGGAGCTGCCTTAATAAATTACTTTCAAAACATGTGTAATGTGTTTTATTTTTGACATTTTTTTTAGATGAATGGGTAGGGGTACAATGTACCCCATACTCATTCACATAGGGTGGGGGGATGGGATCTGGGGGCCCCCTTGTTAAATGGGGCTTCCAGATTCCCATAAGCTCCCTGCCCGCAGACCCCCGCAACCAATGGCCAGGGTTGTCGGGAAGAGGCCCTTGTCCTCATCAACATGGGGACAAGATGCTTTGGGTTGTGGGACGCAGGGCCTCCCCCCCGCCCCAAAGCACCCACCCCCCCACATGTTGAGGGCATACGGCCTGGTACAGTTCAGGAGGGGGGGTGCTTGCTCGTCCCCACCCCTTTCCTGACCTGCCGGGCTGTGTGCTCGGATACGGGTTTGGTGTGGATTTTGGGGGGACCCCCATGCCGTTTTTACGGCGTGGGGGTTCCCCTTAAAATCCATACCAGACCAAAGGGCCTAGTATGCTCTTGGAGGAGGAACCCATGACGGATTTAAAAAAAAAATTGGCGTGGAGTTCATACCAGACACAGTACCTGGTATTGTCAGGGATCAAAGTCGGATCTCTGTTCATTGAAGTCGGACGCATGTCGGACTTTAGTCACAGGGCAAAGTCGGATCCAAAATGGTACGACTGCCGTGTCGTATCAGCATGAACCCGGCCTCAAGCTGCCTACACACTATACAACTTTCCTTCGATTTTTTTTCCTTTATATTTACCAAAACCATATAATATGAGGTCAAACCTAAACACTTTCAATTTGTATGCAATAAGGTAGGCCCCTGCACTACATAGTTGAAGGTAAATTTAAAGGAAATTGAACAACAAAAATTGTAAAGTGTGTATCCGCCTTTGAGCTGACCATGCACATTACAACCTGACTGTGCAATCTCATTTAACTCTACAAATGACTATGTAGTGCAAGGGCCTGACCGATTGGATCTACACTGATTGCATAGTTTAGGTGGGTCCTCATATTACATCAAGTGAATCTTTAAGAAATTGTCCAATGAGTGTACGGTAATGTAGTATGTAATGCATAGAGTGAGCTTTAAAGAGATTGTGCAGGGATTGTACAATCAGATTATAGTGTGCATGGCCAGCTTTACAGATGCAGCAGCAATGTGCAGACACAGATCACACATTAGCAGTTCTTCCTTTACATCATTAGCAATAAACTGATTGATTAAATGTGTTGCCTCTATTAGCGATTTGATGATAATGGATCTAACCATGCACATAATTTTTTTATGTTCCAGAAGCCATCTGTATATCCAGATCTGCTGGATTATAGCACAGATACAGCCTATCTGTGAAGCCATTATACAAGTCGATTCAAGCCTGGTTGCTCTCATCAGTGCAAGGTAAAAAAACATGATGGATATTTAGGATGTACTTGAACACCTCAGATCCCATCTACCAACGCATCATAAACTCAGTAATGATACATACTGTATATAAAACCTATATTGGAAATAACCCTTAGTTAGCCATAGGGTATGCTAGGGATGGCTCATTTTACTTACTTTTTAATAACGTGAACTCACTTTAGAATAGTTGCAATAGGTTTTATTCGATGTAAACACAAGATACCCCAAGCACCCCGATCTTATTAAGGCCTGGCTTCTGCACACCGCTGACATTTTTTCAGTGGCTGCACAGTCTCTGCTGAATTTTAGGTATATTTTATCCCTTCAGTTGTCAATGATCTGGTCCTATCTTGACTGTCTGTCCCTAGAGCAGGATAGCTAAGAAGATTCTTATGCATACGTCTCCCTCCTCCCATGGAGGTCAGCTGCTAATGTTATCATCAAGGCAGAAGTAGGCTTTTAGATCCTTGATAGCTTAGTAGACGATAGACATATGCTATTCATTTCGTTACAAATCGAAAATTGGATGAAATTTGCGTGATTCTGAGAATCGGATGTATCTGAATGTAATGAAGTAATGCATTTCAGCTAATTATTATTATTATTTTACGGGATTTACTGTATTTATTGGCGTATAACATGCACAGGCGTATAACACTCACATTAATTTTAAGAAGGAGGTTTCAGGAAAAAAAACTTAAATTTTAAATAAGGAACTTTGAAGCAAAATAAGGGTCAGTGCCCATCTGCAGCCTCACCATTGCCATCAATGCAGCCTGATCAATGCCTATCTGCAGCCTCACAAGTGCCATCAATACAGCCTCATCAGTCCACATCAATGCAGCCTTACTATTGACATCAATGCAGCCTCATCAGTCCACATCAATGCAAACTCACAAGTTCTATCAATGCAGCAACCTCACCATTGCCATCAGTGCAGCCTGATCGATGCCCATCTGCAGCCTAGAGGGGACAGGGAGGGGGGCGGGACGAGCGGCGACAGATTACATACAGTGAGAATCTCCTATGATAGACAGAACAGTGGTCCAATGGTGGCCCAGGAGACAGGACTTCTTATTACAGAGGCCGCCAAGTAAACAGGAGATTCTCACTGTATGTAATCCGACGGCGCTCGTCCCACCCCCCTCCCTGTCCCCTCCGAGGCAGCTAAAATTATAGTATAGGCATATAACACGCACACGCTATTTGCACCCGATTTTCAGGACGAAAAAGTGCGTGTTATATGCCAATAAATACAGTATATAGTGCCAAAAGTTAGCCAAAATATTGACACCTAGATTTTGGAAACAGTCTGGATGTCCCACTATAATGGATTGGAAAGGGGAGGTAGAAAAAATAATGGAAGCAGAGAGATGGATACACATGGTTAAAGACCAACAGAATAAGTTTAAAGATACATGGGCAGGATGGCTGTATTACTCCTCAGAAATAGGGGTGGATTAAACCCTTTTGGGGGCAATGCTACGGCTTATCCCTACTGGGGATATTAATAAAAAATTTTTATAGTTGGTAAATATGTGCTGGTGCTTTATTTCATTAAAGGATTTTTTCACTCTGTTGGTTTTTTTTTCCCCTTTTTCAGGAATGGGGCCACCAGTGGTACCCCTTCATTCATTCCCCCTGGGAGGGGGAAACTATATGGTCATCCACCTAAAAAGGGAGTTTCCAGATTCCAACATACGTACCCCACTTATTTCCCTCACCCTCTTTTTGCGGAAGGCGGAGATGGGGAAGAGGTCCTTGTCCCTCAATATTGGGACAAGATTACTTTGCATGGGGGGGGGTCACTTGTATTACGATTTTCGTCTTGCCTGATCTTAATTTATTGGTCTGACCTGTTTGGTTTCCAGAGGGAACAACTGACAACAGGTCACAAAACCCATTCTATTCCTACCTTATCTTTATTCTCCAAATGCCACAGACTGGCAGCTGATGACGGCAGCGGCCAGCATTGTGCGTGTTACGTGTCATGAAACAGACCTAAAAAGGATATCCCTGGGCTTTATTAATCTACTCTGTTAATGATAGGATGACTGCTGGGTCTTCATTCATGTTTCATTAAATTTGAAGTGTTTAACAGTTTCCAGTTTTATTAAAGATGTTCTCCCCTGCACACCTGTCAGTAAAGAATCTTTTTATTAATATAATTAAAAAGAACAGCTAAGAAGCTATGGACCAATACAGAATCAAAAATTAATGATCACCGTCTCATTATTAAATATTTAATAACTTAAAGTGCGCTAGCTTCATTTTTTTTTCATGGTAAGTGCATACATGCTAAGTAATGTGTAATACAATACAGTGCCTTGCAAAAGTATTCACCCCCGCTTGGCTTTTTACCTATTTTGTTACATTACAGCCTTTAGTTCATTTAGTTTTTTTTTTTAATCTGAATTATATGTGATGGATCAGAACACAATAGTCTAAGTTGGTGAAGTAAAATTAGAAAAAATATATACATAAAACTACAGAAATAAAAAAACTGATAATTGGCATGTGCATATGTATTCACCCCCTTTGTTATGAAGCCCATAAAAATCTCTGGTGCAACCAAATACCTTCAGAAGTCACATAATTAGTGAAATGAGGTCCACCTGTGTGCAATCTAAGTGTCACATGATCTGTCATTACATATACATGCCTTTTTGAAAGGCCCCAGAGGCTGCAACACCTAAGCAAGTGGCACCACTAACCAAACACTGCCATGAAGACCAAGGAACTCTCCAAACAAGTAAGGGACAATGTTGTTGAGAAGTACAAGTCAGGGTTAGGTTATAAAAAAATATCCAGATCTTTGATGATCCCTAGGAGCACCATCGAATCTATCATAACCAAATGGAAAGAACATGGCACAACAGCATGTTAATTCCAGGTTGTGAGGCAACAAAACACGAAAAATGCCAAGGGGGTGAATACTTTTGCAAGGCACTGTAAGTAATTCCATAAGGAGAGGGTTGAAGACAATTCAGCCATACACACTGTAATGGAAATTTGTAAGTTCTGTATATAATTGTATTCTATTTTGTATGTATTGCACATTGCCCTCACTGTGCACACGGCACTAATAATGTTTTCATTACATGTTTACATTCTTTCGAGTCCTGATTAGAATTAGCCTGCCTATGTAACGCCCCTTGTTACCATAAACGTACAATTGTAATATTAATGTGATACCTACGTAATCATGTGTAAAAAAACCTTCCATTGCGTCATAATAAAGCAGAACAGTTATTTGGAAAGATGCTGAGCGTATCTTTTGTGTCTGTTCCCTAATGCAGTAGTTATTATTAATTTGGAACCACTAATCAATATGAGGATAGGATTTGCCTATTATCAATTTATCCAAATTAGTAAAGGGGATTTGTGGGGAGGGAATAGTAAGGACTTCTCCAATTAAGTCCTACCTCACCCTAGGGACATGATGTGGACTATTGCGGTACCTCTTAAAGACATGCAGTGTGAGTAAAATTTATAGTTTATTCAAAAATATAAACCCTAAAAAATCTATATATACACAATACAGATTGACAATAATACAGTTGAGACATATTACAACACAATGTTTGTTTAAATAATTGCCTAATTTTGTGGCATTTACTCTAGAATCAATGTATCCAAGTCAACACAGATGTAAATCTTTTTAGGTATCATGCTATGTTACATAACCTCATTCATGAATACGATGACAAAAAATGATTCCGGGACCCACAGTACATGCTATCAACGTGTCTCACGAACAACGTTCACTTTTTCAGCAGAGGATTAATGATGCATGTAGGTCTGGAATAGTCCTAAATTATAACTAAAGGCAAAACTTTTTTTTTTAAGTTTCGGATAGAGTAGAGATAGATTAGAACACCTGTCAGTTATTATTGCTATCTGTGTCCCCGTTAGTGAGATTCCCCCTCTCTATTTGTCCTATTTAATATTATCATTGAAAGTGAAAGTACAAGAAAACCCCCAAATTTTGGGTTTTCCCCAGAAAAGTAATAGAGGGGAAATGTTCCAATGGGGACACTAGTTCTGGTGACCTGTGGGTCCCCAAGAGATTCCCTCAATTTGCAGGTATTTCCTCTCACTTCTTGTTTGGCTATGAATTATCTAAGAAGAATCATTCTGGAGGAAGGACTCCATTTATTGTTGCCACCATCCCAAATATGTTATATATAAAGAATAAGTACCCCCCAGTACAAAGGGATTTTAAGGGTGAACTTTTTGAGGACACAATATTTTCAAAAAATTTAGAAAAAAGTAATTAAAAAAAAATAAGTAATTTTAGAAAAAAGTATATAAGAAAGCCCTGGGCTATAGAAGTGTTCTTTTCTTATATACTATATATGTATTTTATGTATCACTTTGTGCATGGTAGTTATCCCTGACCGTTACACTGTTTTTATGAAATAATACATCTTTCTATTTTTTGAAAGTATTGTGTCCTCAAAAAGTTCACCCTTAAAATCCCTTTGTATTGAGGGGGTTGGGGGGGGGGGGGTACTTATTCTTCTTTGGCTGTGAGTCTACATCTCCCTCACTGGGAAGAGCCTGGTGGATATCGGCAGGAGGCAGCCCATGATCCTGTGGCTAAGTGAGTAGCAACCCTATTGCTGAGGAGTTAGTGGCTGTGTGTAGCTTTAAAGCTTTGGAAGGAGTACAGGTCACTGGCAGCACAGAAAATCCTGTGGGACAGTACAGCCAGCAGGGGGTGAAGTGCAGCTAGGAATTTAGAAGTTCTCAAATTATCCAGTTCTGCAGTTTTGGGGTATTTCATGCTCCCTTTCCCCATCCCAGTTTATCGTTCTTAAAAAAAAAACACAAAAAGAAACCCCTAGACTGTGGAAGAATGCAGGAAATGCTGTGTGCCTGGCTGTGTCTGCTCTAAGGCTGGATTCACACCTATGCATTGTTTAGTGCTTTTTGCATTTTGCAGATTTGCACTACAGAACCTATTCCATAGGAAACCATGCTTAGTAGTGCAAATCCGCAAAATGCAAAAAAGCACTAAAAATGCATAGGGGTGAATCCAGCCTAAGAGGGGAGGTAGGACCAAAACTTTCAGCGGCTCTTTAGGGGTTGCACTACACTAAGAGAGGAAGTGTGCTACTGGCAAGGACTTTAAGTGAAAATAAAGTAAAAAAAAGTAAAAAAAGCCACAAAAAAAAGAAAACTAATCAATGACTCCACATGAGAATTACAAATTCTTTACAATAGGACAGTACACAAACACACACACACACTACACACATATATATATATAAGTTAAATTATGATGATCAAAGCTGACAGCCAAGTAAATCGATATATATATATATATATATATATATATATGCACTGTATATATATATATACACACACACACTGTGTGTGTATATATATATATATATATATATATATATATATATATATATATATATATATATATATATATATATATATATATATATATATATATATATATATATATATATATATATCGATTTACTTGGCTGTCAGCTTTGATCATCATAATTTAACTGCTTCTAGCACTTTCAGATACAGAACAGAAATGCTAATTTGTATATGTACATCATTGTGACTTGATCTGTCCCTGCCGTGATCAATGTGGACTGACAGCTGTTGGTCTGCTAACTGCCCGAGGTCCACAGATTCAAAGTTAGGAACCACTAGAGCATGGCGTATATATAGATACTTTGCAGAGCAAGAGACATTAGGCTGAACAGCTGTCACCTAGGAAAAGATAATGATTAGATTATATAGAATCATAACTTTACAATAGACAGACAGCTGTCCACTCTGGACACATCATGGTGTAATGATATATCTGTTTAGGACAAGCCTAGGGAGCTCAATCATGACGGGTTCTCTTGACAGCTGACATGTTAAAGCCCCCAAAACAAACAAATGGATCACAGAGCAGATTGGGGGGGGTGGCTGGTATCTTGGAATCTGAGACTAGAGTTGAGCTTTAAACTGTTTCCCCAACTAATAGTATATCCACTACTTTCAGTAGTTTATTCAGCACATTAAGACCCCTTTCACACTGAGGCAGTTTTCAGGCATTTTAGCGCTAGAAGTAGCGCCTGTAAAGCGCCTGAAAGCTGCCTCCCATGATACCCAAATGTGAAAGCCGAGTGTTTTCACACTGGGGCGGTGCGCTTGCGGGACGTTAGAAAAAGTCTTGCAAGCAGGGCCGGTGCTACCACTAGGCAAACTAGGCAGCCGCCTAGGGCGCACTTCTGCCTAGGGCGCCCGGCCACTGGTGTTCCTACCCTTTTCTCTCTGCAGCAAGCAACTAAGTCAGCATCAGCAGGCAGCCGCAGCTCCGTTTGCACACAGTGTGAGAGGCGCAGCGCCAGCGGAGGACTGTGTCTGTGTCCCGACTTCCAAATGAATGGAAGCAAGCAAACATTCACTGATGGGCGCTGGTGAGGCTGCATTTGATGGGCACTGATGAGGCTGCATTTGATGGGCGCTGGTGAAGCTGCATTTGATGGGCATTGGTGAGGCTGCATTTGATGGGCGCTTCAGTAGCCTCCCTGGCGGTTTTCCCGAGTGTGGCTCGGGGTTAAAATTCAGCACCATTAGCGGTAACCCCGAGCCACACTCGGGATTACATTGCAGGATCCTGGTGCCTCCTTACTTACCTTGTCCCCGGGTTCCTGCGATGTCCCCCGCAGTGTCCGCGGGCTGTGTCCTCCTCCGAAGCCGCTCCTTGCCAGGCTCCGTTCCCTGCGAGCGCCGCGACGCACGGGGGCAGAGCCTGGCGGCAAATTCAAAAAAAAGTAAAAATCATAACACATACAGTACTGTAATCTTACAGATTACAGTACTGTATGAAATGATTTCACATCCCTTTTGTCCCCAGTGCTTTGGCCCATGCCCTGCATGCAGTTTTATATTATATATACTGTTCTTTCTGCCTGGAAACTGGAGATTGTCCATAGCAACCAAAAAGTGTCCCTTTACGTCAAAAGTGGCTTTAGACCAGCTAGAAAACAGCGATAGTAAATTAGAACACTTGCAGAATTGAGCGATAGTGAATCGTGGGGAAATTTATTTTATTACTATTTATTTTTATTTTTTTAAATTTATTTTTATTTATTATATTATAATTTATGTTTTTGTGTTTCAAACTTTATCATACCCGGGATATCTACTAGACTCTGGTTTGGACAGATTTAAGTGCGTTATTGTTAAGATTTACAGACCTACAATATAAAACGCCAAATTTCCATCTAAAATAATTGTACCGCTTTTAGAAATAATCATACTGCCAGGGAGGTTAAAAGGTGGGTTATACATGGGCAGGGCAAAGGGGGTGGAGCCAAGGGGGGGCAAAATGAGGTTTCGCCTAGGGTGTCAAAAATCCTTGCACCAGCCCTGATTGCAAGCAGCATCTTTGGGGCGGTTTGGGATTTTGTATACAGCGCTCCCAAAACGCCCCTGCCCATTGCAATGAATGGGCAGCACTTCCGAAGCGCCTGAAAAACGCTTCTGAAGGGCCGCAACATGAGCGTTTTTAACCCCTTCTTCGGCTGCTAGCGGGGGTTAAAATGCCCCCCCCCCGCTATCAGCCAAAAAGCGCCGCTTAAACAGCGCTAAAGTGGCACTAAAACGAGCGGTGCTTTAGCGCTAACGCGCGGGTGGCCCCAGTGTAAAAGGAGTCTTAGGCTCGGTTCACACTGCTGCGATGCGTTAACCCGTGCAAATCCAGTATGGGGTTCCCGCTTCGCATACAACTCGTAGGCAGTTCACACTGCCCTAAGCGAACCGCTGCAGGTGTCAATACAAAGTTAAAGACACCCCCAGATCGGTTTGCATATCGCAGTATGAACTGTCCATTCGGACAGGAATCGAATCACATGGGTGTGAACACCCATGCAATCCGATTCTGGTGCGGGCCAAAAAAAGAGTCCTGCACGACTTTGGTCCCAATGCGATGCAATTTCAGCCTTAGAATCTGTATGGATAAATTCGCATTGCACAGACATCGCATGTGATTTGCACAGCAGTGCAGTTCGAATTACATGCGATGTCTGACATCGCAGCAGTGTGAACCAGGCCTTACTGAGAAATATCGGTGCTCACATTTTTTTTTTTTTTTTGTTCTTTAATGAAGAATAATTTATCCTCTCTTTTCTATAAAAGAAAAAATGTACATTGTCATTTGGAATTCTGTTCTAATGCTTTCTTCATATGTAAGATACAGAGATGTCAGTGAAGCAAATAAACAATGAATACAGGGCGTACCTATGACACTCGCAACAAGGAATATTATGTTTTTTTTGGGAGAGCAAAGCAGAAGCTGCTTGATTTTAGACTGTTCCTCTTTAATTAATTCCCCATATAACAGAACAGGCAGTAATTGAATGTAGGGGCAGGAGTCACTAATTTAGCTAATTAATTTGTGAGTATAAATTTGAGCTTGAACTATTAAGCTCTTTTACCACCAGGCCTTTTTTTTCAACAAAGCAGTTAAAGCGGACCTGAATGCAAAGAGTAAAGAGTCCTATGTTATAAGGAATGTTAACTGTGTCTAAGCTGTACACTGGAACTCTACCCTTTGCCGGGATCTTCTCCTCAAAAATAGCACTTCCTGGTACGTGAATGTACCTAGGCACTTCTGTGTCTGCAGTCTTACAGCTGTATGAGATCTAAGGCACTGTTATCTTTAACTGCCAGTCTCTGAGAATTTACAATGAGATTTGGTCAAGTCATTACTGTGCTGCTCACTGTTCTCCTTGCTGGAGAGAAAGCTGTACCTGAGGACCTGCAGTGCAAGAATCTCCCTTCTTCTGTCTTATTCATTTTTTGGATCTGTGCTTTCTCCACCTCTCCTGCTGCTTCTTCATTTATACCCAATCAGACATCAGATCACCAGTGATCAGGGGGGCAGCTCTGACATATGGAAGCAAAATCCTGCCTTTACCAGGCTGGATGCCACCACACAGAGACAGTGCAGAACAAGGCATGGTAAGTCAGTAATGGGGAAAGGATCAGTTGCAGGGAGACCACAAAGAATGCTGGTCACTGGTCATTTGCCCTCTGCCTGCTTCAGATCCTCTTTAAAGGGGAAGTTCACCTTTACAGAAAACTCTGTAAGGTGAACTTACACAGGACCCCCTCCTCGCCCTGCCCCCAGTCCCGTTGACCTGGACCGCGGCAATCTCCCATTCTAAGCCTCGGTACATCCATGCCAGGAGCCCGGGGCTTAGAAATCCCCTGATCTGAATGTCCAAAACATCCCCCGTCAGAAGGGACGTTTCGGAGCATTCTAATTGGTCAACGCCCTCACGTGGGTGGCGCCGACCAATCAGCAGATGCATAGCGCGTCCTGTCAGCTATGCAGAAGACGTGTGGCTGCAGAGAGGATTTCTAAGCCCCAGGCTCCTGGCGCGGATATACCGGGGCTTAGAAACGGAGCTTGCCGCGGTACAGGTCAGGCGACCGGGGTGAACTTACACTTTAAGGTTAGTCTTATATACATATGAAAAGGAACCAGGGATGGCTAGAAGGGTAAAAATGAATTGCAAGTATGAAAGGTGGTTAAAACATACACAGCTTTTTTGGGTACTATATACCAGTGTTTCTCAACTCCAGTCCTCAAGGCGCCCCAACAGGTCATGTTTTCAGGCTTCCCATTATTTTGCACAGGTGATTTGATCAGTTTCACTGCCTTGGCAATTACCACAACCGTTTCATCTTAGGGAAATCCTGAAAACATGACCCGTTGGGGCGCCTTGAGGACTGGAGTTGAGAAACACTGCTATATACATTATGTCTTTTGCTCTCTTTTTTTCATATATGGTCTTCATTGACTGTATGACATATTATGGAAAGTCCTTTACCTCTATGTCCTTATGTATGTTTGCACCCTGGTATTTGTCTGAATAAAAAGCTATTTGGCTCTAATCATACACAACAATGCTATGCGTTCCCTTTAAGGCTGACAACCCTCATGCCGGACATCCTGCTATTCAGGAATTGGGGCCATGCAGAGCTCTGGGAAATGTTTAGTGAAATGACAAGAGCCTTCTAAATAACACGTCGTGACATCTTGGTGGGGGTGACAAGCAGTTAGGGACACGCCGTACTTACAGCCAACTTCAGCACGAAGAGAGGGATGTGCTGTCACTCCCGCCAGTGGAAGGGGAATATCAGAGCTCAGCCTCTGTTTAATGGAGCCGTTTTTCTTCAAATCAGCAAGCGGCTATTTATGTAGCACAAATGTATGCAATTATACTTAAGTGTTTATGTTCCCATGCTATGAACCCATCGCTTGTGATTTGATTCCACTCGGCTGCAGCGCAGGGTAATGAGTAACTCTCGGCTCTGATTATTACTTTTAGCCATTATTGTATAAGGCACATTCGGCCCAGCCAAGTCAAGTCAGAGTATTCAGCTTAATGCTTAATAATCTTCTACTTTAACTGACACCGTGCTGTAAAACTTGCCGGACTAAGTCTAAGGACGTTCATGTTGTGGTGTGTTTAAAGGACATTTTGCTATGTGAATTTTAATGTGGGTTATGCACATTTGTTAAAGTCCAGGTTTTGTTGTTTTTATAAGTGGCCCCTAGATGTAAAAAAAAAAAAAAAAAGTTGATGAAAGGCTGTGATACCCACCTCCGATTCAAAGTTGTCCCTCGCAGTACCTCTTTCCAGCCACAAGATGTCCTCGGATTACCAGGTTGAATGAGGCCCTTCATTCACAATATACTGGTACAGAGAGCAGCACTGATGCATAGCTCCCAACTGTCCCTGATTTCGAGAGACTGTCCCTGATTTCGAGCAATGTCCCTCTTTCCTCTTCATTTGTCCCTCATTTTGGTCTGATCTATATAGATGTATATAAAATGCACTTTTTATCTATCAAAAAGTGTTTTCCAGCGCTAAACCTTTCATCTGATTTCTAAATTGCTGCATTTGTAAATTCCAAAAGCCGATATAAAGGAATAGTAGTGGTAAAAAAGCACTTGTGGGTTTAACCAATCTTATTTTTTTTTTTGTACAATTCTCCTTTAAGGGGGTGTGGCAAGGGGTGTGTCCTATGCCTGCATACTTTTACTGATAGGGGTCCCTCATTCCCATCTCAAAAAGTTGGGAGGTATGTAATATAAGGACCACCAGCCTGGTGAGCAGAGGACTTGTCAGAGTCACTTCACTTACCTAAAGACTTCAGTAGAGGTAAGTATTAAAAAAGCATGGAGGGGGAACTTCAGGGGATGGGCTGGCGGAAAATGTAGATCCCAGAGTTGGGCTTTAACTACTTCAGCTCCAGTAGGTTTTACCCCCTTCCCGACTAGGCCATTTTTTGCGATACGGCACTGAGTCGCTTTAAATGACAATTGCGCGGTCGTGCGATGCTGTACCCAAATCAAATTGATATCCCTTTTTTCCCTACAAATAGAGCTTTCTTTTGGTGGTATTTGTGCTTTTTATTTTTCGCGCTATAAACAAAAAAAGCCGACAATTTTAAATAAAAAAACAATATTTTTTACTTTCTGCTATAAAACATTCCAAATAAAAAAATTGAAAAAAATAAAAATAAAATTTCTTCATAAATTTAGGCCAATATGTACTCAATTTTCTTTGTAAAAAAAATCCCAATAAGCGTATATTGACTGGTTTGCGCAAAAGTTATAGCGTCTACAAAATAGGGGATAGATTTAGGGACTTTTTATTTTTTTAATTGTTTTTACTAGTAATGGCGATGATCTGTGAAAGGGGTTAACACCAGGGGGCGATCAAGGGGTTAAATGTTCCCTGGGAGGTGCTTACTAAATGTCTGGGGCAGTGTCACATTGAAGGAAAAGAGAGATCCGTGATTCAGCTTAGCTGAATTACAAGATCTCTTTTTCCCTTCCTGACAGATCCACCGTTTGCCTTGTTTACACAGGCAGACGGGTGATCCGTCTCTCCTGTGAACGATCGGCGAGTCGCGGTGGACATTGCGGCCGCCAGACCCGCTGATTGGCTCCCGCTGTGTCCAATCACAGCGGGAGCGGCGCAGCCGGGCCATCCCCCCGCAGTATACCCTGTTTCCCCGAAAATAAGACCTAGCGTGATTGTTGGTGATGGCTGCAATATAAGCCCTACCCCCCAAATAAGCCCTAGTTAAAGTCCTTGTAGGTCTTATTTTCAGGGTAGGGCTTGTTTTCAGGGAAACAGGGTAGGGCTTATTTTTGGGGTAGGGCTTATATTGCAGCCATCACTGACAATCACGATAGGTCTTATTTTCGGGGAAACAGGGTATATGCGGTAGGCAGTCCGGAACTGGTTAATATATGCTTTTATTTTTATTTTTTCTTTGCATCATTATCACTTTGTATCTCAGTGACAATGGTCAGGAGGACAAGCAGAGGTGTGAAAACTTGACAGAGGGTCTAATCCTTCCCTATTATATCCCTAATCTATAAAAAAAATAATTTACACCAACTGCGTTTTAATTTAAAATGCCAAGTGTGTACAGGAAGTAAGCGAAGAGTATAAATATCCAAAATTATCGATGTTAAACATAAAGGTCTGTCAATGCGTTTAGTCATTGCTGCAAACTGTAAACTTACAAGTTTAACTACTTGACTTCCGAAAGATTTACCCCCCTTCATGACCTGACCATTTTTTGCTTTTTGACACAGCTTTACCTGACAATTGCGCGGTCATGCAACGCTGTACACAAATGCAATTTATATCATTCTTTTTTCCCCACGAATAGAGCTTTCTTTTGGTGGTATGTGATCACCTCTTGTTTTTAATTTTTTGCGCTATAAAAGTAAAAAAATCTGACAATTTTGAAAAGAAAAACAAACAATATTTTTTAGTTTCTGCTATAAAACATAAGCCGTAAAAAAGAAAAAAAAAAAAACATCAAATCTCTTAATACATTTTGGCCAAAATATCTTTTTGTAAAAAAAATCCCAATAAGTGTATATTGATTGGTTTGCGTAAAAGTTCTAATGTCTACAAACTATGAGATACATAATTGAATTTTTATTTATTTATTTTATACTAGTAACATAGCTCCCAACTGTCCCTGATTTGGAGGGACTGTCCCTGACGTGGAACAAAGTCCCTCTGTTCCTCCTTCCTCCTCATTTGTCCCTCATTTTGGTCTGATCTATATAGTTGTATATAAAATGCACTTTTTATCTATCAAAAAGTGTTTCCCAGTGCTAAACCTTTCATCCAAATTCTAAATTGCTGCATTTGTAAATTTCAGAAGCCAAGAAGACAATAGTAGTGGTAATTAACCACTTCAATACCGAGCACTTTTGCCCCCTCCTGCCCAGGACAATTTTCAGCTTTCAGCGCTGTCACACTTTGAATGACAATTGCGCGGTCATGCTACACTGTACTCAAAGTAAGTTTTTATCATTTTCTTCCCACAAATAGAGCTTTCTTTTGGTGGTATTTGATCACTGCTGGGTTTTAGATTTTTTGCTAAACAAACTAAAAAAGACCAAAATTTTCGAAAAAAAAAGTTTTTCTCAGTTTCTATCATAAAATGTTGTTTTCCCCTTCACTGAGGGGCACTAATGAGGCGGCACTGATGGGCACTGATGAGACGGCACTGATAAGGTGGCACTGATGGGCACTGATGAGGAGGCACTGATAAGCGGTACTGATATGCAGCACTGATGGGCACCAATAGGCGGCACTGATATGCAGCACTGATGGGCACTGATAGGCGGCACTGATGGGCACTGACAGGGGGCACTGACAGGCGGCTGTGATGTGCACCGACAGGCCACACTGATTGGCACTGATAGGTGGTACTGATTGGCACTGACAGGTGGCACTTACAGATGGCACTGATGGGCAGCACTGATGATGAGGTACTGATGTGTTACTGACAGGTGTTACTGCTGGGCACTGATTGGCACTGTAATGGGCACTGATTGGCACTGTGGTGGGCACTGATTGACACTGCAGTGGGCACTGATTGGCACTGTGGTGGGCACTGTGAGTCTTTTTATTATGGGGACACTGTGGGCACTTATTAGCATGTGATTGGCACATCTGAGGGGGCTGTGCTGATAATTAATGTGCTAATAATCAGCACTGACCCCCCCTCTGACAGGGAGAGCCGCCGATCGGCTCTCCCTGTCAGCGCGAACCGAGGAATGCCGTTTACCAGCACTTTCTGGTTCACGAAATGATCAGCTGTGATTGATCACAGCTGATTACGTGGTAAGAAGCCTCTGACAGAGATGCGGCGTGACTCGCCACGCTGCATGCCCCCACGGGCGTGCACAGGCATGTTATCCTGCTGGACGTCAGATGACGCCCAGTCAGGATAACAGAGCCACTTCCTGGACGTCAATATGCTATTGACCGTGTGAGAAGTGGTTAAATGCACTTCTGGGTTCAACCAAACATTTTTTTTGTACAATTCTCCTTTAAGGGGGCGTGACGGGGGGGGGGGGGTGTCCTATGCCTACATACCTTTGTTACTGAGGCGTCCCTCATCCCAATTTTAGAAAGTTGGGAGGTATGTAGTAATGCTGGTGATCAGCAACTTATAGCGGGAGGGCATGCAATCTGACATTAACTGGCCTCTTTGTGGGAACTACCTAACTGCCACTGACATTACCAGTGCCATTATTGCAGTGGTCAGTGCTAATAATATGCACTGTCACTGTACTAATGCCACTGAACAGGAAGGGGTTAACATCAGGGGCGATCAAGGGGTTAAATATGTGCCTAACAAGTGTTTGTGTGTGTGCTGCTTTTACTGGGGATCTAGTTTTTTTCATTCCCCCTTCGAAGAACAAAC
The DNA here is from genome assembly GCA_037952925.1 of Lithobates clamitans. Lineage (NCBI taxonomy): Eukaryota > Metazoa > Chordata > Amphibia > Anura > Ranidae > Lithobates > Lithobates clamitans. The sequence continues at coordinate 680,002 of JBBGZY010001584.1, read as the reverse complement.
AGCTAGATCCCCTGTCACTGAAAACAGCTCTGTGCTGTTTACATTCACAGAGCTGTGTTCGGGGAAGATCAGTGCCGATCAGCCGGTGCCCGCAGTCATCCATTGGCTGGCACCTGTTGATTGGTGTGTGCTGTGACTAATCACAGCATAGACGGGTGTGCGAGCTCCCCCTACCCGGACATGCAGAATGAATATATTCATGATTCTGCACAGCCGGCCTGCACTGTCGCAGTAAATGTACAGCCTGCGGTCGGCCACTTGTTAAAGTACAACTAAAGGCTCTTGTATGAAAGCCTCAACCAGTACCAAATCAAGTTACTATGTGATCCACAAGCCTTTATAAAATGAACAAAAAATATCCTTTAACTTTCCTGAGTGAGCCAAATCCTCCTTCATTTGTATCTCACACGCTCCCTCTCCCAGGCACTGCAGTTCACAGTGGGAAGGGTTTCAGCCACGGAGGTCGTGCTGTCAATTCAGGAAGCAGTGGACTAAGTGTGACTATGTGATGATTGACAAGCTACATCCCTGTGAATCAGCAGTGACAAAGCTGATAGCCATGCCCCTTACAACATCTTCTCATCCCACTGTAGTGCAAGCAGGGACAACCTACATGAAAGTGACAAATCTCTGAATTCAGGAGCAGTACAGAATTGTTGTCACACCAGGGAAGGAGGTTGCATTAGGTGGACTTCACTGGTAGGATCACCAGGCATTTATGGGACACTATAGTTCTACTTTAGCGTATAATTAAATGCAATTTATTTTTTTGTCGGGACAAAGGGGAGAAGCGTTCGAACCACCGTTAGGTTTGATTGCTGTCTGTGTCCACATTAGGGAGCTTTACCCCCTCTATTTTTCTATGGTGTCCATTATCACGAAAAGTGAAAGAAAATCTTAACTTTTAGTGGTCATTAGAACAGGAATAGAATAGAAATCTTCCAACGGGGATTCTAGTTCTGGTGACTACCAGGGATTTCCCTCGATTGGGAGAGATTTCCTCCCACTTCCTATTGGGGTTATAGGACAAGAAGTGAAGGGAAGTTTCACCAATAGGAGATAGATGGCAAAAACAAATCTGCCAGGGATCACAACTCCCCCCTCAGTTTATCTGAACTTAAAATTTTTTGCCTACATTTCTACTTGGATTCCACTTTAAACAGTTAAGGATTCTTAGAGAGGGAGGATGGTCCGGGGCACTCTAATCAGTATACAGTACATGCACCTATAATATAGAGATACTGGTGCTGGGTTAAAGTCACTTTAATGTGAGATTCTGGTAATATTCCATTAATGTTGAAACACAGAGTTTTCACAGCTGCTACATAGGGATTGCCATGGAGCTGTGATGGGAAAGAAAAAGTAATAAACAGTTTACATCAGCCTCGATGCAAAGGTACTGCTAGACAGGATAGCAAGAGGCATGGCACTGGTCACTCCACCAACTACTATTCCACTGTCAACCTAGGCTGGGTTAGGTGCAACCACTGTCAAACTGTAACCTAGATTAACACCTCCTGGCTGCAATTGTCAATATTTAATTTGCCTGGCCAAAAAATAAAACAAAAATCAAAATATATTGTATGTTAAGCATTTTTTTTTTAATGTAAATGGCATACTTTTTTTTGGATAGAGTGTGAAATTGCTCAGAACCTCTGTCAGGTTTGTAGAGAAAGTTATGGCAAATCCAAAATATTACAGTGTCAGCGGAATAGCAGCAGTTGAGAATAGGGACTTCTATTCCAGGGCAGCTGTCTAAGCTGTCCCACTTTGAAGAAGATTTTCTCTCACTTCCTGTTGTGTTTCTGGGACAGGAAATAAGAAGAAATCCCACACCAAAAGGGGCAGACAGGAGGTCTAACCCTTCCCAAAACTATCCAAAGCTAAATTAAAAAATAGTTTTGGGTATACAGTATGTGTACCTCACCAGAACGAAAACAGAAAAGCAAACTTATAATGAAGTCATTTCTCTTACCCTGCTCTCCAACTAGATGATTCATCTTTCCATAGGAGTCAGTGTTCAAGCTAACTGGGCTGTTGACCAAACTGCCGGGAGTACTGCCACTTCTCTTTCCTTTCGGCAACGTGGTGGGGCTGGCTTTGCTGGCCGGGGAAGGGAGGATGGTAGGGTAGTTCATGTTCGTGTGGTTAAGCCCCACATCCAGTTTGGTGTTGGAGGAGGCATTGGAAGACTTACATGATTTAAGTTGGGGCCCTTCATAGTGGCAATCCGCATGGTAGATGCTATGGACAGACTCACTGTTGGCTGGTGTGTTCTGGTTACTCGGGGATGGTGGAAGGAGCATCAGTTGATTTCGTGGCTTTATGATCTTCATTTCTACATCACAGATCTCCGGACTGGACCTGGGGCCCCTGGGGCTCCCATTGCTTATGTGATAATGGTGGTGGTGGTGATGATGGTGGTGGTGGATCAAATGATGGATGGAGGTGATTCGCCGCTTGCACTTGCGGCCCCGACCTTGTCCGTTCATGACACTATTAGGGTTGACCTTTTTCCTCCTCTTGTTCTGCCAGTTATTATATAGGCGCAGCGTCCTTCGTTTCACCTTCCTGAAGATATGGCAGATGTACTTGAGCAGCTCCTCATAGCAGCTACCCGGCTCGGAGAAGCTTGCGATTGTGCTGTCGTTGGAGAGGTATCGGGCCCGCTGCTCCTGCATGAGCTGATTTTCGCGCTGCTTCGTTTCGGAAAACTGTGTTGCTATGACAACCAGGCACAAGTTTATCATGAAGAAAGACCCCACCTGATGGAACAAAAAATGGACAATAATACATTTGTTAAACTGAAATCAGTACAACAACAGTAGTAGGGTTAGATACCAAAGTAGATACTTACAATTATAAGTAGTATAAAATATATAAAATTGTAAAAAGAATGTGCATCCATGACATAGTACATGATGTCCACCCACCCTTCCAGGGTTATAACCTAGGAGAAAAAAGAGAATATTGGTTACTATAATAATATACCCATACGGCACTGGAAAAGAAATCAGAGGAGCCATTTTTCATTTTGGTGGGGCAATAAAATGTATGTAAAGCCAAAATGTTTCTTGATAAGTCTTGGATACAGTATGAAGGGCTAAACCACCATCAGTTCATTATCTGCTGCTTATATTTCATTAGGGAGATTTCCTTTCACTTCCTGTCCCATAGACACAACTGGACATGAGGAAAATTTTTCAAAAGTGAAGGAGTTGCTCTTGTAATTGGTTGTCCCCAGAATACCCCTCGTCTTTCGTTCTGGTGACCACTCTAAAATTTTGGATTTCCCATTATTTTCTGAGGAGGCCTTGATGTTGGGATTTCCTTTAGATTGTAAGCTCCATGAGCTGGACCCTCCTAGTCCTTCTGTATTGCAATGTATTGTAATTCTACCATCCCTTTTATATAATTGTTGGCACTGTATACATCTTGTATAACAGGGGTCTCCAAACTGTGGCCCATAGACAGGATATGGCCAACAATGGGGTACTATGCCTCAACCTGATATCAGAAATGGGGAACCAATTCTCCCACTGACTTTAATTATAATACACCAATGATTCCTCCAACTGACACAGTGACGGGGCACTATTCCTCCCACTGACACCAATGATGGAGCACTATTCCCCCACTGACACCAATAATGGAGCACTATTCCTCCCAATGATACCAATGATGGGGCACTATTCCTCCCACTGACACCAATGATGGTTCATTATTCTTCCCACAGACCCCAGTAATGGGGCACTATTCCCCACACTGACACCAATTATGAGGCACTATTCCTGCCACTGACACCAATGATGTAATTTTTTTACTCCCACTGACTACCAAACCTATAGCATTGTTTACTCCCACCAATGCTAGGGCATTTTCTACTGACCACAGTCTACCTCCCCTAAAGTTTGAAGGGCAGTAAAGTGGCCCTTTGTTTCAAAAGTTTTGAGACCCCTGCTGTATAAAAAAAAAAAAGAAAAATATTTTATCATTACAAAACTATATAATAAGCAAAAACATAATGCACACAACATCCAAATAATAGTTAACCACTTAAGGACCGGAAGATTTTCCCCCTTAAAAACAAGGCCATTTTTTGCGATACGGCACTGCGTCGCTTTACCTGACAATTGCACAGTCGTGCGATGCTGTACCTAAACAAAATTAATGTCCTTTTTTTCTGGGATTTTTATTTTTTGCGCTATAAAAAAAAAAGAGCAACAATTTTGAAAAAAAAGCAACGTTTTTTACTTTTTGCTATAATAAATATCCCCCAAAAAATACAAACAAACACATTTCTTCATCAATTTAGGCCAGTATGTATTCTTCTACATATTTTTGGTAAAAAAAATCACAATAAGTGTATATTGATTGGTTTGCGCAAAAGTTATAGCGTCTACAAAATAGGGAATAGATTTATGGCATTTTTCTTTTTTTTTTCTTTTACTAGTAATGGCGGTGATCTGCGATTTTTAGCAGGACTACGACATTGCGGCGGACAGATCGAACACCTAACTGACATTTTTGACACTTTTTTGGGAACTAGTGACATTAATACAGTAATCGCATACTTACCAACTGTCACGAATTTCCCGGGACATTCCCAGGATTTAGCCATTCCCGGGAAATGTCCCGGGAAATTCTAATTTTACCGATTTTTTTTTTTCGCCGCCCGCCGCTAGAGGTCTGTGGCCGATGGAGACAATGTCTCCACCAGCCGTCATTTTCCCGGAGGCCTAATTACTATTTAGTAATGGCCGGGTGACTGCCAATAGAATTTGAGCTGTGGCACCGCCCACCTCCCACTCCGCTGCGACCTGATGTGGGAAGGGGCGGGGGTGGGTGGCGCCGCAGCTCAATTGCTATTGGCAGCCACCCGGCTATTTTGTCCCATTTTGCACTGCTGGGAATGCCTGACTCCATTGGGGGATGCCTGGTGTACAGACAGAACTCTGCTGGCAGTGCCTGATGTAAGGGGGGACTCCGCTGCAATGTCTGATGTAAGGGGGACTCCGCTGCAATGTCTGATGTAAGGGGGGACTCCGTTGTAATGCCTGATGTAAGGGGGGACTCCGCTGCAATGCCTGATGTAAGGGGGGACTCCGCTGCAATGCCTGATGTAAGGGGGGACTCCGCTGCAATGTCTGATGTAAGGGGGGACTCCGCTGCAATGCCTGATGTAAGGGAAGGAGCCTATCTGCCGCAGTACAATGACGGCGGCTGGTCGGCAAATGGTTAAATAATCATCATTCATTAACCCTTACATATTTACAGTTTTACCTGGAGGTCTAACTTTAATGTTGAGATATGCTTACAGAACTAAGGCTACGCGTTTCATGGATTATACTGACGCTGTAATGATGCTTTGATTCCATGTGTTATAGGGGTTTTCCATGATTTATAGGGGCTTTTTTAATACCTCCCTTGGATCATCTGTGGTATACGATTCTGTAAATGGAGGTCTTCAATTTATTTATTCAATGTACTTATTTAAATCAGTTGAACTAGATGGACTTGTGTCTTATTTCAACCAGACTAACTATGTAACTATGATGTTGTCAGCAAAGTGCAAGACTACTACTAAAAATCCATAAGATGGCATACAATGAGACTGCAAATATACAAAGTTATTACCAGTGGCTGCTTGTGCTAAACCTTTTGGGGGGGTCAAACAAACTCACCCCTCCACGGTCGCGGCGCCCCAGCTTCCTCGGCCTAACCAATCCGCCTCCTGTACTGATTGGCCGGGAGGAGAAGGCAAGAGACAATAGCGAATATTGATTCGCTAGTGTCACAAGTGGGTGGGTTTGGGGCGCAGTGCTCTGCACCTTGAGCCCAACCTTTTTCTGTTTCAATAGTTTTTATTCAGTTATCAGAATTACAGTAAAACGTTACAACGTAATATAAAATAATGCAAAATGGTACTGTCAACATAAACAGTAAACAAGAAGATAACAATGATGGTATTAAGGGTAAAGAATTTAGGACAGAAATCCATGGAAGTCCATCTTTGGGTATCAGGAACTGCGACAAAGTGATCAACTATGTCAAAGACTTGTATTTTACGAAACATGTTCGGTTATAATCCAATAAGAGGCCAAGCAACCAATGGGCCTAACATGAGTCCAATATTGTACATAAGGCAGAGGGGTCAAGCAGGACAACACCTGCCCTCCCAACCACCAATGTAGGCTATAGATGTAATAACGAAATTATAGCAAACATAGTGACCACTATGCCATCTAATCGGACTTATTTAACCTACCCTGAAAATATTATATACTTAGAAAAATCAAACATATCAGCAACATATCCTTATGAAATATATTGTCACATAGAAAACCTAGAAGGAAATGCTAAAGTCGAGACAAAGGGTCCGACTAGAGGGCTTATCTTGCACCTAGGTAAAGAGATATAAAAGAGTGAGTCAGAAAAGGGAAAGGATGGGAATCAAAAAAGATAGCAAAATTTCAGATGTTTAGTTACCAGTTGTCCCCTTTGGGGGATCCTTTTATGTCCTGTCTTTGTATTCTCTGTTTATACTCTGTTGATTCATTATATTGCACAACAGCTATGTTTGTTACATGTTTTTCTTTTACTTCACAAACTTCAATAAAAATTATTGAAATTAAAAAAAAAAGCAAAGAAGCGAGACCACACCTGTCCAGGAGTCCAACCTTGCACCCATACAATGTCAATCCTGAGTGTTCGGCACCTGTAGGTAAGAGATCCTAGGGGTCCAAACCTTTTCAAAACAGGGGTAGTTTGTCCCATAGAACGCTGACCAGTTTTTTGTGGAGCATAATCCAGGTCAGTTTCTGTTTCAGTAAAGCTAAGTCGTTGACTGGACTTTTCCAAGCAGTAGCGATGGTGATTTTTGGCTGCCAAAAACATTTAGTAAATTAGAGTCTTTGTGGACACCTTGGGATGTTGTGAAAAGAGTGAGTCAGATAGGGAAAGGAAGGGAATCAAAAAAAAAAAGAGCAAAGAAGCGAGACCACACCTGTCCAGGAGTCCAACCTTGCACCCATACAATGTCAATCCTGAGTGTTTGGCACCTCTAGGTAAGAGAGCCTAGGGGTCCAAACCTTTTCAATCAGGGGTAGTTTGTCCCATAGAACGCTGACCAGTTTTTCGTGGAGCATAATCCAGGTCAGTTTTCGTTTCAGTAAAGCTAAGTCGTTGACTGGACTTTTCCAAGCAGTAGTGATGGTGATTTTTGCCGGCCAAAAATATATAGTAAATTAGAGTCTTTGTGGACACCTTGGGATGTTGTGAAAAGAGTGAGTCAGAAAAGGGAAAGGAAGGGAATCAAAAAAGAGAGCAAAGAAGCGAGACCACACCTGTCCAGGAGTCCAACCTTACACCCATCCAATGTCATTCCTGAGTGTTTGGCACCTCTAGGTAAGAGAGCCGAGGGGTCCAAACTTTTTCAATCAGGGGTAGTTTGTCCCATAGAACGCTGACCAGTTTTTCGTGCAGCATAATCCAGGTCAGTTTCCGTTTCAGTAAAGCTAAGTCGTTGACTGGACTTTTCCAAGCAGTAGCGATGGTGATTTTGGCCACCAAAAACATATAGTAAATAGAGTCTGTGTGGACACCTTGGGATGTTCTCCACAGGTTTGTTACGCAAAGCTATACGAGGGTCCTTAGAAATGTTACCCATAGTGACCAAATTAATTACACGCTAGAGAGGACGGGGGGGGGGGGGGGATGGGAAGAAGTATTCCATAGACAGTGGCGGAATGCCAGGGCCCGGTCGCACGTGCGACTGTTGGGACCCTGGTAGTTCCGCCACTGTTCTAACCCCTCTCCACCCTACTACTTAAATATGCTCTGTCTCCCTTAGATATCCCACCTATAACTTCCTGTACCTGTCAATCTCTGTCAGCAGGACAGGAAGTCAGGGTAATTTTCCAGTGGGGACACATATCAAACCAGCAATAGCAATAACTAGAATTTTTCTTTCATGTTTTTCAGGCAGATTAGAAAATGAAAGGGAGAAACATATAGCATCAATGCCAAGTGTCCTGGGCTTGCTGGGACAGTCCTGTATCTCGGACCACTGTCCTGGGCTGTGTCCTGGGATCACAGCAAAACCCTTATTTGATTTACTGAGCATGTGCAGTAACTAAAGGGAAATAGTTGAGGGAAGTATGGCCACGAGTGGGCAGTTCCTGCATATTTTAGGGAGGGAAGGCTGTGCCAGAAAGCGGGTGTGGTCTGGGTGAGAGGATGCATAAAGTGGGCATGTCAAGTGTGGGTCGTGGGCGGGGGTGACTGTTCCGGGGACTGGGATTAATATGATGGTATGTATGGACAATACAAATAATTATTCTTTACAACACCTAAGGAATGGGTGGACAGAATATAAATATAACCTTCAAAGTAGCATCTGCAGCTGTACACATGACAGGTACCCTTTACCGTCCCAATAATCTTTTATGCAAGGCTCCCTCATGTATTTTTCTGGGTTCTCGTTTCATCTCCGGTAATTAAACTCCATACGGGAGATAATTAATCATAAGCAGACACATTAAAAAGCCTAAACATCACATCCAGCTGAAAGGATCTGCGTTCGCAACGTGGAATTATTTATCCGCTCTGATCAAAGTGCAGTTTGCAATCCTATCCGTAAATAATGGAAATTCCAGAAATGCTTAAAATGGAAGTGAGCAGAAATATCCCCAGTAATTGGCATACGATCAGGTTCTGAGAGCCGCAGGAGGTGCTTCATAGAAAGTCACAGCTTACATATATGTCCTAAACCTGAGCCTCACCTTCAGACTTGCACAGTTGTACAGGCTCCTCTCCTGTACTAAAATTGTTTATTCTGATTTCACCGCACACTGTGAGAAGCTCACAGTGTGTATCAGAAGATGCAGCAAGTCTGATAGAGCCCGCCACATTTCATGGCTGGAGGATGTCCAGCGTCATCTAGCTTTTTTCCTCCTCAGACTGGTTGTCCCTGGCCGGCCCTTTCTGTTATTGGATTTCAGCTCTGTCAATCATGGAGGCTCAGTATCCCATGTGGATGTTACCCGGGGTCAAATACATCCAAAGTGCAGTATGTAAGAGCAATTTATTATTAAAAAGCAAATAAACCACTCATATGTAATGCCAAAAACTCCAAGACTATTCCCTTTTGTACACCTAATTAAACAACGCTCTGCTGGTCGGAGGCACAGTGAAAGCCCTGCTTGATTTCTATACAGTCATAAAAAAATGATATAAAATCTCTGGGACTTTGGCACATTTACAGAGTTGATTATTCCTAATTATTCGAGCTATGTGGGTGTTTATTCTCTGTTCACTGGGTGTGCCCTACATTCCGGCACTGTCAGGGTCGGTCTGGTAAAAATGATGCATGCGTTTGCCTTTGTGGGAAAGCTTCTTGTACGCTGATGTCACCCTGTAGCCGGGGTGCTGCACAATCTTTTTATTCTGCATCCTCACTCAGCAGACATCACTGCTATCCCATGAAGCCCTGTGTGTACGAGCGGGCCGGATCTGCGTAGAATTGAACGCAGTGTTTATTTTCCCCTAACAGCCGTCATTAGTCATCTGCATGTCTGCACTTATTAATATCCGGAGTGCAGCCTTAATGTGTATCTATAGACCAAACCTTTGTTTCTTTTTTTGTTTTTTTTTGGGATAGAGTGGAGTCAGAACCCCTGTCAGGTTTTACTTTTCTGTGTTAAAGAATTTTTTCTCTCAATTCCTGTTTTGGTGACAACAGACAGGAAGAGAGGAAAATCTGCAACAGGGAAGCAGACAACAATAAAAATCTGACAGGAGTTCCAGCCCTCCCCTGCTTAATTAAAAGCTGAACTCGAGGCAGATATTAAAGAGGAGCTCCAGTCTCCCCCCAGAAAAATTAAAAATCAGCAGCTACAAATACTGAAGCTGCTGACTTTTAATATGAGCATACCTCCCAACTTTTTGAAATGGGAAGGAGGGACACCTATTAGCAAAGGTATGTAGGCATAGGACACACCCCCTGACACGCCCCCTTAAAGGAGAACTATACTGTATAAAAAATGATTAGTTAAACCTACAAGTATTTTTTGTTTTTGTTTTGTTATTTACCATTACTTTTCCTTTATATTGGCTTTTGGAATTTACAAATGCAGCCATTTAGAATTTGGATGAAAGGTTTAGCACTGGGAAGCACTTTTTGAAAGATAAAAAGTGCATTTTATATACAACTATATAGATGAGACCAAAATGAGGGACAAATGATGGGGACAGAGGGACATTACTCCAAATCAGGGACAGTCCCTCAAAATCAGGGACAGTTGGGAGCTATGATATAAGGATATATAATAAGGATATTTATCTGTCCAGGGATCCAGCGCTGTCCTCAACCGAGCCGATTCTTCAATCAGCTTCGGGTCCAGGTGCCGGCATCTTAAAGCAGAACTTCACCCACAAAGGGAAGTTCCACTTGTTTGCATCCCCCCCCCCCTCCACTGCTACATTTGGCACTTTTTTTGGGGGGGGAGCGGGTACCTGGTTTTAACAGGTACCCGCTCCCACTTCCGGTCAGATCGCTACAGCGATGTTCAGCCCCTCCTTCTTGCCCCTGCTGCCTCCTGGGACACATCACAGGCCCCAGAATACTGCGGGACCATTTACAAAGCGCAGCGTGACTTGCACATGCCCAGTAAGAAACTGGCTGTAAAGCCAGATGGCATTACCACCGGTTTCCCTTACCTAAGATGTCGGCACCTGCACCTGAAGCTAATGGAAGAATTGGCTCAGGTGAGGACATCGCTGGATCCCTGGACAGGTAAGTGTCCTTGGATTAAAAGTCAGCAAGTACAGTATTTGTAGCTGCTGACTTTTAATTTTTTGGGGGGGAGAGTGGAGCCTCTCTTTATGTAAGGGAGACCGGAAATAAAGCCTAGCGGCTTCACAGCCGGCTTCCCACTGCGCATGCACAAGCCGACCTTTGTGTATGGTCCCATAGACTATCGGGACCTGTGATGTGTACTAGAATGCTGTGGGGGAAGTAGGGTGGGGTGAACTGCCAAAACAAGGTACCCCCTCCCCCCCCCCCTCGCCCCCCCAAAAAACTTCTAATAATTAAAGAGGAAGGGGGGTTGGATGCAAAGAAGCTGAACTTTCCCGTTTGGTTGAAGTTCCACTTTAAAGACAAAAATAATTCAGCTCTGCAATCATCAATACATCTTCAAATTGGAACTTTACTCTGTCACGCATCATTGACTATTTTTAATCCTTATGCTGTTAGCATTAGTAAATAGATAGGAAATTATATCATATTTACTTGTTTTAAACTTTATTTCTTTACATTTCCTCGGTTATTTCCTGGTTTCTTGTTTTGGCCAAAATGATGCCATACATCCCAGGAGGGGAGGAGGGGATTTCTCAGCTAAGCACACCCTCCTGCCTGCATGCCTGAGCTAAGGGCAGATGGATTCCAGGACGTAAACGCTACATGTATTATCTGCCCTTACTCAAGGTGGCCATAGCCAGAAATGCAAGGGGGGTGATTTTCAAAGTGATTTCTCAGCAATATCAAGCATGGAGACATGGATGGATGGGGGAGTATGCTTTGGATAGTAAAAAATGAATTAAATTGCATTTTTGGTTTGTGGTTCTCAGGTGCAGTGTTGTTCCTAAGCTGGTATAAGCCCCTTGCAATCTCCTGTATAACAGAATTGGAGTATGAGAGCAACCAGCAGCACAAGCAGCCATTCAGTTCATGTGCTGACAAGAAGGATGCTGATAGGTGGAGAGAGCAGAGTGACAGAGTGATGAGCTCATCATTGTACTGTTTCTCCTTTCACTGTCCAGGCACATTCTGTGGGCGGGTCCAGGACACCCTGGGCTCAGAGGAAGTGGGTTGAATGATGCTGGACACTAGACCAAGACTATTTAGTGGTAGAAAAAGTACTACAGGGAAAATCCTGCCTACCCAGACATCTCTTCAAAAGGTTCTGAATGCCGGGGGACAGCAAAGATTGGCTGATCAATATGATTGGCGGTTACAGTGGTCACATGATCGGGAGCTGGTCCCACTGGCTGCCGACCATAAGCAAGTTTTGGGTGGAGGAACTTGACTGGCCTGCACAGAGCCCTGACCTCAACCTGATAGAACACCTTTGGGATGAATTAGAATGAAGACTGTGAGCCAGGCCTTCTCGTCCAACATCAGTGCCTGACCTCACAAATGCACTTCTGGAAAAATGGTCAAACATTCCCATAGACACACACCTAAACCTTGTGGACAGCCTTCCAGAAGAGTTGAAGCTGTTATAACTGCAAAGGGTGGGCCAACTCAATATTGAACCCTACGGACTAAGACTGGGATGCCGTTAAAGTTCATGTGAGTATAAAGGCAGGTGTCCCAATACGTTTGGTAATATAATGTATGTGTTAGGTGGTTGTAAAGGGGATAATGAGCTATTTATTTTTTCTTGATATTTTGGGCTGTTTTTTTTCAAATGTGCGTTTTTTTAGCACATTGACGCACTACATGCATAGGGAAGCCCATTCATTTCCAGTAGCTCATTTACTTTTTTGAGCTTCGCTTGTTTTTCAACCGTGCATTTTGACGCATTTAACACGCCTATTTTTGCATGAAAACAGCATGTCTGTTTGCCACTAGGGATGAGCCTAATATCAAACATTATGGGGCGTTCGCGGGAAACTCGAGCGCCTGTGGAACACGCCAAAATTAACGGCGAGATCATTAATGCACTGCAAGATCACAGTGCATTGACGGCTGCTGATTGGCCAAAGCATGCACCTGACCTGTGATCACAGTGCGCTCTGGGTCCACGCCCCACACTATATAAAGCTGCTTACACGGCAGCCATACATAGTTTTATGAATGAGAGCAGCAAAATGACATTTGTAAAGGAAAACATATTATTTTAAAAATGTTTGTGGCTGTAATGTATTGTCAGATCTCGGAAATATAGGTAAAAATCATTGAAAAAAAACGACATGGGTTTACCCCCAGTCCATTACCAGGCCCTTTGGGGCTGGTATGGATATTAAGGGGAACCCTGCGCCAGAATTTAAAAAAAAAATTGCGTGGGGGTCCCCCCAAAATCCATACCAGGCCCTTCAGGTCTGGTATGGATATTAAGGGGAACCCTGTGCCAAAATTTAAAAAAAAAAATGGCGTAGGGTTCACCCCCAAAAACCTTACCAGACCCTTATCCGAGCACACAACCTGGCAGGCGGCAGGAAAAGGGGGGGACGAGCCCGAACCGTACCAGGCCACATGCCCTCAACATTGGGAGGATGCTTTGGGCCCCCCCCAAAACACCTTGTTCCCATGTTGATGGGGACAAGGGCCTCATCCCCACAACCCTTGCCCAGTGGTTGTGGGGTCTGTAGGTGGGGGGCTTATCAGAATCTGGAAGCCCCCTTTAACAAGGAGACCCCCAGATACCATGTGAATGCGTATCGGGTACATTGTACCTCTACACATTCACCAAAAAAGTGTCAAAATGGTAAAAATGACAGGAGACAGTTTGTGGCCCCGCCTTCAGCTATATAACAGCTGTGATTGGAAAAAGTCTGCAGTCAGTGGGACGCCTCCCAGGCAGAGTTTTTTCCGGTTTCTTTTTCTTTTTTTCCTCGGGTTGTTGGACGCTGTGATCGAAGATGGAGTTACATTGCAGGGCACTTTTTTTTTGTTTTAATAAAGGACTTGTCCCAACCTGTCTCTTGTCATTTTTACAATTTTGACACTTTTTTTGGTGAATGAGTAGGGGTACAATGTACCTGATACCCATTCACATAGAGGGGGGACGGGATCTGGGGCTTCCAGATTCCGATAAGCCCCCCGCCCGCAGACCCCCACAACCACCGGGCAAGGGTTGTGGGGATGAGGCCCTTGTCCCCATCCCCATCAACTTGTGCTTTGGGGGGGCATGTGGCCTGGTACGGTTCAGGAGGGGGGGCGCTCACTCACCTCCCCTTTTCCTGCGGCCTGCCAGGATGCATGCTCAGATAAGGGTCTGGCATGGATTTTGGGGGAGGACCCCTATACCATTTTATTTTAAATTTTGGCTTGGGGTTCCCCTTAAAATCCATACCAGACCTGAAGGGCCTGGTATGAATTTTGGGGGGGACCCCCATGCAATTTTTTTTTAATCTTGGTGCAGGGTTCCCCTTAATATTCATACCAGACCTAATGGGCCTGATAATGGACTGGGGGGGGGACCCATGCCATTTTTTTCAATTATTTGTATCTATATTGCCGGGATCCGACAATTCATTACAGTCGCAAGCAGTTTTAAATGACTTTTTTTCCTTTAGAAATGTCATTTTGCTGTGGTATTGTTCTAAGCATGGAAAAGATGCGCTACTTTGCAAGCAGACTAAGGATACCACCCAGACACGATATTTAAAGGAATATTTCATTTTTATTGTTTCACTTTAGGCATTCTTAAAATCACTGCTCCTGAAAAAACAGCCGTTTTTAAAACTTTTTTTTGGATTGATACATGTCCCCTGGGGCAGGACCCAGTTCCCCAAACACTTTTTATGACAATAACTTATATATATAAGCCTTTAAAATGAGCACTTTTGATTTTTTTATGTTCATGTACCATAGATTTTAATGGTGTTTGCATGCTCGCACAAATTTTTTGCCTGCTCGCAAGTTCTGGTGCGAACCGAACCGGGGGGTGTTCGGATCATCCCTACTTGCCACATGGTAGCCATTAAGAATGAATGCCACCACAGGTGCAACACGTGGTTTTTGCACAGGTTCACGAAACACCATAGTGTGGCTGCAGCCTAAGACCCCTTTCACACTGAGGCGGTTTTCAGGTGTTTTAGTGCTAGAAATAGCCTCTGAAAAGTGCCTCCTATTCATTGCAGTGTGTCTTTTCACACTAGGGCGGTGCGCTTGTGGGAAGTTAGGAAAAGTCCTGCAAGCAGCATCGTTGGGGCCGCTTGGGAGCGCTGTAAATAGTACTCCACAAAACACCCTGCCCATTCGAATAAATGGACAGCGCTTCCAAAGCACCTTAAAAGAGCTTTGAAAGTGCCACAAAACTGGACTTAAGGTAAAAACCACCCTGCTGGTGGCTGAAAAGCGCTGCTAAAACAAACGGTGCTTTAGCGCTAACGGCCGGGCGCTGCAGTGTGAAAGAGGTCATAGAGCTGTAGATTGAAGAGTCTCCCTCTAGTGGTTGTTTGTATTTAACTACAATGCTCCAAATTCTTGGTAAACTGCCAATATAAATCATCTGCAATGAGAGAGTAACAGGGAAACGTAGAAAAATGATGCCAGAAAAAGACCAAGCAGTCCATCTTGTCTGCCCCTTTTTGATTTTTTCTGGGTCTTTTCCCTCCTTTTTTGCATGAATATAGACATATATTTGTCTCAAGTATGTGTAAATTCACTTACAGTTGATTGACTCACTACCTCTGCTGGAAGACTATTCCAAGCATCAACTACTCCTTTGGTAAAATAATCCTTTCTGGGATTAGTTTTGATCAGTCCTCCTGCCAGTTAGAGGTCATGTCCCCGTGTTCTTGACCTTAGCTTCATGTCCTAGTATTTCCAGCCAGTCATACCTGACTGGTATGCCGCGTACACACAGTCGGAATTTCCGACAACAAATGTTCGATGTGAGCTTATTGTCAGAAATTCCGACCATGTGTAGGCTCCATCTGACATTTGTTGTCGGAATTTCCGACAACAAAAATTTGAGAGCTGGATCTCAAATTTTCTGACAACAAAATCCGTTGACAGAAATTCTGATCGTGTGTACACAATTCCGACGCACAAAATTCCACGCAGCGGAATCAAGCAGAAGAGCCATACTGGCTATTGAACTTCATTTTTCTCGGCTCGTCGTACGTGTTGTACATCACCGCGTTCTTGGCGATCGGAATTTCCGACAAGATTTGTGCGAGTGTATGCAAGACAAGTTTGAGCCAACATCCCTCGTAAAATAAATCCAGGTTTTTTTGTCGGAATGTCCGATCGTCTGTACGCGGCAGTAGACTTCTACTGAAAGAGAGAAATATAAAAAGGCACACTGCTGGTTTCACACCTTTGTGTTTTTGCTTAATGCGTTCTCCATTGAAATCAATAGAAACGCATCAAAATGTGCATCAACACATGTCTTGACATATGTTGACGTATCGTGGTCGCACGTAAACGCAACATGACGTACATTCCTGATACATGTTGACATTTACTACAAAGTGCATTGCCATGTGCATTCAATAAACCTGATAATACATATTAATACGCGTCAACATGTCTTTTGATGCTTTTCCATTCATTTCAATAGAAAAAGCGTCAGAGCGAAAAATGAATAGGTGTGAATCCAGCCTCACTGTAGGGAGAATGTGTCTATGTAGGTAATAGGAATATACTGCTGCCCTTATAATTTAGCTAGACACAGGAACAATTTTTTTAAACATGTAAAAATTCTGATTAAATTAAGTATTAAATACATAAAGCCAAAACTTTGATCTTATTTTGGGATTTTGAGGCAGTAAAGGGCTGGGTCCCATTGGGGAGATTTCCATTCCCAGAGACACAGCAGGGCGTAACGGTAGATCTCTTTAACGTTCTCAGGCGGTTGTCACCAGAACAGGTGTCCCCATTGGAAGATTTTCCCTCACTTCATGTTCCTGTTACGCAGACAGAGGTTCAAACCCTTTAATGTTCTATCCCAAAATAACATTTTTTTTTTTACATAAACTTTAAACTGATGTTAAAAAAAGAAACAGACAAGGGTTTTGTTGCTTTGGTAAGGCACCAAATAACAAAGCTACATACTCCT
This sequence comes from Lithobates clamitans, assembly GCA_037952925.1. Classification (NCBI taxonomy): domain Eukaryota; kingdom Metazoa; phylum Chordata; class Amphibia; order Anura; family Ranidae; genus Lithobates; species Lithobates clamitans. Next base: position 663,206 of record JBBGZY010001584.1, on the reverse strand, counting down.
CAGGCATCCTGCCCTCGGATCCCATAAAGTGTAATGACCTGCCAGTTAACCTCATACTTACCAACATTTGGATCCCAGACTGTTGGATTCTGCTCACGGTCCGCATTTCATCTACCCACTTTCTTGGTGGGCGTGCCCAAATAATGCCCACTTTACAGGTTTTCCCACCCACACCCTGCCTCTTAATATGTGGATACTGCCCATCACGTCCATTTTATGGGTTGGTCCCACCCACATTCTGCCTCTAAATATATGGATACTGCCCATCATGCCCATTTTATGGGTTGGTCCAACCCACACCCTGCCTCTAAATATGTGGATACTGCCCATCATGCCCATTTTACAGGTTGGTCCAAACCACACCCTGCCTCTAAATATGTGGATACTGCCCATCATGTCCATTTTATGGGTTGGTCCCACCCACACCCTGCCTCTAAATTTGTGGGTACCCCCTTTCATGCTCAACTTATGGGTTGGCCCCACCCACACCCTGCCTCTAAATATATGGGTACTGCCCATCATTCCCATTTTGTGGTTTGGCACACCTACTCCCTGCCTCTAAATATGTGGGTACTGCCCATAATGCCCACTTTATGAGTTGGTCCCACCCACACCCTGCCTCTAAGTATATGGGTACTGCCCATCATACCTACTTTATGGGTTGGTCCCACTCACACCCTGCCTCTAAATATGTGGGTACTGCCCATCATGCCCATTTTGTGGGTTGGCACACCTACTCCCTGCCTCTAAATATGTGGGTACTGCCCATCATGCCCACTTTATGAGTTGGTCCCACCAACACCCTGCCTCTAAATATGTGAGTACTGCTCATTATGCCCACTTTATGAGTTGGTCCCACCCACGCCCTGCCTCTAAATATGTGGGTACTGCCCATCAAGCCCACTTTATGAGTTGGTCCCACCCACACCCTGCCTCTAAATATGTGGGTACTGCCCATCATGCCCACTTTATGAGTTGTTCCCATCCACACCCTGCCTCTAAATATGTGGTCACTGCCCATAATAACCATTTTACTGGTTGATCCCACCTACACCCTACCTCTAAATATGTGGGTCCTCTGTTTCATGCTCACCTTATGGGTTGGCCCCACCCACACCCTGCCTCTTAATATGTGGATACTGCCCATCGTGCCACAGTCCAACCATCACAAAGCCCCCCATCACAGAGTCCCTCCATTATTACACAGAGCCCTACATTTTGGCTTCAGCAACATGGACAAGATGGGAGATGGAGGAAGTATAGAGGAGGAAGACTTCCATCCTGTCCTAAATGCTGGTGGTAGGCCTGCATACCGCCTGCTCTGGATCAGCGTCATGCATTGCCATTGGGCCAGCAGGTTGGCCACCAACACTGTTGAAAAAAGGAATGACAATGTGTCATGACCTAGAATGTCATTGGTTGTTATGGTGCTGGAGGCCAGCCCACCCACACCATACAATTTATAACACTAATCCAGGGCAAACTGGGTCCACTGTTCGCAGCACCCTGGGGGAACCCAAACGTTACAGTTTGATTGTACAATCTCTGCAAAGTCTCATTAGTGGAGACCATATAAATCCCTTGAGGGTCCCTTGAGAAAGTCACGAGACATGTGATGATACGCGTGGGGAGAAGGAGTCAGTGACGTCTTTGCATAGTGTTCGGCAAACACAGCGATAGCTGTATGAGCGGTGAAGCTGTCTGACCATTATAACAAAAGCGATTCAGATACTGCAAATATGTGAGTGGATTACATTGTTTGCCCAGTCTTGTAGCATTTAAAAACACTGCACAGTGATGGTTTTTCTTTTATCTTTATGTGAATCATCACCTTTCAAATGTAATTCATCATGCAACTGTGATCTGTGAGAATTAAAATACAAGCAAGTTCATCAAAGGCAAGTGATTGGACATTCAGACCTCAGCTGGATTAACACAAACAGACACTATTGCTTTTTTTTTTTCCTCTACATATATCTAGGGATGTGTGTTCCCTTATATGTTTTTTGATGCATCTATTTGCATTTATTCACTTTATTGATTGATATATTTATTTGCACTTACTCACTTTACTGATTGTGATATCAGGGTATATGTTTTTTGATGCATTTGTTTGCATTTATTCACTTTATTGATTATATCAGGGTGTTTTTATGGTTTAGGATTTTATATATAAGCACCACTCCAACAGATGGGGATAGTTTGTTAAGCGCACCAACATATTTTATATTTACGAAAGGTAAATCCACTTTGCACTAAAAGTTCACTTGGAAGTGCAGTCGCTCTAAATCTAAGGGGGTAGATCTGAAATGAGTGGAAGCTCTGCTGATTTTATCATCCAATCATGTGCAAGCTAAAATGCTGTTTTTTATTTTCCTTACATATCCCCCTCGGATCTACAGTGACTTTACTTCCAAGTGCACTTTCAGTGCAAAGTGGATTTGCCTTTAGTAAATAAACCCCATTGTGTTTTTTTCAAAATTGTCGCTACTTTTTTGTTTATAGCGCAAAAAATAAAAACTGCAGAGGTGATCAAATACCACCAAAAGAAAGCTCTATTTGTGGGGAAAAAAGGACGTCAATTTTGTTTGGCAGCCACGTCGCACGACCGCGCAATTGTCAGTTAAAGCGACGCAGTGGCGAATCGCAAAAAGTGCTCTGGTCTTTGGCCAGCCAAATGGTCCGGGGCTGAAGTGGTTATAATACATAGCTATGGTAAATTGAAAGGAGTTTGTACAGAGATTGTACAATGACACTTTAATGTGTGCGGACAGCTTAAAGCCCAGCATAATACATTGGCTTTATAAATGAAGAAAATAAATGACTGCCTCTCTGATCACACATGTACAGGAAATCAGATGATGACTTTTTTCCGGCTGAACAATCCCACTCCGCTCCCGTTAATTATCAGGAGCCATGTTCATTAACTTACAGCACAAATCCCACCACCAGAGGCTGATAAGGCTGCGTGTGCCTGGCGTAGTCCTCGGGCCGTCCTCTGGGACCGCAGCCAGTTCACAGCTCCTCGATTTAGAAGAAAGGTCTGGGAAAGGCCAGGCTGTCTACGGAAGAGACCGTTTTAATGGCTTCCTTCTCAGAGCGCCATCCACATACGAGGAAAACAGACGGGATCTGTCAGTGCTGCTTCCCAAATGTCTTCTAAAAGTCCAACTGAGGTCCCAGAAATAGAATCTGTTCTATTACCTTCTATTTCCCTTTATGGGGGGTGTGCAGGGCAACTAAACCTGACTGTGAAGTTTAAGCGCCCATTCACCTTTGAGCGTTTTGAAGCGCGTTTCCAGACGCACTTTAACACTCCACACCAGATTTCCATGGTATTCTATTGTGCCCGACTACATGTTGCTTAACTCTCAGGAAAAGTACCAAAGCTTCTTTGGAGCATAATCTCTCTTTTTTTTTTGGCTCTCTCTAAAGTCTAGGCCTGGGGAGATGGGGGGTTAACAATTTCACTGCCATGCCCACCAATACAGGGAGGAGGGGTTAACCTTCACTGCCATGAACAACAATGTTGGGGGTTATTACTGCTTCCATTCATTCCAATGTTGGGGTTATTATTGTGGTCACTGACACCAGTGCTGGGGTCTATTATTGTATCCATTGACACCAATGACACCAATGTTGCTTTACCGATACTAATGTTGGGGGTTATTATTGCATCCACTGACACCAATGTTAGGGGCTATTATTGCTTCCACTGATACTAATGTTGGGGTCTATTATTGCATCCATTGACACCAATGTTGCTTTCACTGATACTAATGTTGGGGGTTGTTATTGCATCCACTGACACCAATGTTTGGGGCTATTATTGCTTCCACTGATAATAATGTTGGGGGTTATTATTGCATCCACTGACACCAATGTTTGGGGCTATTATTGCTTCCACTGATAGTAATTTGGTGGTTATTATTGCTTCCACTGATAATAATGTTGGGGGTTATTATTGCATCCACTGACACCAATGTTAGAGGCTATTATTGCTTCCACTGATACTAATGCTGGGGGTTATTATTGCATCCACTGACACCAATGTTAGGAGCTATTATTGCTTCCACTGATACTAATGTTGCTTTCACTGATACTAATGCTGGGGGTTATTATTACATCTACTCAGACCAACGTTAGGGGCTATTATTGCTTCCACTGATACTAATTTGGGGGTTATTATTGCTTCCACTTATACTAATGTTGGGGGTTGTTATTGCATCCACTGACACCAATGTTAGGGGCTATTATTGCTTCCACTGATACTAATGTTGGGGGTTATTATTGCTTCCACTGATACTCATGTTGGGGGTTATTATTGCTTCCACTGATACTAATGTTGGGGGTTATTATTGCATCCACTGACACCAATGTTAGGGGCTATTATTGCTTCCACTGATACTAATGTTGGAGGTTATTATTGCATCCACTGACACCAATGTTAGGGGCTATTATTGCTTCCACTGATACTAATGTTGGGGGTTATTATTGCTTCCACTGATACTAATGTTAGGGGTTATTATTGCATCCACTGGCACCAATGTTGGAAGTTTTAGTATTGTGCCTATTGCCACCAGTGCTGGGAGCTATTTTTACGTTCACTGACACCAATGTTGGGTGTTATTGATATGTCCAATGATACCAATGTTGGGGGTTATTATTTTATTATTATTGTACTACAACCTTTTCAGTGTGCTTTGAGATATGCTGAAAAATATGCAATAGGACCAAAATTTTGGGGTATTGAGGTGCGAAAATGTGCTGCTTTTGTGTGTCCCTTTGGAGGTCCCAGGAGTTGCACTTGAGGCCTTCTAAAATGTTCAAGTTGACCACTACTGGTCTGGACAGCTCATACATCACTACATTAAAGAGGAACTGCACTCTGCTCACATAATTTGTAATAAAAACATCTTCGCCATTCTGAAGCTTCCCTCCAACCACTTTGCATATTACTTTATATACACTGTGATTATGTACTTGCCAAATATGCCACAGAAATCTCCCTCCACTGAGTCTGGCTGCAACCATTTTAAGTGTGGGCAGCTGAAGCTGCTGCCTGTTCACTTCCTGGATTTACACAGACACACAGAGGCACACCTCCAGCTCTCATTGGCCCTCTTATGACTCATCCCCCCTCCCTTCCTGGCAAACACTCACAAGAGTGAGAGAGAGAGCTGTGCATGATGTCATAAGCCTAGGATAATGACCAGACAAGAAACAGGAAGTGGGCTGTATAAGGTATAAGGAAAAAAAATGTTTTACTATCCAATGTTAAAACAACAAGGGCAGAAGATTTAATACATGAAAAGTTGAAAAAAATGACTGAAGGTTCCGCTTTAAGATTCTCAGATTTGGGGGAAAAATAAAAAGAATTGTCCTAATTCTGAACGTCCCAATTCTGAACTTTATACGTAGTAAAATCTGTAGTGTTTCCCACTTCAAGACAGTGTGAAGAACTGATACTAAAATAAAAGATAATATAAACAACATAAAAGAATAATAAACTGAAAAATGAAATAATTAGGGAGGAAAAGTCTGAGAAATACGATGTGTGTTTTTTTTTTGTAACTCACCAACAACAATTTCCAATTGCTTGTTTCCATTAGCGGGCTCAGTGGAGTGGGGCTCATCTATTTCAGAACAGACACACCGAGAAAATCCGTTCTTCTCACTCCAATAATCAGCTTGTGTATCTGTATGTTCAGACCCACCGATACACTCCTGAGCTTCACCTAATCCTCAGACTGCTATACAAAGAGGATTAGTAGGTTGATGTATGTCCATGTATGTCCATGTATGTCCATGTCCCCAGACACTGGCTGTGGAAGGGGATAAATTGGTACTAAATCGAATTTTATGCCTTGGAGTAAAAGGTCACTGACCCTTATTTCCAAGGCCCTTTCCAGGTCATGTAGTGGACACAGGTGTTCTCATTACAGAGCGGCAATCCATCTTGTCTGAGCACCAGGAGATGGTCAAGAATAGTCAAAAAGAATAAAAATGTGCCCTACAAGGGATCTGTATGATAATAAGCTGTATACAGCTAAGGTGCTGAAGGATGTATTGCCATAGCTCCCAACTGTCCCTGATTTTGAGGGACTGTCCCTGATTTGGATCAATGTCCCTCTGTCCCTCATTCCTCCTCATTTGTCCCTCATTTTGGTCTGATCTTTATAGATGTATATAAAATGCACTTTTTATCTATCAAAAAGTGTTTCCCAGTGCTAAACCTTTCATCCAATTTTTAAATTGCTGCATTTGTAAATTTCAAAAGCCAATATAAAGGAATAGTAGTGGTAAAAAAGCACTTGTGGCCTTAACCCATCTTGTTTTTTTGTACAATTCTCCTTTAAGGGGGTGTGCCAGAGGGCGTGTCCTATGCCTGCATACTTTTGCTGATAGGTGTCCCTCATTCCCATCTCAAAAGGTTGGGAGGTATGTGTATTGCCATGCTGAATTGGTTTCCTTTTGGTTGTTAGTATTTCTAGGCTTTAATATAAGCATATAGTATAGAGGAGCACAATGGTTTAGAGGTCAGCACTCCTGCTGTCCAGCACTGGGGTCCTTGGTTCAAATCCCAACCAGGACCTTACCAACATGGAGTTTGCATGTTCACTCCAAAGACATGCTGATAGGTAAATTGTCCCCAGTATGTGAATACACGTGAAATAGGGACCCTAGATTGGGAGCTCCTTGAGGGTAAAGACTGATGTGAATGTACAGTATGTAAAGTGCTATATTAATACATGTAATTAAAAATAAGCTGCCAGGATAGGGTGAGAGAGATTAAATGGAACATCAAAGACTTCCAATAGGATACTGTGAAGTATTGCCTACATAAAAGATTTTTCCAACTCATTATTTTTACCACAAATCTTTAAAAAAGGAGGTTTTTCCCACATTTAAACTGAGTGAAGCCATGCAAACTACATATTTAATCATGTGTATAATCCCCAACAATGAACCTCTCATATCGCCCCCCTTGTCTGTTAAATATACCAATAAAAGCGTTTTGCTATATCTATGTACTGTGCAAAAAATACCTGATGATCCTGGCAGAAATCCAGTGAGTGTCTAGGCTACAGTCTTGCTCACAGTCATGGTTAAAGGTACTTAGGTAGGTGTAGCGCAGCCCCTGTAGGAGCCGCTGGTGAATGCAGTCCTATTCGCCCACTTACAGCACACACAGCCAGGCACCCAGCATTTTTCTCACTCTTTCACTAGCTCCAAAGAACACTCTGGGGCTTTCTTTTTTTGGGGTTTTAATTGTGAACGATTAACTGGGGTAGGGAGAGGAAGCATGGGCTATCGAATTAAAATGTAGGATCTCTATGCTGATAGTGACTAGTACTCCTTCCAGAGTCCAAAAGCTATACACAGTCACTAACTTTTCAGCACTGGGAGTCACTTACTCAGGATCATTGATTGCCTCCTGCCGATATCCACCAGGCTCTTCCTAGTGAGGAAGATGCAGGGCTTTTTTTCAGCGGGAACGCGGGGGAACGCAGTTCCGGCACCTCCAGCAATGAATGCATGTAATGGCAAGGGGTGCTGGGGTGTCCTGCAGGGTCTGCTGATACTGGCTGCTGGGGGATCTTTTGTTGCTGGAGGGGATCTATGTTTGCAAGGGGGGGATCTATTGTTGCTGGGGGTGGGTCTTATGTTGCTGGGGGTCAGTTGTTGCTAGGAGGGATCTACTGTTGAGGGAGGAGTGTGTTGTTGCTGGCTGCTGAAGGGTCTATTGATACTGGCTGAGGGGAGCTTTGCTGTTGTTGCCGGGGGTCTATTGATGCGGGGGGATATATTGTTGGAAGCGGTCCATTGTTGCTTGGGAGTTTTTTGTTGATGGGGAGGTCTATTGTTGCTGGCTGCAGGGGTTTTATTTCACTGCTTTTCTTGTTATCATTGATAAATTCCATACAAATTACTTAGCACCACAAATGTTACTTGGTTCTCTATTTTCCAAAAGGGACGATACTGGGAGGTGGGTAGGGGGATGGAACCAAAGAACAGTGCTTGAAGGTGGACAGGGGGCAGAGACAAGGGGTGACTCTAAAAGGGGGAATTCCTGCACCTATCATCTGAGAAAAAAAAGCTCTGGGAAGATGTATACTCATACCACCATAGGATAGCTGGACTCTTTCCCACCAACTTCCTTCTTCCTCTCTCTGGTGAGCTTCTCCAGATCTAACTTGATCCCTAGGCTCAAGCTTGCAAATAGGCCCCCTCCAGCTAAGCCTAGCTGGGACCTCTGTGTCTTCCTAATAGCTTCTTCTAGAAATCTGCCTCAGGGTCAGAGTCCCTGCACAGTGGTCTCCTCCAGCAGGACTGGACCCAGGATCTCTGCACCCTGCTGCTCGGGCCTTATAATATTTATGTGCGCTCTCACCACCTACTGGACACACCTCTCCAGGGATTGTCCAGAGTCCCACAGATTTTCAGGCTGTTCTTCCTCCCACAATGTTTCTAGAGTCCTCTAGAAAAAAGGGGGAAGCAACAGAACAGCAGCCTGTGAGACATTGAGCAGCCCTAATCAATTAACCCCTGCTCCTCTGATTAAAGTAACTAAATTTACCTAGCAGCCCACTTTACTTCTAGGAGAGTGCTACAAAGAACAAAAGAAGTGGCAAGAGGCTGCAGTACCGCTCACAGCCATTGTGAAAGCTAGCTAGGTAGGTATCATAAAAAAGAAGGCGTGGTGGAAGGCTGCAGGCTCACAGCCATGTTGAAAGCTGTCAGGGCTGGGCTCAGCCCTTCCTTCTCAGAGCTGGCTGCTCACCTGTCGGCTAATTGCCAGCTCCTCTCTCTCCACAGTTACTCAGCTGTTGATGATATCCTGCTCATCAGTCCTGCCTACTTAAGCCACCCAACACAAAGGATCTCTGTCTTCGCCTTGGTCAACATCACAGAAACCATCTCCTGCGATCCTGTTCAAGACTTGCTTTGCGGACATCCCTTCGGGCTCCAGATCCTGCTTGCTGTTCCACCACATTGATCCCTGACTTCTGGCTTGGCTGACTATCCATTCCGGTTACTGAACTTTGGCTATGTTTTGACTGTTTGTTCTTTTTGCTTTTATTATTAAACAAGCGTGATTTAACTGTACTTCTGTCGCGGCCTGATTTCATGGTTTCTGACAAAAGCTCCCTGGGTAAGGCTAGGTTCACCTCTGTGCGGGTGGGGCCACTGTGGGACCCGCACAAATACCGACAGCCGCAACCACCCACACAGAGAAATGCAGGACCCGCGGGCGGGTGCCATTAATCTTAATGGTACGCCGCCTGCACTGGAAATCGCCCTGTACTGGGAAGCTCAGTTCCCATGCGGACTGCGATTTTAAAAATAGTGCAGGGACTATCCACAGCTGCATAGGTGTGAACCTAGCCTAAGAGAATGTGGGAAGTTTAAATGAAATCCAGCTTAAAGCTGTGCAGAGTGAAGGTTCCCATTTCATCATACTAGCAGTGTTGCTGGGGTAGCAGTCCGCCGACTGATTTTCAGTTGTCACCATATTTTCGAGGTAACACTAAGAATTCTCATGAAGAGTAATTGTTTTCCTAACTGTATTAGGAGTCGGGGAGCCAGTGACACATTGCTGCTACAGGTTACAGAGGCATGAATGAAGATTTAGGAATTCTATGCCTTGCCGGAGACCTAATCTATCCCCCCACCCCCCTCCATTCCCTGGCTTCCCCTGACCGAACTCCAGTAATCATCCAGATGGGCAGTGATGTGACAGACAGCGAGCAGGAGAAAATGAAAAGGGAGATCTTTTATTTAACGCTAGTGACAGTGCCGCTAATCAGATAAGACGCGTCGCGCGTTAACAGCGTGTGACAAACTATTCCAACGTGTCACCGTTCCAGCATGGGGGCTGAAAGACCGACTCGCTTCTATTTTAATAGATTTCTTCCAAACCAAATATGAACATTTTCTATTCAATGCTGGCAGATAGGTTCTTTTTTTTGCTCCCATTTGTTCTGGTAAATATAAAATTAAAAGCATTTTGTTATATTTCTTTGATAAGGCAAAAAAAAAAAAAAAAATACCTGTTGATCCTGCCAGAAATCCAGTGCTGTCCTGTGTTACCTTAATCAAGGTATCAGGAAGTGTGTTAGGACTACAGTACATCTTCCCCTATGTCGTGGAGATGAGGAATGGGGGAGGTGTTCTGTAGTTCTGTCCTAGGGTGGCAACGCTGTTCCTCCATAGATATAGTAATAAATTGTTTTTATATTTTTTTGACTTTTTTGATGGTATATATTTCTAAAACTCTGACACCTTAAAAAATCTTAGTAAACATTTGTCTTGAATCTGTGTCTTGAAAGTGGGATGCGGTGTCTTCTTGACCTGGGGACTACCGTATATACTCGAGTATAAGCCGACCCAAATATAAGCCGAGGCACCTCATTTTACCACAAAAAACTGGGAAAACTTATTGACTCGAGTATAAGCCTAGGGTGAGAAATGTGCAGCTACTTTAAGTGGAAAAGAGGGTCAACAATGCCCATTTGCAGCCTCACTGTGCCCATTTGCAGCCTCACTGTGCCCATTTGCAGCCATAGGTCCCCCAAACTTTAAACTCGGTAGTAAAGGGTTCCTAGATGCCCCCTAGCTGCAGCCAAAATTTGGGGTCTCTGGACTCAAAGGGTCTCGAAATGACATTGCTGCAGATGGACACAGTTGACCGACTTTGGGGCCCCGTGTCTTGGGGCCACTTGGTGCTAGGAACCCCAAATTTGGTGTGCAAACCCAAACTAGCACTACAACATAACCAAAGCTGGGGTTCCTAGCACCAAGTGGCCCCGAGATACAGGGCCCCAAAGTCGGTTCGGAAAATGTCAAGCACTTTTCTGCAGCAGAGAATTACATTTTCCGAACCGACTTTGGGGCCCCGTATCTCAAGGCCACTTGGTGCTAGGAACCCCAGCTTTGGATATGTTGTAGTGCTAGTACCACTGGGTTTGCCCACCATTTTAGGATCCTAGCACCAAATGGCTCCGAGATACGGGGCCCCAAAGTCGGCTCCAAAAATGTCATTCTCTGCTGCAGAAAAGTGCTTGACTCGAGTATAAGCCGAGGGGGGCATTTTCAGCACAAAAAAATGTGCCGAAAAACTCGGCTTGTGCTCGAGTATATACGGTATTTATATATCATTGTCATATACTGTACATATATTATTAGCTACCGTATTAGCCATTTCTATTCTACCCATTTAAAAACACATTCAGCCTTCTCTTTTTTTAACACCACCTTTTACATAGGCCTACTGCCTTGCAATCTGCAGCGTATCGCATTGTCGGCAGCAACTGGCCCATGGTTAGCAGGAGATTGAGAGGGGGGGTCCTTACGGTGCCACAGCCACGACCATTGGGTGGATTGTAGCACAGCCCCATTCACCTCTATGGGGTGGCAGGCCTAATGCGACATGCCCTATTTTTTTGCTGAGCAATGTGTATGGAGCTATCCGGCGACCATTACAAGGATAAACAAGCTGCTGAGGTCAGTTAAAAATGCATTCCCAACCCCATGCCAGTACCCATAGGAACTTGGCTAGCACCATGTACCCATGCACCATGCCCATGTACAAAGCTGGCTAGCAACAGCTCCTGTGGAAGTCTTTTCACATTCTTACAGCTCTTACTGTAGTGAACCCTTTCTATATATGCAGGCTAAACCTCTTTTTCTCCTGACGCAAAGAGTGCACCCTTTTCTTTTGAGATTACCTTAAATTGATCAACTGTGCACCATATTTACAATAGTGATCATTTATGCATTTAAATACGGTGATCCGACATTCCCTAAGTGACTTGTTCTGGAAGAAGAATTCATCCAGGCTACATTTTTACAGCTCTTACTGTAAAGAACCCTTTCTATATACAGAGGCTAAACTTTTTTTTCCCCAGGTGTAAAGAGTGCCCCCTTGTCTTTTGAGATGACCTCAAATGGAACTTTGTATCACATTTACAAGATAGATCATTTATGTATTTAAACAAGGGGACCCAACATTCCCTTAAAGTAGAGCTCCAATCTCTTAAGTGAAAATTAAAAGTCAGCAGCTACAAAAAACTGTAGCTGCTGATTTTTACTAAACAGCCACTCAGCTGTCCCATGATCCAGCGGTGTGCTCACCCCAGCCGTCTTCTCTCTGAGTCCTCTCTCGCCGGCATCTTTACTATGGGCACCCGCCTGTGACAGCTTGGTTGCCCTCTGCGCATGCAGCACTGCACACTGTGAATGGTCCCGCAGTCTTCTGGGACCTGTCGTGTGTTCCAGAAAACTTCATGAGGAGGGGGGCAGAACTTCCGCTTCCGATCGCCTAGGCAGTTGGAGCAGAAGTGGGAGCGGGTACTTGTCAAAATCGGGTACCCCCCCCCCCACCCCAAAAGCTCCATTTCACAAACAGGAGCTGAGGAGGAGGCCTTAAAGTGGAACTCCCCCTTTTGGGTGAAGCTCCGCTTTTATCATCTGTTCTGGAGGAAGGATACATCCAGGCTACATTTTTTTTTCTCCAGGCATTTGAGATTACCTTAAATTGAATGAATCACCTTATTTATGTATTTAAATAAGGTGATCCGACATTCCCTTAAAGGAGAAGTACAGCCAAAGTTCGTTTGGCTGTACCTTCTTATGTGGATCACATTGGACGGATGCTGCATCCACCTAGATAAGTATGATTATAAAACAACAAAACAAAAAAAACAAAACATTCACATACTTCTCTTTTAATGATCAGTATTGTAAAAATGATGCAAAGTTGTTCAATTTGAGATCATTGCAAAAGACGAGGGGGCACTCTACGCCTGGAAAAAAGAGGTATAGTCTCTGTATATATATATATATATATATATATATATCTATATATATATATATATATATATATATATATATATATATATATATATGTAATGCTGGCCATACATGCACAGAATTTCGGCCATTTAAAGACTGAACGATTATTCGTCAGTCGAAAGCAAATTGGCCACCAACTGACAGAATAAACTTGTTTACATGACCGTTTCCATGTTCGCAGTGATCGTTTGATAACAATAAGAACATATATAAAGTATACAAGACAGAATATTATTTTTATTTCGATTCATAACAAGATAGTGTATACACGTATACACTTTCGTTAAAACCGTAAAAGTTTTTGCTTTGGTTCCATCGACATTAGCCGGGTCCGCGGTCAAAATCGCTGGTAAAGTTGTGTTCACTAACAACACGATTGTTGAACAATCCTTCAGAAACTGACCAGTTTTAGCCAAAATTCTGTGCGTATATGGCCAGCATAAGACAGAGCTCTGAAAATGTGGCCTGGATGTATTCTTCCTCCAGAACAGGCTTGCCAAACCAGCCGCCGCACTTATACTGCGACAGGTCGGCTCTCCTGTGCGAACCGTGGTACCCGTACATCGGCCCGTGCATCTGAGATTGCAGGCGCACACTCGTGTGCCATAGGAGTGCACCCATGGGTCCGGCGGTAGGGTTGCTACCTGTCCAGGATTCACCTGGACAGTCCAGGTTTTGAATAATGTGTCCGGGTTTCAGTCTACCTGAAACCCGGACACATTATTCATACGGGAATGTGGCTTGGAACAGGGCCTGACAGGAGGGTGAGGGGGCACTATGTATGTTTGGAGTGCCCAAAAGGTATCCCAGGTCTGTTACGATCCTATAATCTATATTAAAAATATATTTTTTTGCTGTGCGCTGCTAAAGTGTTCGGGTTTGGCTTAAAGAAAAAGTGGCAACCCTATCCGGCGGACTCAATGTCTGCTGGCAGCCTGCGATCGCTGTACACAGAGGCAGAACGGGGATCTGCCATCTGCCACAGGGTGGATCCCCATCCTGACATCTCAGAGATCTGCTGTTCCCAGTGATCGGGAACAGTGATTCCCCCCTACAGTTAGAACACACCTAGGGAACACATTTAACCCCTTGATCACCCCTAGTGTTAACCCCTTCCCTACCAGTGTCATTTATACATTGATCAGTGCATTTTTATAGCACTGATCAATGTAATAATGTCACTGGTCCCCAAAAAGTGTAATCTGGGGTCCGATTTGTCGAAGTCCTGCTAAAAATTGAAGATCGCCGCCATTACCAGTAAAAACAATAATAAATAAAAGTCCCTAAATCTATCCTATAGTTTGTAGACGCGATAACTTTTGCGCAAACCAATCAATATACACCTATTGCGATTTTTTTTTTTTACCAAAAATATGTTGCAGAATACATATTGGCCTAAACTGATGAATAAATTTTTTTTTTATATATATATTTTTTAGATATGTATTATAGCAGAAAGTTACAAAAAAATTGGGCTTTTTTTCAAAACTGTCACTCTTTTTTTTTTTTTATAGCGCAAAAAATAAAAACCGCAGAGGTGATCAAATACCACCAAAAGAAAGCTCTGTTTGTGGGGGGAAAAAAAGGACCTCAATTTTGTTTGGGTGCAGCGTCGCACGACCGCGCAATTGTCAGTTAAAGCGACGCAGTGCCGAATTGCAAATAATAGCCTGGTCATTAAGGGGCAAATCCTTCCGGGGCTGAAGTAGAGAAATATGGTTCCTATAGTGGATTATCTTGACAGTTTCTTTTTCTTGGGAATGTTTATGTCTACATTGGTATTTTTTATATCTCTTGTACATTGAAAACAAAAATAAAGATAAAAAAAAAAAAAGAAGTATGGGAACGGTTCTTTTTTTTTCTGAATCATACTTACCTAGATGGATGGAGCATTGGTCTGATGCTGCATCTATCACCAGCCAGCTCTAAGACTGAGAACCGAGCGATCACACACCAATGATCACTCAGTTCTCACAGCTCCCTGAGCAAAGAGCTGCTGACTGTCAGTCCCGGTTCTCTGCTCTGCTCCTCCCCGCTAACTGGAGCGCTGAGCTGTGGAGGGGGCGGCCGGCTCAGGCTCTCAGAGGTTCGCTTAAAGGCTGAGCCGGATCCTTGTCCAGGCATGTGGGCAGATCCCTACCACATGGTCGCGATCTTTCCTGAGCCTGGACCGGCTCTGTTACATCAGCCAACAGCGAGCTTCAGCCCGCTGTCTGCTGAAAATGGGTCACAGGAGTGCAAAACGAACTGCACTCCTGTGATCCACAGGAAAGGTAAAGCCAAACGAGCTTCAGGTGAACCAACATCCCTTTATTTAGTAGAATACATTCAGTTCAGTCAATCTTTCCTGGCAGCTCAGCTCCTCCATGCACTTTATTCATGTAGTTTAGACATGTGCAATTCGTTTCGTTCCGAATTAGTTTTTTAATGAATTTTGACAAGGTTGTTAATTCGGAAATATCCGAATTAACGAAAACTCATTTGATGAATTTTTCCCTATATTCGTAAATGAGAAAATTCGTCAATTTGTGAATTTGAAAATTTGTAAATTATAAAATTGGAAAACCCAAAGTTTCTAAAATATGAAATAATAACTAACTAATAATAACTTAACTATTACTAACTATTAAATTATAGGTATTGGAATTTCCTTTCAAATTTGGCTGTTAGTGAACATAACGAATACGAATTTATCCGAAGTTACGAATTATCCAAAATAACGAATTCCATATCTAAATGAATGGAAGGAATTAATAATAATAAATAACAACATTAGTAATAATAAAAACTTTTTATTATTATTATTACTTATTAGTAATTCGTTCCGTTCCATTTGTTTAGATGCGGCATTCGTTATTTCGGATAATTCGTAACGTCGGATAAATTCGTATTCGTTGCGTTCACTAACAACCAAATTTGAAAGGAATTTCCAATATCTATAATTTAATAGTTAGTTATTATTAGTTAGTTATTCTTTCAAATTTTTGGATTTTCTTTCTTATTTTCGAATTTATGAATTTGCAAATTTATGAATTGCGATCATAACGAATGACCTGAAAAACAAATAAAAAAAAACAACAACGCATGAAACAAAAACTAACAAATCTTTTGGCAGTGCACGTGTCTGGTGTAGTTGCTCTTCTTTGATGTATTTCTGATTCCACAACATCCTCTTTACATGAACTGGTGCCCAAAGCTGAGCTTCATACAGTATTCCAGATGAGGTCGTACTAATACTGTGTATAGTGTAGGAAAGGACATTGGGGTTGATTTACTAAAGGCAAATAGACTGTCCACTTTGCAAAGGGCAGTTGCGCCAGACCTTAGTAAATGAGCAGAAACTCTGCTGACTTTTTATTATTTTCTTTTCTTTTTTTATTATTATTATTTATTTATTTTTTTATTTTCCTTGCATGTTGGGTATTCTTTGCAAAGTGAAGCTTTACCTCATTTACTAAGCTCTGGAGCAACTGCACCTGCAGAGTGCAACTGTACTTTTCAAAGTGCACAGTCTATTTGCCTTTAGTAAATCATCCCCACAGTCTTTATCTCCCGAGTCTATTCCTCTTTAAATACAGTAGAGTATAGAAGATGAAGATTTTTTTCCGGTACATTTATTCTTCAAAGAATAGCTCCAGGCAATAAGTAAAATCGGTCAGAGTACTCCTAGTGCTATCCAGGAAATATTTAATTGCACTATATTTAGGAAATCCACCTAAATTACCTTTAATCCAAGTTTCCAGTAATCAATTACAGGTAGAACGATCTTTTTTTCTTTTTCAGGGCCCCTAAAGCTGAATATTAATCTCTTTATATTTTGCCTTTCCTGGTTCCCAATTCCCCTCTCATCATGATGCCTCGTTCACACTGGACATTTTTTCTGCTGTGTTTGGTGTTTCTTTTTCCTGCCACTCAACGCCCCTGCATGTTAGCCCGTGTGTCCATCCACACATAGGAGTGTAGAGGAATTTAGAGTCAGGGGCATTTAGGGGCAGAACCCCCCCCCCCTCCCCCATGGCCAGTGCTTCCAGGGGCAGCAGAATCTTAGTAGAAAATATGCTTGACGCGCCTAAACGCATGCAAACGCACTTCAGCGCTAGGCGCATTTAGCACTTGAGCGTTAAAGTGATTGTAAAGCCCCTTTCACACTGGGGCGGTGGGGGCGTCGGCGGTACAACAGCGCTATTTTTAGCGCTGCTGTACCGTCGTTCTTGCAGAGGTATTCGGCCGCTAGCGGTGCGGTTTTACCCCCCGCTGGCGGCCGAAAAAGGGTTAAAATCCCTCGTACAGCGCGGCTATAGGTATTGCCGCGGTATAGCCGCGCTGTCCCATTGATTTCAATGGGCAGGAGCGGGGAAGGAGCGGTGAATACACCGCTCCTTCCCCGCTCCAAAAAAGCGGTTTGCAGGACTTTTCTCACCGCCCTGCCTGCGCACCGCTTCAGTGTGAAAGCCCTCGGGCTTTCACACTGAACAAACAGCGGAGGCTGTTTAGGAGCGGTTTTCAGGCAGTATTTTTAGCGCAATACCGCCTGAAAACCGCTCCAGTGTGAAAGGGGTCTTAAGGTAAAAAAAAATAACAATCATGTCATACTTACTTACGTCTTCTGGGGTCCCCCCGGCGTCTCTCGCGGCTCCTCCCCACATCTAAAAACCCCCTCGGGGAAGCGCTTCCCCAAGGGGGTTAGCTTGTGGGCGCGCTCCCAACTCCAGCATTCGGCGTCCATAGAGGCCCGAATGCCGGACTCGGCCCCGCCCCTGGCGCTCGCGTCATTGGATTTGATTGACAGCAGCGGGAGCGCTGCTATCACTCTATCCAATCAAGAGCCGAGAACCCCCCCGGGCAGACAGACAGCACGTCCCCGCCGGGTCAAGTTCGAGGGTTCAGGTAAAATAAACGGGGGGGGGGGGGGGGGGGGCTGGAGGGCCGGTCACTGACAGGTGTTTTTTCACCTTAATGCATAGGATGGATTAAGATGAAAAAACACGAGGGTTTACAACCCCTTTAATTCATTTCAATGGCCAGAATAGGTTATTATTCTGGCCAATGAAATGAATTAGCACCTACGCCCCTAAATGCGTTACACCAGTTTACAAGCATTTTTTCTGCCAAAACTCTACTGCCAGGAGGAAAGGAGTCTAGGAGAGTTAGCAAAAAGCATAAAGCCTTAAAGTGATTGTAAAGGATTGTTATTTTTGTTTTTTTTTTAAATATCAAACATATCATACTTACCTCCACTGTGCAGTTCGTTTTGCACAGAGTGGCCCCCGAACATCCTCTTCTAGGGTCCCCTAGATGGCTCTCTCGGCTCCTCCCCTCATCAGATAACCCCCTAGGAGAAACGCTCTCACGAGGGGGTTACCTTGCGGGCGCGCTCCCGAGTCCAGCATTTGTGTCCATAGACAAGAATGCTGGACTTAGCCCCACCCCCCGGCGCCCGCATCATTGGATTTGATTGACAGCAGTGGGAGCCAATGACTGTGCTGCTATCAATCTATCCAATCAAGAGCTGGGACCCCGTGCAGAGAGGGACAGCGCATCTCCGCCAAGCGAAATACGGGGTTTAGGTACGTAAAACACGGGGGCTGGGGGTCGATGACTGCCTGGTGTTTTTTCACCTTAATGCATTGGATGCATTAAGGTGAAAAATCACGAGGATTTACAACCCCTTTAAGACTTTGTGTGGAAGCAGCGGCCTCTCTGCAGAGGTATGGCACAAAAGACAAATAGACTGTGCATTATGCAAAGTGCAGTTGCCCTCTGCAAGTGCAGTTGCTCCAGACCTTAGTAAATGAGGCAAGGCTTCACTTTGCAAAGAATACCCAATCCCGTGCAAGGAAAATAAAAAAAAAATGCATTTTTGCTTGCACATGATTGGATGATGGAAGTCAGCAGAGTTTCTACTCATTTACTAGGCTCTGGAGCAACTGCACTTTGCAAAGTGTACACTCTTTTTCCCTTTAGTAAATCAACCCCACTATTTGCTGAGTCAGACTAATAGCTTTGCAGTCAGTAAAGCTCATGGCCCCTGCTGACTGGAGAGCTTCAGCTTAACTAGGGGTGTGTCAGGCCTCTGCTGCTCACATTTTTAAAGTGGTTGTAAACTTCAGACACAAAATATGAACAAAGCATATCCCTCTGTACTGTGTATTTGTCAAAATTAAGAGCACTAAGTGTCATTTCTGTCTGCTGCTTCGTTGCTCTGCTATAAGCATGAGTCAGTTCTGACAAGTTATCCTGACACCAATAGAAAAATGGTGACAGCGGAGGGATCTCCAGCTGATTGACAGCCTCAGCTCTGTTCCTGTGTGCTGTGTGAAGGGAGGGGGGGGGGGGTGTCCCTTCCCTCCAATCAGCTCTCTGACCTCTCCTCACTGGGATCTGGAATCTGGAGAGTGTAACGTCAGCTCTCCACCCACTTTTTTTTTTTTTTTAACTCTCAGTCAAGCTTACAAATTCAGCAATTTAAACGGATGTATCAAAAAGAGGACTGCAGATAAAAAGGTACAATTTATGTTGGAGGATTTGTCACTTCACTGGGTATATGAAAGGGTTTACAACCACTTTAAATAAAAATTTTCCATTTCTATTGCTTACCTCATTTTAGACCAGTGGCGGCCCCATCCATAAGGGCGGACCCCCTAATCTACATGCAGGGTGCCGGACGCATGGATTTCAATGTTTTTTTTTCTTTTTAAGCTCATGATTAGAGCCTGAGGCTCTAATTGGCTTCAAAAAAGAGTGGGCTTGGGGAGCAGAGCACTGTGCCCTGAGCCCACCCAGTTGTATGACAATAGCGAATGAATATTCGCTATTGTCTTCCTGATTCTCCTCCCCGAGAGGAGAAGCGATCATATTGGCCGCCAAGGAGGAGGAGATGCAGGGGAAGCCGCCATGAAGCCGAGAAGGAGGAGACACAGGGGAAGCTGAAGAGGAGGAGGAGTCGCAGGGGAAGCCGAGGAGGAGGAGACGCAGGGGAAGCCGCCGTGAAGCCGAGGAGGAGGAAATGCAGGGGAAGCTGAGGAGGAGGAGGAGATGCAGGGGAAGCCGAGGAGGAAAAGATGCAGGGGATGCCGAGGAGGAGGAGACGCAGGAGAAGCCGAGGAGGAGATGCAGGGGAAGCCGCCATGAAGCCGAGGAGGAGGAGACACAGGGGAAGCCGTTGTAAAGCCGAGGAGGAGGAGACACAGGGGAAGCCGTCGTGAAGCTGAGGAGGAGGAGACGCAGGGGAAGCCGAGGAGGAGAAGATGCAGGGGAAGCCAAGGAGGAGGAGATGCAGGGGAAGCCAAGGAAGAGGAGATGCAGGGGAAGCCGAGGGAAGAGGAGACGCAGGGGAAACCGAGGACGAGGAGACGCAGGGGAAGCCGCCGTGAAGCAGAGGAGGAGGAGACGCAGGGGAAGTCGAGGAGGAGGAGATGCAGGGGAAGCCAAGGAGGAGGAGATGCAGGGGAAGCCGAGGAAGAGGAGATACAGGGGAAGCCGAGGAAGAGGAGACGGTGGGGAAGCCGAGGACGAGGAGACCCAGGGGAAGCCGCCGTGAAGTAGAGAAGGAGGAGACGCAGGGGAAGCCGAGGAGGAGAAGATGCAGGGGAAGCCGAGGAAGAGGAGACGCAGGGGAAGCCGAGGAAGAGGAGACGCAGGGGAAGCCGAGGAAGAGGAGACGCAGGGGAAGCCGAGGAGGAAGAGACGCAGGGGAAGCCGTCGTGAAGCTGAGGAGGAGGAGACGCAGGGGAAGTCGATTAGGAGGAGACGCAGGGGAAGCCGGGGAGGAGGAGATGCAAGGGAAGCCGAGGAAGAGGAGATGCAGGGGAAGCCGAGGAAGAGGAGACGCAAGGGAAGCCAATGAGGAGGAGACGCAGGGGAAGCCGCCGTGAAGCAGAGGAGGAGGAGACACAGGGGAAGCCGTCGTGAAGCCGAGGAGGAGGAGACGCAGGGGAAGCCGATTAGGAGGAGACGCAGGGGAAGCCGAGGAGGAGGAGATGCAGGGGAAGCCGAGGAAGAGGAGACGCAGGGGAAGCTGAGGAAGAGGAGACGCAGAGGAAGCCGAGGAGGAGGGGAAGCCACCGTGAAGCAGAGGAGGAGGAGATGCAGGGGAAGCCGTCGTGAAGCCGAAGAGGAGGAGACGCAGGGGAAGCTGAGGAGGAGGAGACACAGGGGAAGCCGAGGAGGAGGAGACGCAGGGAAGCCGAGGAGGGAGAGACGCAGGGGAAGCCGCCGTGAAGCAGAGGAGGAGGAGACGCAGAGGAAGCTGCCGTGAACCCGAGGAGGAGGAGACGCAGGGGAAGTCAAGGAGGAGGAGACGCAGGGGAAGCCGCTGTGAAGCCGCGGAGGCGGAGACGCAGGGGAAGCCACTGTGAAGCCAAGGAGGAGGAGACGCAGGGGTAGTTGCCGTGAAGCCGAGGAGGAGGAGATGCAGGGGAAGCCAAGGAGGAGGAGACGCAGGGGAAGCCGCTGTGAAGCCGAGGAGGAGGAGACGCAGGGGAAGCCGAGGAGGAGGAGATACAGGGGAAGCCGAGGAGGAGGAGATGCAGGGGAAGCCAAGGAGGAGGAGACGCAGGGGAAGCCGCTGTGAAGCCGAGGAGGAGGAGACGCAGGGGAAGCCGAGGAGGGGGAGAAGCAGGGGAAGCCGCCGTGAAGCCGAGGAGGAGGAGATGCAGGGGAAGCCCCTGTGAAGCCGAGGAAGAGGAGACGCAGGGGAAGCCAAGGAGAAGGAGACGCAGGGGAAGCCGCCGTGAAGCGAGGAGCAGGAGACGCAGAGGAAGCTGCCGTGAACCAGAGGAGGAGGAGACGCAGAGGAAGTCAAGGAGGAGGAGCCGCAGGGGAAGCCGCTGTGAAGCCGCAGAGGCGGAGACGCAGGGGAAGCCACTGTGAAGCAGAGGAGGAAGAGACGCAGGTGTAGCTGCCGTGAAGCCGAGGAGGAGGAGATGCAGGGGAAGCCAAGGAGGAGGAGACGCAGGGGAAGCCGCTGTGAAGCCGAGGAGGAGGAGACGCAGGGGAAGCCGAGGAGGAGGAGACGCAGGGGAAGCCGAGGAGGAGGAGACGCAGGGGAAGCTGCTGTGAAGCCGAGGAGGAGGAGACGCAGGGGAAGCCGCCATGAAGCTGAGGAGGAGGAGACGCAGAGGAAGCTGCCGTGAACCCGAGGAGGAGGAGACGCAGGGGAAGTCAAGGAGGAGGAGACGCAGGGGAAGCCACTGTTAAGCCGCGGAGGCGGAGACACAGGGGAAGCCACTGTTAAGCCGAGGAGGAGGAGACGCAGGGGTAGCTGCCATGAAGCCGAGGAGGAGGAGATGCAGAGGAAGCCAAGGAGGAGGAGACGCAGGGGAAGCAGCTGTGAAGCCGAGGAGGAGGCACAGGGTGAAGCCACTAAGGAGGAAGTGCTGCCCGCGACCTAGATGGTGTAAGTGCAGGCCTGGTGGGCTAGCGAACGAGCAAGCGATGGGGAGGGGGGGTTTGACTGATCGTCTGCCACTGTTTTAGACCCAGTGATGTCATCACAAAGTCTCTGCACTTCTCTGGGTTGGGTGGGTGTTCCTAGGCAGCTTGCATGCAGACTGCCCTAGGTAATGCCCACATGTGATGCTGAGCCTCCATGATTGAAATAACTGGGATCCAATGAATTAAAGGGGTGGGCTGGGGCAGTCAGGATGGGAGGAAAGCACTAAATGATGTTGTACATTCACCAGCCACAAAATGAGGCAGGCTTTGTCTTGTATGTTGCAGCTTCTAATGCACATTGTGAGAAGCTCACAGTGTGCAGTGACATCAGAGTAAACCATTTCAGTACAGGAAAGGAACTGGTACAACTAGACTAATGGTAAGGCTGGAGTTCTTACAGGATTCTATACTGGTCAATCTTTTTCATGCTCTCATGTGTGTGGAGGTTGACAGGAAGAGGCTCCACCAGGGCGGCGCCATTACCACTGGAGCACATCACCCTGCATTGCCTAGGCAGAGATGCGAGGCCATTCCTGAATGAACTAGAGCAGCAGCCGCAGGGACTTAACGATGCAAGACCGCCAGCAGCACCAGATGAACGCTGGAATCTAAAAGAGGCGCTCAGCAGGTCGGTGGCCTCCCCGGAGCGAGCTGAAATGCCAAATTTTCACGTTTGACTGGAGTTTACCTTTAAGGATAATAGATGCGTCTCAGTTACTAAGAATTTGTACAGCTATAAATTTAATCTGGGAGACCCGCGGCTTGGCGATCAGACATGTTTCTACATTACAAGCCGCAGTCAATTTCCATGCGGTTTCATCTGTGCTGTCAATCTCTCGCTCGGCACGCGGCATTATCTGCATTTTACACCCAGAGCTATAACATTTCTCTTTATTCACAGATTCCTTTATTAAGAAGGACGGCGGAAGGCGCTGCCAGGTAGCATCACGCAGAGATACAATAAACTCCGCTAAGTACGTCATCGGAAAAATAATAACTATATCAGAGATAAAAAGACGGCTTTACCTTTTTGCCTAAAAGCTTCGTAAGATTTTAAGCGTAGTCCCCCCCGACTGGTGTTTCCTAAAAACCAAAATCCCTATTTTTACCTTGAAAACTGTCCATATGTAACCACTTCAATACCGGGCATTTTTACCCCCTTCCTGCCCAGGCCAATTTTCAGCTTTCAGAGCTGTCACACTTTCAATAGCAATTGTGCGGTCATGCAGCGCTGTACCCAAATGACGTTTTTTATCATTTCTTTTGAGACAGATAGAGCTTTCTTTTGGTGGTGTTCAACCACTACTGGGTTTTTTATTTTTTGCTAAAAGAAAAAAAAAAATTTTGAAAAAAATAAAGTTTTTTCTTATTTTCTGGTAGAAAATTTTGTAATTTTTATCCTTCACTTATGTGCGCTGATGGGCACTGATGAGACGGCACTGAAGGGGACTAATGAAGTGGTAATGATAAGGAGGCACTAATATGCAGCACTAATCGGCACTGATAGGGGGCTATGATATGCAGCACTGTTAGGCACTGATAGGTGGCACTGATGGGCACTGGAAGGCAGCACTGATTGGCATCACTAATGTTCACTGATTGGCATCACTGATGGTCCCTGATTGGCATCACTAATGGTCACTGATTGGCATCACTAATGGTCACTGATTGGCATCACTGATGGTCACTAATTGGCATCACTAATGGTCACTGGTTGGCATCACTGATGTTCACTGATTGGCATCACTGATGGTCACTGATTGGCATCATTGATGGTCACTGGTTGGCATCATTGATGGTCACTGGTTGGCATCACTGATGTTCACTGATTGGCATCACTGATGGTCACTGATTGGCATCACTGATGGTCACTGATTGGCATCATTGATGGTCACTGATTGGCATCATTGATGGTCACTGATTGGCATCACTAATGTTCAGTGATTGGCATCACTAATTTCACTGATTGGCATCACTGATGGTCACTGATTGGCATCACTGATGGGCTGCACTGATAAGCAGGTCTCCCCTATGAGGAAATGCCACTGATCGGCTCTCCTCTCCTCACACGCTGTCAGTGTGAGGCGAGGAGAGGAGAGCAGCAAACTGGCATTTCCTTGTTTACATGTGATCAGCCTGTAATTGGACACAGCTGATCACATGGGTAAAGAGCCACATCATTGGCTCTTTATGGAAATCAGGGATGCGCCGTGTCTGGGGTACACAACATGCTGTGTCCATCGCCGCGCTGCGTGCCCCCGTGGGGCGTGCCAGCTTGGCGAGAGTGGGACAAAGTCATATGACGTCATCCCAAAACAATAGAACCACCCCACAGCAGTCATTTCCCTATATGGTGGGTGGGAGGTGGTAAAAGCTGAGCTCCAGGCAGACACACGTTAATGCAACTCTGTATTCAGAATTTGACCTGGTATCAGCCTTTTGCAGTCACTGACAGCAGAGCTCAGACTGAAAGAGGGAGAAGCAGCACAAAGAGCCAATCAGTTATGCTGCAGGACAATGAGCATGTGGACAGAAGGAGAGAGTTGAGTAAACCAAGAGATGAGCTCATCAGTCTACTGCTTCTCCTTTCACTGTCCAATCACCGGCTGAGACCTGTTACTGAATTGCAGTGGAGTAAAACCAGGTCTCCTGCCCTGCCAGACAGGACTTTGCTAAGTGGCAGAGTAGAGTACATTTCAGGACTGGATGGACAGAGATACAAAAGCTTTGATAGGTAAAACAGCTGACATATTTTATTTGTATTTTTAGCTATTCGCCCGGAGTTCTAGACATAAACTCAACCAACAAAGTGGAAATAGAGGCTTAACACCTTTCCAACGGTCCCTCTTCTTCTCCTGTTTTTTTGGCCATCTTCATTGGCCGGCGTGGGATGACGTCACTCCTGTCAATGTGCAGGAGTTAGTCATTCCAGCTCACCGGGATTGGGCCAGCCGCTGTGCACCGTCAAGCTGGCAGTGCCCACATAGTACTTCTATTCCACCACTAGATATCCCTAGTATTCTGAGCTGAATGACAGCCACCAGCACTACTCAACGCATTTCCTCTGAGCCCAGGTCACCCTGGACGCACCTTCCACCTGCGACTGGATAGTAAAAGGAGAAGCAGCACAGTGATGAGCTCATCTCTCTGTCACTCGGCTCTCTCCTTCTCTCAGCATGCTCTTTGTCAGCACCTGAAGTAACTGGCTTCTTGTGCTTCGTCTCCTTCTCCCAATCTCAGCTCTGCCATACAAGGGCTGATAAAGGTTAATACCAAGTCAAATGCAGCTGCTTACACTGCTTGCATTTAATGATGTATTAATGTTTACAGAACTGCGTTCATTTGTGACTTTTTTTCAGCTCTAAGCATTAAGGCTCTCAGTAAAGGTTAGAGGGCTTTCACACCGAGCCGCCACCGGCGTCAGCGGTAAAGCGGCACTATTTTTAGAGCCGCTTTACCGTTGTTTTAGCGGCGCTATTCGGCTGCTAGCGGGGAGGTTTTAACCCTAAAAGGGGTTAAATGAACCTCTTAACGAAGAGGGGTTAAACCCGCCTGCAAAACGCTGCTGGAGCAGCGTTTTGCCGGCAGTATCGCAACGCTGCCCCATTGATTTCAATGGGGAGCAGCGTTGGAGGAGCGGTGAGTTCACCGCTCCTTCACCGCTCCAAAGAAGCTGCTGGCAGGACTTTTTGTGATGCCCTGCCAGTGCACCGCTCCAGTGTGAAAGCCCTTTGGCTTTCACATTTGAGTAAATGGAGCCGCTTTTCTCAGGCGCTATGCAGGCGCTATTTTTAGCGATGTAGCGCCTGAAAAACGCCGGCAGTGTGAAAAGGGTCTTAAAGCCAGCCATAGATGGATCCAGCAGGGACTGGCCTGAGATTTGATCCATCTATGGGCAGGCTGGTTGTACTGAATTCGATCCATCGATTGACTTCAGTACAAACAGCGTTTTGGTTTTTTTTCTTGCAATCACTGTCGGCGGCTATAGCTGCTAGCCGTAATCATTGTGTTTTGCCAGCAGGGAAGGCTCCCCACTGGCAGAACACAATTGACACAACTGACTGTCTGTGCTGATGGGGGAATCAAGCAATTTGCTTTCATTCCACCCATGGTGTGAGGAAAGAAAATCAAATCATCTATGGCTTGCCTAAGTTTAAAATACTGTAGATCTAAAGCCAACTTACTGTTTAAAGCAAGGGTCTCCAAACTTTCTAAGGGCTCGGAAAAACGCAAAACTTGGCAATTTTACAGCATTTTGCAGCCGACAATCAAAACATTTCTGTCCTGAATGCAATTCTTTTGCGTTCAGGAGAGGGAGGTTGAGCCTCCCCTTACAGCAGCAGCTTCTAAACACTTGTTAAAGCCTATGTGTGCATGGACACATAGGCCTTTATGGTGTTGAGTTTAGGAGCTTTGGCAAAAAGATGGCAAAAGCTCCTAAACTCAAGTTTAGAAGCAGCAGTGTACATGAGCCCTAAAAAAAAGGTAACTTTATTGTCCTTCAGACTTCAAGGGGGACAGACAGTGTCCAGTGGGAGTAAACAATGCCCCATCTTTGGTATTAGGGGGAGAAATAGTTGGTGTCAGTGGGAGGAATAGTGCCCCATTGTTGGTGTCAGTGGGAGGAATAGTGCCCCATTGTTGGTGTCAGTGGGAGGAATAGTGCCCCATTGTTGGTGTCAGTGGGAGGAATAGTGCCTCATTGTTGGTGTCAGTGGGAGTAATAATGCCCCATTTTTATTGTCAGTGGAAGGAATCATGCCCTTTCGTTGGTGTCAGTGGAAGGAATTATGCCCCATTGTTGGTGTCAGTGGCAGGAATTATACCTAAGCAAGCAAAGGGTGCAGTTTGGAGACCACTGGTTTAAAGTATAGAGTAGGGGATCCCCTGCTTTTGTTGTACAGAAGAATAGAACCTTCCATTGTGTTCCCATTGGAGACATTTCTCCGGATTTCCTTCCAAAGGTTACTGGAAAGGAAGCATGGGGATAGGAGTCCAATGAGGTCACAGACAGTAAAACCAGAAGCTCTGGCCAAAAAAAAAAAAAAAAGAAAGTTTTGGCCGAAGTTTTGCTTTACTAATGATTGCTCTCATCTCCGAAATGCACTTTATTCTTTGCAAGTTCGGCACTCAGCAGCTGATCGGCATTCTCCAGAAGGAAGAAGAACATGTCCTCTTACCAGTGATTGAGTTATGGAGCTGGGGAGACAGTTACAATGAAGTTACATAATATGATTAGAAGTAATAAAATAAGTCAGCCTGAAGTTGAACGTGAAAGCCAGATATAAAACGTGTTAGCGAAGAGCAGAATACGATTAGGTGAAAACCTGAGGGGAATAGAAGTAGGTATGAGGGAAGTGAAGGTATCTGGCCGAGCTGAGACTCGGCAACCATGAGAATGCTCTACTGATGGAAGATTAGACTATTACAAATAGTTTCACAACTACTCCAAAGGAAAAGGTTGCTCCAACTGCCAAAGACTTTTTGTAAAAACAAACTTTATTCCTCTTCTAGAGACATCTCACTGGACACAGGCTCTTTCACTGAAAGGTTTTGTTCTAATGTTGAGCTAAGTTAGAACGAAACAGGTCAGAGAGGGCATTTTTGTCTGGGTTGTTGTCGCCCAAAGGGCTCTACCGCAGGCCAACACTTGTGCTCATTAGAACCTGCCGCGAGTACCCAGGTTCACTAGGAGGCATCTTACCTCCACCATTACTGCAAAGTAACAGGTCGCTCCAATCACCAAACACTTTTTGTAAAAACAAACCTTATTCCTCTTCGAGAGACAACATCCTACTGGACCCAGGCTCCACCACTAACATTTATTGCCCTAATGTAGTGCCAAGTTTGGACAAAACACGTCAGGAGGAGGAGTTTGTATCTGGTGGGTTATTGTTGCTTAAATGGCTCCAGGTCCACACTTGTGCTTGTTCAGACCAGCTCCCCCTCAAAAAGCACTTGCCACTACTCCAAACATATGGCCCGCTTCAACTGCCAAGCACTGTTTTGTAAACACAAACTTTATTCCTCTGCAAGAAACAACATCCCAATGGACACAGGCTCCTCCACTGATACATTTTGCCGTAATTGAGGTCTTGGGGTGAAAAGCATCAAAAAAGGAGTTTGTGTCTGGTGGGTTGTTGTTGCTCAAAAAGCTCCACACCAGACTGACACGTGTGCTCGTTAAAACCTGTGGTGGATTCCCAGGCCCTTAAGGAGGCATCTCATTCCTGAAAAAGCACTCACCGCTATTACGAATGAACGGGCTGCACTAACTGTCAAACACTTTTGTAAACACAAACTTTATTCTTCTAAGATTGAAAACATACTGCCAGATACATACATCTTTTGCCACGTTTCACCATAATCTAGGGCCTTAAATATTTATTTCTGCCTGAGACTCTCTATGGTCGTTTTTTCATCACTTCCTGTTTTGGACAGGTGTCAGACTGAACAGGAAGTGAAAAGAAATCTTCCTACTTCCTGTCTTATCCTGGTTGGCAGAATAAAAAGAAAGTGAAAAAATCTTACCACTTTCTGTGTGTTTGAGGGGTGTCAGACTGATCATAATAGGAAAAAGATTCACTCACTTCCTGTCTATCTGACAGGTATCAGATCAAACAGAAACTGAAAGTTAATCTCCTAACCTCCTGTCATTTGACAGGTGCTAGACAGAACAGGAACTGAGGGGAAATAGCCTGCCCCCCAACAGGAACACACGCAGCATTGACAATACATTTCCTCATAATGTGAGGAGAGTTATGGACCACTGTATAGATTGTATTGGGGTCTGTGTTCCCACTTCCTGTCTAGGTGACAGGTGTCAGACAGGAGACAAAGAAAAATGTTATTTACGAGGACACAGGCAGCATTTAAAATATGAGAGATGCCTAACCCCTTCCCCGCTCTATCCACAAGTGAAAAGAAAGTTTAGGCTGGATTGGGCTGTAATAAAAAGTCAAAGGCCTGCTCACATTATGAGTTTAGGGCTCCATTTATGCAAAGCCAGCCTTTGGTTAAACGAACCAATAATCTTTCAGAACATTTTCTACTAAATATAGTGATGTACAAATGCACAAGCCATTATTACCAGCATGCTCAGCAGTAAGGTCCTACAGAATCAACCAACTGACCACAAATTCCACTGGTAGCGGACTGAAAAGTGTCCAGATCTCAGCCAACTCATTACACATTATGTTGTCTCACCTGAAAAATGGCTATCCAGGCATAGCCAATGTTATCAAAATTAATGGCCCCTTTGTGTGGATTCAGGTCTCCGGGTTGGCATATGTTGTAGAACTGATTCAGGTCACAGTTGTTCCTGTTCCCGAGCTCTGGGAAGTTGAAGTTGGTGCAGTCGATTTTAGTGGGGATGTCTTGACACTTCAGCATGCCGTTGTCGCTGTGCTTCGAGCAAATGAAAGGGTTCTCCTCCGTCTCATCCACTTGGTAGTACGGCTTTAGAGAGGTGAGGTTGTAACTGCTGTAGAGAGAGAGCAAATGGAGAGTAAACCCAGGTGCTTACTGGACCACACACCCATGCATAGACACATTGCACACTGCCTCATTAGTAACAGAAAACAAAAAGGCCTTCAAAGAAATGATGCGTTTGCTCCTGCATTCTTTGTTGTCTTGAATAGCTGAACTTGCTAAGAATCTTTAGCATCTGACACACTTACAGGTGTATCACATACCTGGTACCCTATGGAACATTGTGGTTCCATCTGCCAACCCTTACGTCACTATCCTGTAATGATATAGGGGCCAACAGATTGAACCATAGCAGGCAGACGCCCAGATAGAAAAGCAAGTGTGCTGCAAGTTTGAAAATGACTTGCTAAGCTATTGCTAGACTTGCCAGGCTTCACAAGTTTGTTGCACAATTGCAGCAAGTCCGCATTGCATGACTTCAGATCAACTTTCTTTGCAAACATTCTGCAAGTCTGCTGCGAGTTATGGTTCAGATATGTTGTGCAATAGTCATCCCACCACAGGGGGTCACTGTGGCTGAATTTTCATGCTGTAGACTTGCAGAGCTCTTGCTGTAGACTCACCACTGCAACTTTGCTCTTGCTAGAGACTTGCCACGCAAATTTGCTACAAATTGGAAAAGTGTCAACTAGAACTTTTATGCCCTGTACACACGATCGGACATTCCTACAACAAAATCCATGGATTTTTTCCGACGGATGTTGGCTCAAACTTGTCTTGCATACACACGGTCACACAAATCTTGTTGGAAATTCCGAACGTCAAGAACGCGGTGACGTACAACACGTACAACGAGCCGAGAAAAGGGAAGTTCAATAGCCAGTGCGGCTCTTCTGCTTGATTCCGAGCATGCGTGGAACTTTGTGCGTCGGAATTGTGTGCACATGATCGGAATTTACAACGGATTTTGTTGTCGGAAAATTTGAGATCCAGATCTCAAATTTTGTGTGACGGAAATTCCGATGGAAAATGTCCGATGGAGCCTACACAATTTCCGACAACAAGCCATCGAACATTTTCCTTCGGAAAATCCCACCGTGTGTATGGGGCATTACAATTCAACACTGCCACAAATCCGTGGCAAATTATCCTTGCTATCTGGGGGTGGGCCAGTCACACCTAGAAGTGTTAGATACAGACAGTCCCTGAAGCTGGCCATACATGGTTATTTTTTATTCAGCTGGAGAAACAAGATAGATGAAGGAATCCACCCCCACCAGGACATTGTAATCGGACTGCGGCATCCGCCAATGGTTCCAACCTCTAGTTGTAGTGTCTGAAACCCAAACTTGCAAATATTATTACTGTGAATTTGCTACAATGGTCTGTCCTATACAGTCAAGTATTATATTGAGTGTGAAAATGCGTATGTTCTGTGTGTTTTGTTGCATGGTCCTGGAAATGCCAAGTGTGAAGGGATGCTAAACCCTGTACAACAATAGGGTAAAGCTGGGTACACACTACGAGAAATTCAGTACGAGGAACGATCGTTCGATTTTCATATAATGTGTACACAACTTTTAACATCCAATTCAGACTTTCCCAAACAAAAATTTCTGAAGGAACAAACTACAAACTTTTTCACGTACATGAGCAGAATGAACGACTTTCGTTTAATGTGTACTGTTTTGGTAAACCAATAATCAGATATGAAAGACTGTGCATGATCAATAAACAACAAAAAAAAGCCTTTCTCGTATGAGAATTTTCATACATTATTTCCATACTCAGTTCCGACTTGCTCTGAAACATCGAGGAAATCTGGACGATCGTTCACCGAATTTTCTTATAGTGTATACCCACCCTAATGTACTGTATATAATATCACATATTTTTTAATGATGGGGATGCTAGACAGAAAAATGTTAATCCTTTAGCCGTTTCTTTCTCGCTCCAAATGTTGTTAATAACAATTCCACGCTGGGTATGCAGTCAATTAAAAAGAAGTGCTATTTCCATTGTGTGTAAAACAATGCCACATGTGCTTCAGTCATTGCTGGAAGTGAAGGAAGGTCACGCTGCCCCCCATTCCAGAGAATTAAAGCAAGACTTATTAATAAGATAAAATGCATTTTATTACATTTTGCAAAAATGGAGTTGTCATATTTAAAAGAAAAAACAATTCCAGAGAGCGAATGAAAGCAATCAATCCTTAAATCGCTAATGCTTGCCAGAAAACACTTTAGCTACGCTAAAGTTAGAAAGTCCTCTCCATGTACCCTTTTTAATGTGAGTTCTACATAAGGAAAAAACACAAAGGAACCTGCACCACTAAAGTTTGCAATAAAAGAGGGACACAATTACACAAACCTCTTACCAAAATTACCAAAAAAAATCTACATGGTTAACAATAAACCCGAATACAGCGGCAGAGAAATGGTAAAATCTAGCTCCCTTTCTTGCTTGCTATCTAAATGGAGTCGTTACTTATTTTCTGTTACTGTATGTTCGTGATCTCTATTGGCAACGATTCTCCCCTAGCATCAGGCACCTTTCTTCTATAATGAGTGGCTTCTGATCTTACAGCATGATGGTGTGTGTGTGTCCCAGTCTCTACTCATCCCTTTTTATTTGTACAAGTTTGTTACCAAAAGTTAATGGTTAGAAACTTGTTTCCATAACAACCGACTAACAGTCATTCTTTCAGTTTGAGAGCTGAAAGAATCTCAAACAAGTTGTTTACTGTAGCTGTTGAAACAATGGACTATTGATAACTATTGAAAATTGAATACAACAATGGTATCTATGTAAACCATTGTCTACTCAAGCCAAGACAGTAATCTATGAGCAACCACTACTGTGTAATGTTATGTCTGATTAAGTTAAAAAAATCATATTTTTAACAAACGCAACACAACTCTGGACAATGGGATTTGTAGCGTGCATGAAGCAGTGTACATGGCTGCAAATAAAGTGCACTGCTCTTTCAAAAAAAAAAAAGTGGAAGGGAGGGGGAAAGGGCACTATTCCTCCAACTGACATCAAAGATGGGGAATAATTTCTCTGACACCACTGATGGGCCGCAATTCCTCCCACTGACACCATTGATGGGGCACTATTCATCCCACTGACACCACTGATGGGGAACTATTCCTCCCACTGATACCAATCATGGGACACTATTCCTCCCACTGACACTACTGATGGGGCACTATTCCTCCCACTCATACCAATGATGAATCACTATTCCTCCCACTGATACCAATCATGGGGCACTATTCCTCCCACTGATACCAATCATGGGGCACTATTCCTCCCACTGATACCAATCATGGGGCACTATTCCTCCCACTGATACCAATCATGGGGCACTATTCCTCCCACTGACACCAAAGATTGGGAACAATTCCTCTCACTAATACCAATGACAGGGCACTACTCCACATCCTACTGACCACAAGCGTTATCTAACTTTTTTACTCCCACTGACCACCAAGCCTGAGGCATTGTTTGCTCCCACAGCAAACAGTTGCATACAATAAATATAGGTCACCACATGCATATGACTCTGGGCCAAAATGCTAACATATATTGCAACAAGTGATTATTAAATCCTCTTGTATTTTATTGTATTATAACTGTATTGTCTCCCTTTTATATTGTAAAACGCTGCGTAAACTGTTGGCGCTATATAAATCCTGTATAATAATAATAATAATAATAATAATAATAATTAAATACCCCAGATTTACCTAAATGAACCTTTATGATCTAAAGATGGTCTATTGAAATTCAATACAACATAGAAGATGGAAAAGAAAGCTCCATGCTTGTCACAGCTCCAGTTCTACATAACGCTCTGCAGCCTGATTCCAGAGGTCACCAGATTATCAGCACAAGAAGTAGGTGTAGATGTTTTTTCTATATATGCATTATAGGGCTTCATTTTTAATTTTGACTAAAGCTTGATTTTTTTTTTTTTTTACTTTAATTTAAATTAAATGTAATCTGATTTTGCCTGACTAATTTAATTAATTAATTTTTAAATAAACTTTTAATTCAAACTAAAATGTCTTTACGGTAGAATTTGGACAAATACATAAACAGTACATCCCAACAGCCCCATTTTGGAAGCTAAGTCAAAATTCTCCATAATTTAAAAAAAAAATGGAATGCAGATGAAGCATCCAGGGCCGACCATTCGCATGTGATCACTGCATGAGCAATTACTGTACAGGCGAGTGGGTGAGATTAGCTGCGAGAGCCAGCAGCCTCCCATTGCTTTCACTTGGGCTGCCTCTTGCTACCAATCCCAGGAACCCCTACTGGGGTTCTTACATATAATTGTAGACTGGGTGTATTTCCTGAATGCGTGACAAACCGCATAGGAACGCGCGGTTTGGTGCGCATTTCAGAAACATGCGAAAAAGGTGTTTTTTGCACCCAAAACGCAGTTAGCAGATGTGCGTTTTGTCGTGCGACAATGGAAAATAATTCAGGAGCTTCTTTGGAGCATTTGTCGCACACAGGGTAGCCCAGCCCCATGCACAATGTGCAGACAGGCATGGAAAAAATGCCCAAAAAAACACGAGCGGGAACGTACGTTTCCACTATGAGAAGTGTTGGTCATACATCCTCAGTGCAGCGCAGGACACGCTTTCAGCGGGATGCCGTCACTTTATATAAAACCGATTTCAAGGTGAAACAGATCATGGCACTGAACGCATAAATAAGTATTTCAGACAGAAGAATTTTCACTTTAGACTTATGTGTGCCAAATAGGCTTCCTTCCATCCCAATCCATCAGAGATGTTCCCATTAAATATACGATATCCTGATCCTCTGGCAGAACGCGGGGAGAGGTGAAGTTACTTTACAGAGGTGTGCCCTAATAAGGCAAAAACACTCTCATTTTTCTTTGGAAAACAGACTGTAAAGGACACTCAGTTTGGAAGGAAAACCGATTTTAGTTTTTTTTTTTTTAAAGACGAGATGGATCGGAGCCCGAGGAACACTAAAGAGAAGAGGACAAATACTATTCTGGGCCACCCAAGGTGCTCTATGGCCCTGTTTAACCCTGTGCAGTATGGAACTGCTTATGCATACGTGTAATATTTTACTGTCTAGTGCAAGCTATTGTAAACTATTGAAGGGGATGATAAGGGATTATATCCAAGAATTTGTTGATGATAATAGTATTATTAGTAGTAATCAGCATGGATTTATGAAAGATCGTCCTAGTAACATTCTATGAAGAAGTGAGTTGTAATCTGGCTAGAGAAGATAGGGTATGTGGATGAATAGAAATTGGTTAAAGGAGCCCATCCAAAGGGTAGTGAT
The DNA here is from genome assembly GCA_037952925.1 of Lithobates clamitans. Taxonomy (NCBI): domain Eukaryota; kingdom Metazoa; phylum Chordata; class Amphibia; order Anura; family Ranidae; genus Lithobates; species Lithobates clamitans. The sequence continues at coordinate 628,142 of JBBGZY010001584.1, read as the reverse complement.
AAATAACATATCTTCTGAATGGTCTGCAGTTGTAAGCGGGGTGCCCCAAGGCTCTCTCCTAGAATTGTGATAATAGGGGGCGCTAAGTGAATACCACTCAAATTGTTAATAATACATTTTAGGACCAAATAACATGGAATGACAATGTGAATCAAAATATAGTGATACAAAATAAGCAGAGGAAAAAAAACAAAAAAAATGTATGTAATCAGAATGAAAAAATCAGAATAAAAAATCTTGTGAGTCCATATATCTTCAGTGAAAATCTTGATAAATAAAACCATAAAAAGTCCTTCACCACTTGATAAGAAATCCAAATCACAGCCAATGTGCTCAAATGAAAAACCTGCTCACCCGATATCCATGACCTCTTTAATTAAAAAGAAGGTATGAAAACGCTAGATGGAAAATCCTGGAATAGATAGACTGGGGAAATTTGAATCTTCTAGGCCAGGGGTCTCCAAACTTTCTAAACAAAGGGCCAGTTTATTGTCCTTCAAACTTTAGGGGGGCGGACTGTGGCTAGCGGGAGTGTAAAATTTCCTGGCATCAGTGGGCGTAAACATGGACACATTTGGTACTAGGGGGAGGAATAGTGCCCCATTGTTGGTGTCAGTGGGAGAAATGGTGCCTTATTGTTGGTGTCAGTTGGCAGAATAGTGTCTCGTATCAGTGGGAAGAATATTGCCCCAAGGGCCAGATAAAAGCAAGCAAAGGGCTGCATCTGGCCCCTGGGCCGCAGTTTGGAGACCACTGTTCTAGGCTATAGTCTCCTCTCCACCACGGTGCCCTGGATAAAAGACAAAGGGAAAGCCAATAGCGTAATATTGCCTTTATTAAAAAGGTGAATAAATAGAAAAAATGGATGCTTACATTTGTTTGTGCCTTGCGCCAAGATCGGCGTGCGTTCCACTCCCCTCAACAAACTGGAAGCTGGGACCCTGAATTGACATGGCCGGAAGGCGCCTCAACGTACGTTTCCTAATTGCTACGTCATCAGGACTGTCCTAGAAGACCTTGGTCAATTATACCAGTTGCTAGTTGGCCAACTACATGGCAAATTAGGTTAAATATGGGAAATTGTAAAGTAATGCACTTAGGAGCTAAAAACATGAATGCAAGTTACACAATAGGGGGATGGAGGATCGAGGATGGAAAATGACCTGGGTTTCCTAATTGATGACAGACTCAGCAATAACATGCAATGCCAAGCTGCAGCAAGCAAGGCCAGTAGTCTGTTAGCATTTATTAAAAAGGGTATTTACTGCAGAGATAATTCTACTACTCTACAAAACTGTAGTTTGGCCACATCATGAGTATGCAATCCAGTTCTGGTCACCAGCCCTCAGGAAGGATGTGCTGAAACTAAGAAAGAAAGGCAACAAAGCTAATAAGGGGGCTGGAGGATCTCAGCTATGAGGAACGTCTGCAATCATTAAACTTATTTTCACTGGAGAAGAGACGCTTAAGAGGTAAAATAATCACAATGTACATATCTTAGTGGTGGGGCTAGCATAGGAAAAAAAAAATTCAGTATCAGGTTGTTTAAGAAGACACAGGGCCTTTCAATGAAGTTGGAGGAGAAGTGGTTTAGCTTAAACTGCGTAGGTTTTTTTTTTTTTGGGACAGTTAGCATGTGGAACTCCCTTCCATGATTGGTGGAGGTAGCGGGAAGTATGGATTATTTAAAAAAACTTTTAGATGGGTATCTTATAAAACACAATATACAGGGGTATAGGAAATTGCAAAGACATAATTATACACACATGCACACAGGTTGAACTGAATTGATTGGTGTCTTTATTCAATCTAACCAACTATATAACTTCCCTCAGCGCCCACGACTTAGCTCAACTAGGATACGATGCAATGCAAGCCACATGGGTCCCCATTCATCTACCCTCTGCATTGTTAGAAAATGAGTTTTAAATATACAGGAGTAATAAACGCCAAAAGGATATAAATGACCATCACAGCGAGTGCTATCAAAGTAAATTAAAGTGGTTGTAAAGGCTGAAGGTTTTTTACCTTCATGCATTTTATGCATGAAGGAAAAAAAAACTGTGTGTTGCTCCCCTCACAACCCCCCTAATACTCACCTGAGACCCTCCTCGATCCAGCGATATGCACAGGAGTCTCAGCTGTCCTGGGTCTCTCTCTCCTCATTGGCTAACATAGCAGCGGGAGCCATTCAATCACGGCCAGTGAGCCAATGAGGAGAGAGGAGAGAGTAGGGGGCGGGGCCGAGCCACGGCTCTATGTGTTTAATGGACGCATAGAGTTGGGCTTGGGAGTGAGCATGCACCAGTGCCCAAATAAGAGGCTTGCTATTGGGGGCACTGGTCAAGAGAGAGGAGCCAGGAGCGGCAGCGGGGGAAGCGAGAAGAAGAGGATCGGGGCTGTTCTGTGCAAAACAATTGCACAGAGCAGGTATGTATAACATGTTTGTTATAGTTTTTGTAAAAAGAAGCTGAAGCTTTAATATCACCTTAAGTAGACCAGGGTTTTGCAAGGAAAAGCTCTGTCTAAAGCTAGGCATGGTTTGATCAATATTTGCCTGGTTCGGTAGTCGGTTCATGCCATTAATATGTGCCCTTTAGAGAAAGGAAAAAAAGCATAATCCTGTTTGTTATCAACATGGATATATAATGTAGATAGATAGTTAGATACCTGACAATCACACCTATGCTATATGGACAAAGGTATGGGGATACCCCTCCAAATTATTGCATTCATGTGTTTCCAGTGAAAGGTACTGTGAATACTACAGCATACAAACACATTTTAGACAATTGTGCTTTTCTGGCAACAGTTTGGGGAAGACCCTCTTTTGTTCTAGCAAGTCGTGCCCTGCTGCACAAAGCCAGCTCCTTAAAGACATAGAGTAGTTTACCCTGACCTCAACCCTACTGAGCTTTGAAAAGAATAAGAATGCCAATTGAGAGCCAGGTCTTCTCATTCCAGCTCAGAACCTGGCCTCACAATTTTTATTTTTTTTGGCTGAATGTCCAGGACACAGATACACACCTACATCTGGTGTGAAGCCTTCCAGAACAGTCAAGGCTCCTATAGCCCCCAAGATGCTCATAGTTTTGGAATGGGATATCGAACAAGCTAATATACATGTAATGGCCATATATCTACTGTATGTGTAGGCAGCCAATGTTGACCTCCTTCTTAAGGCATTTCGTTTTGGAGTCATAGGTGCTGCATAAGGTGTCTGCAAGCTTGTGGACATGAGATAGATAGATAGATAGATAGATAGATAGATAGATAGATAGATAGATAGATAGATAGATAGATAGATAGATAGATAGATAGATAGATAGATAGATAGATAGATAGATCTTTCAAACTGTCCACCTCCAAGAGTCCAGTCTGGACCCCAAGATCTTTCCAAAAGTGCTTACAGGTGCATTACATTCCATCAATTAAAAAACGTCTTAGAAACTGAGCATAACTATGTGTGATGGGGCTCCAAAGCAAAACCATTAAGGGGCACACCATCTTTCTAACACATCTAGTGATACAGAGTACTAATCATATTGAGTCTCCCAATCCCTCCGTATACATATATTATATTATCTAAATGTATTTGTTTAATGCTGTTGCCACCAGCATAAATGACTATGTAGACAGACAGCTTTGGGCCCCATACCAGTTGCATGGTCTCAAATGTCCATTGTTAAACAGTTGGAAACACAATACAGACATCTTCCCTCCCTCACAACTCTATTGCTTTCCTAGATCCTTTTTTAATCTTACAAAAATGTTTGCAATCCTTTTACAATAGAAGTGGGAAGTAATGAAGTTTGCTCAAGCCTTTGCAGTGAAGTTGCTGAACTTTCACTTTAAAGTTTACTTTCTGAATATGCTGGAACAGGCATATGTCCTCCTCCCCTCCCTATGTTCCATACAAAGATAATTACCAAAATCCGATTGAATCCATGTGCTGTATAAGGGGAAAAAATAACCAAAACATTTCCTATGTCTTTTACTGCTTATAAAGCCCTCTGCTGAGAAGACAAGTCCATTCTTGCTCTATGGAAAATGATCCAACCACTTTATCAGTATGCCTCTTAGTACAATACAAAGCAATCCTCAAAGTTATTATTGAGAGAAGAACCCCCTGCAGAAGATCCTGATTATGATGTTCTGTGCCTACTTGTTAGATAATGAATTGCTCGTGAGTTCTGTACTTCGTGGAGCACCATTTTTTTTCTATAATCTGAAGTTTTGACTTAAAGAGGAACTGTCAATACATTTGTTTTCACTGTTCTGTTTCCCAGTGAGACAAAGTACATGCAGTAATAACTATACGGTCAGACTGGGCACCCCTTTTCCCCCCTGGCCATCTGAAAACAGCTAGGAAGGAGACGGACACTTCATAACCATGCTTGTCTCGGCTTCAAGCACTAAAACAAGCAGCTGCAAGAGGAATGCAGAGGGACAGGAGGCTGACACACCCCTCTTCCTCTGCATTCCTCTTGCTGCCACCTTCTTATGAATGTGCTCTGACCTGAGACAGAAGCAGCCATCTCCTTCCTAACCATGTTGTTGGGTGACACCAGGGAAAGGGGGTGGCACCTAGTATTTACACCTCATAGTTAGGGTTAGGAAGCACATGTACTTTGTCCCATGGGGGGGGGGGGGGGGGGGGGGCAGAACAGTTGTGTATGTAAAGCTACAATCACCCCACTTATACAGTTTTCTGCAGCAATTTTATTTTAGTGAATCTGTTTCTTACCTGGAGATCCTCGCTGTAAGAGCACTTCTTGTTTGACAACTGTAAGCCACTGCCTCACAATTAGCAGCAGTGTTGTCAGCTTGCCATGAACACTCTTTCAATTTGTTAGGCTTCCAATCTGCTAGAGTTGATAGGCAACCGATCAGCAAATAGCAGCACATACGTCAGGCTGACAACGCTGCTGCTAATTGCAAGGCAGCACATTGTGTTGTCAGTTGACAACAGGAAGTGCCTTTACTGATAGGATTTCCAGGTAGGAAACTTTGTAACAGTTTCACAAAAAACAATTTGCTTCAAAAGACCATATAAAGTGAGGCATGATGGCAAACACCAAAAAATAAATTTAGAGTTAACATACACTTTAAAGCAGTATTAAACTGCAGGTGGTTAAGAAAGAAAGAAAATTTCCTGCAAGGCGATGTCATCATGTGCTAGTATGCATCACATACTAGCACATTATGGGAAACTTACCTTAGAATGAAGCCCGCAAGCGCAGCAATGTCACTGCTGAGAGGGCTGCCATCTTCCCCCAGTCTTCCTTCCTACATGAGTGGCCCGGGGCACAATGACGTCACTTCTGCGCATGTGCGTGGAAGCTTCCCCTCTTACGGCACGGACTCTGAAGGCCCGACACTGTAAGCTGGACCTTCATAGCGCATGTGCCGGTGATGTCACCAGCTACATGCACTCTGAGTATCTCCTAAACTGTGCAAGTTTAGGAGATATTCACAGTACCTACAGGTAGGCCTTATTATAAGTTTACCTGTAGGTACAAGTGGCGTGACAGAGTTTATTACCACTTTAAAATGACTCTAAACCTCAGACATGAAATATGAGCAAAGCATATCCTTCTATAGTATGTGCTTGTCTCAATCCAGAGCACCAGGTATCATTTCTCTCTGCTGCTTTGTTCCTCTGCTATAAGTCTGAGTCACTTCTGAAAGGTTTTCCTGACTCCAAAAGAAAAATGGTGACAGGGAAGGACACAGTCTTTGATTGACAGCCTTAGTTCTGTTCCTGTGTGCTGTATGAAGGGCGGTGTGTCTCCTCCCTCCAATCAGCTCTCAGAGCTCTCCTCACTGATGTAAATTCAGCTCACCGCCCCCTGCTTTTCAGAGCCTAGAGATCCTGGGTAGATTTGGCACTTTAAATGGATGTAGGGGAAAGATGGCTGTAGATAGACATTAAAAAAAAAAACAATATATTTTTTTTAATTCTGGGTAGAGTATAGAAGGGTTAGAACCCTGTCAGTTTTTAAATATATATATATATAAATAAATAAAAAAATAAATAAATATAAATAATATTTTAAATATAATCTTTTATTTTTCATCTTTTAGCAATACAGAATTACCGACATACAAAATAGAAAGAGACCCAAGGGGGCCTACCCGGGTTTTTATTTTCCTGTCTGTGTCCTAATGAGGAGATTTCAATTTACTTCTTATCCAGCAGATAAAACAGGAAATAAGTGGAAATCTCTCCAAAGTGAGGAAAACTCCCTTACGAACAGCTGTCACTTGAACAATGTCCCTACTGGAGGATAGGATTTCCTTACCTCCTGTTCCAATGAAATCTATAACATTTAGGATTTCCCATTACTTTCTTTTCCTGCTATATTGGTCACGGGACAAATAAAGTAGGGACATAGAGAGCAATAAAAAATAATAAAATAAATACCAATAAAGCACGTTGACGTGATTTGATACGTTTCCAATTATTTGAATGGTAAAAGCAGCAGGCAAAACTGCATAGGTATAAAAATAAGAGCCCATTCACATTGATGCGTTGCAGTAATGTGCGTTAAAATGTGTGTTATCACAAAGCACATTAGCACACAAATGGCGATGCGGTACCATTTAATTGGAATGGCCCCCCAACACACCTTGCCAGAGCACCTTAACCCTTTTTTTTTCCAACACAGCACACCACAATGCACAGAGGGTTCAAATCTGTACGTTGTGGTGGGCCGCATTGACAAAAAAAAAAAGTAGGTCCATGCAGAACGAACATTCTTTAACAGGAAGTCAGATCACAGCAGCAAAAAAAATAAATAAAGGAATTTGAAGATTTGAAGGAGGTTGAGATTAATGGGAGCTTTCTGAACTAAGAAGACATACTCAAATAAAATCATTTTTTTTTTAACCACTTGCCTGCAATGTACTACCCCTATGTCGCTGCCTACTTCCGGGTTTAGGGTCTGTGCATGCGTGCCCCCCGCCCGACACCCGCTGTGATTGTACCCAGTAGGAGCCTGTCAGCAAGTCCCAGCCAATGATTCACGGGAGAGGAACTGAGAGATCCACTAGTAAAAGCAGCACACTTTACACACATTGTACATTATTAGGCACACATTTAACCCTTTGATCGCTCTAGATGTTAACCCCTTCCCAGCCAGTGTCATTAGTACAGTGATAGTGTATAGCAGTGGTCTCCAAACTGCAGCCCTTTGCTTGCTTTTATCTGGCCCTTCGGGGCACTTTTTCTTCCACTGATACAAGATACTATTCCTCCCATTGAAACCAACAATGGGGCAATACTCTTGCTACTGACATAAACAATGGGGCACTATTCCTCAAGCTGACACCAATGATGGGGCACTATTTCAATCACTGACACCAACAACAGGGCACTATTCCTCCTACTGACACCAATAATGGGTCACTCTTCTTCCCACTGACACCAATGATGGGGCACTTTTCTTCCCACTGACACCAATAATGGGGCACTCTTCTTCCCACTGACACCAATGATGGGGCACTCTTCTTCCCACTGACACCAATGATGGGTCACTCTTCCTCCCACTGAGACCAATGATGGGGCACTCTTCCTCCTACTGACACCAATAATGAAGCACTATTCCTCCCACTGACATCAATGAAGGGGCACTCATCCTCTAATGATGGGGCACTATTCCCTCCACTGACATCAGTGATGGGGCACTCTTTGTTCAACTGACACCAGGGATGGGGTACTCTTCCTCCCACTGACAACAGGGATGGGGCACTCTTCCTCCCACTGACACCAGGGATGGGGCACTCTTCCTTCCACTGACACCAGGGATGGGGCACTCTTCCTTCCACGGACACCAATGATGGGGCACTCTTCCTCCCACTGATACCAATGATGGGACACACTTCCTCCCACTGACATCAAGGATTGGGCACTTTTCCTCCCACTGACATCAAGGATGGGGCACTTTTCCTCCCACTGACACCAGTGATGGGGCACTCTTCCTCCCACTAACACCAGTGATGGGGCACTCTTCCTCCCACTGACACCAGTGATGGGCACTACTCCTCCTCCTAATACCAAAGATGCATTGTTTACTTCCACTGATGCCAGGACAATTTCTACTCCCAATGGCCACAGTCCGGCCCCCCTAAAGTCTGGAGGACTGTAGACTGGCCCTTTGTTTACAAAGTTGTCAGTCACAGTTAGTCAGTTTCCCCCAGTGTCAGTGTCAGATTGTCCACCAGATACTATTGCAGTTCCATTAAAAGTCGCAGATCACCGCCATTAGGTGTTATAAAAATTGTGAAATTTCAGTATATATACCATAGTTTGCAGGCGCTATAACTTGACTAAAGGATTCGTCAACCTGGGCCTTTACAAATTTAGAATAAAGACACGGACTGAGTGATTTGGGTTTTATACGGCCACACCAGTCAATTTTATTAACCAAAGAAGAAAATATCATAACATTAAAACATACCAATAAGTGTGAATTCAACAATGTAATGCCCAACAACAAGAGGTCTTTGGGTGTCCTTAAGGCACAATTTTAACTGGAATCTTCCATGTCCTCAGCCGCGCCCCAACCAGCTCAAAGGCGTTCCGACATCACACATAATTCCATATTCCCCTCCCCCAGGAGACCTCGCTCCTTGGAGAACCACCGCTAACCAAGTGGAAGCGCCATACCTTAGATGGGCCCCACACTTTTGTAACCATGTAATTACTGACCCCCCAAAGACCCCTTGACCCACCAACTGTTGTGACAAAATGAGCAACATACACCATTTAGAAAATTATTATATTTTGTTCTTTTTTCTTTTCTTTTTAATTATTATTATGATTTTATTTCATTTTTTTGTATAAACTCGATAAAAACTTTAGACACAAAAATACAACCACTTACCTATCCACCTTGGTAACCCCTAACACCAGGGTGGGTGGGTGGGTGGGAAGCTGCCACTTCTCCTGACTCCTTGGAATGTGAGAGAACTACCTCACCGCAAAGACCCTCTCATCTGAACCCTGCCCCTTCAACCCCTGCCTCCAATCAGGTAAGGGCTACACCCCCACCAAACACACTGACCTAGCTGACCGTTCCCTGACCCTGTTCCTCCCTTAGTCATGCCGCCTCTCCGTCCGATCTCTCCTCCAGGTCTCACTTTCATGCAAACCAATCAATACACACTTATTGGGATTTTTGTTTATCAAAGACATGTAGCAGAATACATTTTGGCCAAAATTTATGAAGAAACTTGATTTATATTTTTTTTATTGGATATGTTTAGTTTTTTTTTTTTTTCAAAATTTTCGGTCTTTTATCATTTATATTGCAAAGCTCTATTTGCGTGAAAAAAAATTATACAAATTTTGTTTGGGTACAGCTTGCGTGACCGCGCAATTGCCAAATAGCAAAAAATGGTCTGGCCATGAAGGCGGTAAAATCTTCCAAAGCTCAAGTGGCAGCTAGCTGCCATAACCCCGGTATCCCTGTTTTCGTGCGGCGGTCGGCTTTCAGATAAAAGTGGTCCCTGCGGCGGATTCGCCGCGAGATCACTTTTATCGGTGGCGGGAGAGGGGCCCCCCCTCCCGCCGCGATCCGGTGCCCTCCGCCGCTTACCGGAGCCGTCGGTAGCGTCCTTCCCTGTGGTGTGTCTGGAGACGAGTGAGGCTAAGATGGAGCCCACTCGTCTCCATGACACTGCTGGGCGGAAGCGACGTCAAAACATCACTTCCGCCCATACGTCTTAACCACTTCAGCCCCGGAAGGATTTACCCCCTTCCTGACCAGAGCACTTTTTACAATTTGGCACTGCGTCGCTTTAACTGCTAATTGCGCGGTCATGCAATGGTGTACCCAAACGAAATTTGCGTCCTTTTCTTCCCACAAATAGAGCTTTCTTTTGATGGTATTTGATCACCTCTGCCATTTTTATTTTTTGCGCTATAAACGGAAAAAGACCGAAAATTTTGAAAAAAAATGATATTTTCTACTTTTTGTTATAAAAAAAATCCAATAAACTCAATTTTAGTCATACATTTAGGCCAAAATGTATTCGGCCACATGTCTTTGGTAAAAAAAAAGTCAATAAGCGTATATTTATTGGTTTGCGCAAAAGTTATAGCGCCTACAAACTAGGGTACATTTTCTGGAATTTACACAGCTTTTAGTTTATGACTGCCTATGTCATTTCTTGAGGTGCTAAAATGGCAGGGCAGTACAAAACCCCCCCAAATGACCCCATTTTGGAAAGTAGACACCCCAAGGAAATTGCTGAGAGGCATGTTGAACCCACTGAATATTTATTTTTTTTGTCCCAGGTGATTGAATAATGACAAAAAAAAAAAAAAAAAAAAATTTACAAAAAGTTGTCACTAAATGATATATTGCTCACACAGGCCATGGGCATATGTGGAATTGCACCCCAAAATACATTCAGCTGCTTCTCCTGAGTACGGGGATACCACATGTGTGGGACTTTTTGGGAGCCTAGCCGCGTATGGGGCCCCGAAAACCAAGCACCGCCTTCAGGATTTCTAAGGGCATAGATTTTTGATTACACTCCTCACTACCTATCACAGTTTTGAAGGCCATAAAATGCCAAGATGGCACAAAACACCCCCAAATGACCCCATTTTGGAAAGTAGACACCCCAAGCTATTTGCTGAGAGGTATGTTGAGTCCATGGAATATTTTATTTTTTGACACAAGTTGTGGGAATGTGACAATTTTTTTTTTTTTTGCACAAAGTTGTCACTAAATGATATATTGCTCACACAGGCCATGGGCATATGTGGAATTGTACCCCAAAATACATTTAGCTGCTTCTCCTGAGTATGGGGATACCACATGTGTGGGACTTTTTGGGAGCCTAGCCGCCTACGGGGCCCCGAAAACCAATCACCGCCTTTAGGATTTCTAAGGGCATAAATTTTTCATTTCACTCCTCACTACCTATCAGAGTTTTGAAGGCCATAAAATGCCAAGATGGCACAAAACCCCCCCAAATGACCCCATTTTGGAAAGTAGACACCCCAAGCTATTTGCTGAGAGGCATGTTGAGTCCATGGAATATTTTATATTTTGACACAAGTTGCTGGAAAGTGACAATTTTTTTTTTATTTTTTTTTTTTTTTGCACAAAGTTGTCACTAAATGATATATTCCTCAAACATGCCATGGGCATATGTGGAATTGCACCCCAAAATATATTCTGCTGCTTCTCCTGAGTACGGGGATACCACATGTGTGGGACTTTTTGGGAGCCTAGCCGCGTACGGGGCCCCGAAAACCAAGCACCGCCTTCAGGATTTCTAAGGGCATAAATTTTTGATTTCACTTCTCACTACCTATCACAGTTTTGAAGGCCATAAAATGCCAAGATGGCACAAAACCCCCCCAAATGACCCCATTTTGGAAAGTAGACACCCCAAGCTATTTGCTGAGAGGCATGTTGAGTCCATGGAATATTTTATTTTTTGACACAAGTTGCGGGAATGTGAGAATTTTTTTTTTTTTTGCACAAAGTTGTCACTAAATGATATATTGCTCACACAGGCCATGGGCATATGTGGAATTGCACCCCAAAATACATTCTGCTGATTCTCCTGAGTACGGGGATACCACATGTGTGGGACTTTTTGGGAGCCTAGCTGCGTACGGGGCCCCGAAAACCCAGCACCGCCTTCAGGATTTCTAAGGGTGTAAAGTTGTAATTTCACTCCCCACTACCTATCACATTTTTGAAGGCCATAAAATGCCCAGATGGCACAAACCCCCCCAATTGACCCCATTTTGGAAAGTAGACACCCCAAGCTATTTGCTGAGAGGCATGTTGAGTCCATGGAATATTTTATATTTTGACACAAGTTGCGGGAAAGTGACAATTTTTTTTTTTTTTTTTTGCACAAAGTTGTCACTAAATGATATATTGTTCAAACATGCCATGGGCATATGTGGAATTACACCCCAAAATATATTCTGCTGCTTCTCCTGAGTACGGGGATACCACATGTGTGGGACTTTTTGGGAGCCTAGCCGCGTACGGGGCCCCGAAAACCAAGCACCGCCTTCAGGATTTCTAAGGGCATACATTTTTGATTTTACTCCTCACTACCTATCACAGTTTTGAAGGCCATAAAATGCCAAGATGGCACAAACCCCCCCCAAATGACCCCATTTTGGAAAGTAGACACCCCAAGCTATTTGCTGAGAGGCATGGTGAGTATTTTGCAGCTCTCATTTGTTTTTGAAAATGAAGAAAGGCAAGAAAAACGTATTTTTTTTTTCTTTTTTCAATTTTCAAAACTTTGTGAAAAAAAGTGAGGTCTGCAAAATACTCACTATACCTCTCAGCAAATAGCTTTGGGTGTCTATTTTCCAAAATGGGGTCATTTGGGGGGGGGTTGTGCCATCTGGGCATTCCATGGCCTCCGAAACTGTGATAGGCAGTGAAGAGTGAAATCAAAAATTTACGCCCTTAGAAAGCCTGAAGGCGGGGCTTGGTTTTTGGGGTCCCGTACGCGGCTAGGCTCCCAAAAAGTCTCACACATGTGGTATCCCCGTACTCAGGAGAAGCAACAGAATGTATTTTGGGGTGTAATTTCACATATTTCCATGGCATGTTTGAGCAATATATCATTTAGTAACAACTTTGTGCAAAAAAAAAAAAAAAAAAAAAAAAATTTGTCTTTTTCCCGCAACTTGTGTCACAATATAAAATATTCAATGGACTCGACATGCCTCTCAGCAAATAGCTTGGGGTGTCTACTTTCCAAAATGGGGTCATTTGGGGGGGTTTTGAACTGTCCTGGCATTTTATGCACAACATCTAGAAGCTTATGTCACACATCACCCACTCTTCTAACCACTTGAAGACAAAGCCCTTTCTGACACTTATTGTTTACATGAAAAAAATATTTTTTTTTGCAAAAAAATTACTTTGAACCCCCAAACATTATATATTTTTTTAAAGCAAATGCCCTACAGATTAAAATGGTGGGTGTTTAATTTTTTTTTTTCACACAGTATTTGCGCAGCGATTTTTCAAACGCATTTTTTGGGGAAAAAACACACTTTTTTAAATTTTAATACACTAAAACACACTATTTTGTCAAAATGTTTGATGAAATAAAAAAGATGATCTTAGGCCGAGTACATGGATACCAAACATGACATGCTTTAAAATTGCGCACAAACGTGCAGTGGCGACAAACTAAATACATTTTTAAAAGCCTTTAAAAGCCTTTACAGGTTACCACTTTAGATTTACAGAGGAGGTCTACTGCTAAAATTACTGCCCTCGATCTGACCTTCGCGGTGATACCTCACATGCATGGTGCAATTGCTGTTTACATTTGACGCCAGACCGACGCTTGCGTTCGCCTTTGTGCGAGAGCAGGGGGGGGGGCAGGGGTGCTTTTTTTTTTTTTTTTTTTTTAATTATTTTTTTTGCTTTTTTATCTTATTTTTAAACTGTTCCTTTCATTTTTATTTTTTTTTTTATCATTTTTATTGTTATCTCAGGGAATGTAAATATCCCCCATGATAGCAATAGGTAGTGACAGGTACTCTTTTTAGAAAAAATTGGGGTCTATTAGACCCTAGATCTCTCCTCTGCCCTCAAAGCATCTGACCACACCAAGATCGGTGTGATAAAATGCTTTCCCAATTTCCCAATGGCGCTGTTTACATCCGGCGAAATCTAAGTCATGAAATGCTTGTAGCTTCCAGTTTCTTAGGCCATAGAGATGTTTGGAGCCATTCTGGTCTCTGATCAGCTCTATGGTCAGCTGGCTGAATCACCGGCTGCATTCTCAAGTTCCCTGTTGGGACAGGAGAGCCAGAGAAAAACATGGACGACGGTGTGGGGGGGGGGGGGCATTCCCTCCCACTGCTTGTAAAAGCAGTCTAGAGGCTAATTAGCCGCTAGGATTGCTTTTACAAGAAAGCCGACCACTGGCTGAAAAGAATGATACCAAGATGATACCTAAACCTGCAGGCATCATTCTGGTATAACCACTCAAAGTCCAGCAACATACCTGTACGTTGCTGGTCCTTGTTGGGCATACATTGTAAACTTTTTTTTCATGCAGCCTGTGGGCTGAACGAAAAAAAGATATTGATCGGTGGGTATGCCCACCATTAGAATACCTCCCTTCATCCACCCACTTCTAATGATGGGCATACATGCACCATTTATATATGCCGAAGCATGGGGGCATCCTCCCGCAAAAGGCAGGAGCAAATCGCTCCTCCACCCACTACTGCCCCCACGCTTCGGCATATATGCTGAAGTATGGAACTGTGGTGGTGAAATCACCTCCGACAGCGCTGGAGTCGCGGCTTTATGTATCGTGGGAGCAAACGCTGTTGCTGTCAAGATAAATAAATCCGCTCTGCAGCTGAATGGCGTACCTGCTAAGCAAATGATGGTTAACAAAAAAACAAAGTAACATTACAGTATAACAGTATTACTTACCATACCTGCAAAGCAAAATACAAAAAAAACATAGTAAAAAATAAAACATTTAACGCAACCTGTGCCTACCTAAAAATATATATATGCCGAAGCATGGGGGCATCCTCCCGCAAAAGGCAGGAGCAAATCGCTCCTCCACCCACTGCTGCCCCCACGCTTCGGCATATATGCTGAAGTATGTAACTGTGGTGGTGAAATCACCTCCGACAGCGCTTGAGTCGCGGCTTTATGTATCGTGGGAGCAAACGCTGTTGCTGTCAAGATAAATAAATCCGCTCTGCAGCTGAATGGCGTACCTGCTAAGCAAATGATGGTTAACAAAAAAACAAAGTAACATTACAGTATAACAGTATTACTTACCATACCTGCAAAGCAAAATACAAAAAAAACATAGTAAAAAATAAAACATTTAACGCAACCTGTGCCTACCTAAAAATATATATATGCCGAAGCATGGGGGCATCCTCCCGCAAAAGGCAGGAGCAAATCGCTCCTCCACCCACTGCTGCCCCCACGCTTCGGCATATATGCTGAAGTATGTAACTGTGGTGGTGAAATCACCTCCGACAGCGCTGGAGTCGCGGCTTTATGTATCGTGGGAGCAAACGCTGTTGCTGTCAAGATAAATAAATCCGCTCTGCAGCTGAATGGCGTACCTGAAAACACAAAGGTGGTTAACAATAAAAAAAACAAAGTATAAAAAAATTGCATACCTATAAAGCAAACATGATAAAAACATAACAATAAAACATTGCAGTATAGAATGCAGAACAATAGAGAGAGAATAGAGAGAGAACAATAAAACAACAACTATTTTTGGTTTTTTTATTTTATATTTTTTTTGTGTTTTTTTCTTTTTTTTACTTTTTTTTGTTTTTTTTACACTTTTTTTTGTAACTTTAACTTTTTTAACTTTTACCAGGTTTGGGTCTCTCAAAATGCGACAGCATCTTGGGAGACCCTGTGGAAGTGTGCCTAGTCTGTGCAGTGCTGTACCCTACGCTAATACTCCACTAGTGTGTGGTAGCGTTCAAAACATTCACCAATGCAAAGACCAGGTTTGCCAGGACAGAGGGGACAACAATACCGGGTGTCACGCCTAAATCCGCGCTTGCTGCAGACACGACATCTTTTTTGGGGGGTTTGTTGGGTAGGGGTACTCGGGAGGGCATAAAGAAAATGCCTCTCATGCAGCCGGCTTACTGCATTTGGTTGGGGATGGTGAGGTGGAGCACCGTCTGGATACAGAAGGGCTCTGACGAT
Source organism: Lithobates clamitans (assembly GCA_037952925.1). Taxonomy (NCBI): domain Eukaryota; kingdom Metazoa; phylum Chordata; class Amphibia; order Anura; family Ranidae; genus Lithobates; species Lithobates clamitans. The sequence goes on along the minus strand of JBBGZY010001584.1, from coordinate 612,417 downwards.
CTCTTCCTGGAATTTAAGGAAGGATCCAGTCCGTCCTGAAGCTCTGTATAGCACATAAGCATTCAGCAAAGCCAATTGAAATAAGTAAACAGACACTTTTTTGTACCAGCGTCTGGCCTTACGGGCAATTAGGTACGGCGCCAACAACTGGTCGTTGAGGTCCACCCCTCCCATATTAAGGTTATATTCGTGGACACAGAGGGGTTTCTCCACAACACCAGTCGCCGTAGGAATTTGGACCATCGTGTCTGCATGAAGGGAGGTGAGAACGAAAACATTCTTCTTATCCCTCCACTTCATAGCGAGCAAATTATTATACTTCAAGCAGGCTCTCTCCCCCAGCCTAAGACGGGAATCTACAAGCCGCTGGGGAAAGCCCCGGCGATTAGGTCGCACGGTGCCACATGCTCCAATCTGATGATCAAAAAGGTGGCTAAAAAGTGGCACGCTCGTATAATAATTGTCCACGTACAAGTGGTACCCCTTTCCGAATAAGGGTGACACCAAGTCCCACACTATCTTGCCAGCGCTTCCTATGTAGTCAGGGCAGTTTGTCGGCTCTACGTGACTATCTTTGCCCTCGTAAACCATAAATCTACATGTATAGCCTGTGGCCCTGTCACAGAGCTTATACATCTTGACCCCGTATCTGGCACGCTTGCTGGGAAGGTACTGTTTGAATGACAAGCGGCCAGAAAATTTAACCAGGGACTCATCAACGCAGACAACTTGATGGGGGGTAAACAAGTCTGCAAAACGTTGGTTGAAGTGGTTTACGAGGGGCCGAATTTTGTAGAGCCGATCGTATTCAGGGTCTCCACGAGGACGACAGAGTTCATTGTCGTTGAAGTGCATGAACCGCAAAATCTGCTCGTATCGTGCCCTGGCCATGGAAGCAGAGAACAAGGGTGAATGGTAAATTGGGTCAGTGGACCAATATGACCGCAACTCACTCTTTTTATTCAACCCCATGAGGAGGGAAAGGCCCAGAAAGATCTTAAATTCGGAGACCGTAATTGGTCTCCAATCTCTGGCAAGGGTGGACTGGGGCATAGTGGCGATGTATTGACCAGCGTATAAATTGCTTTGGTCCACAATAGATCTAAAGAGATCTTCGGTGAAAAACAGCGAATAAAAATCCAGTGGCATAAAGTCAACTGTTTCCACCTGAATTCCGGGTTGGCCAGTGAAAGGGGGAAGTAAGGGTGCTGCAGAAGTGGTGGGTACCCAATTCGGATTGGCCAATGCAGCAGGAAGGGCACTATGGGCACGACGGGCCTGTGTTCGTCTTCTTGGTGGCAGCGGGACACTACTAGTGCTTGCCACCTCGCCAGCTTGAACTGCACTTATGGGACTCGCCACGTCACCACGTGATACTGCAGTGCTGGATGTACGACCAGGGTGTACTAGGCCGCTGGTGCTTGCCAGTTCACCAGAAGGAGTAGCGGCGCTAGTACCTCTCTGCTCCCTACGAGAGCCCTGCGGTTCATGCACTTCAAGGACAGCATAAGTTCGGGGTCTGGTACGCCTGACCTTAGCAGGGACCACAACTCCGTCGTCAGAGCTATCTGTCATGGAGCCGCTGTCCTCTACAGGGTCGTATTCTGAGCCTGAATCTGACAGATGAGTGACTTCCTCTTCACTATCTGTCATGCTCAGAATCCTGTAGGCCTCTTCACTAGTGTACCTTCGATTTGCCATTTTGGCCTCTAAATTTAGGGGTACACTAGTGAGACTCACAGGCAAAAAAGCTCCCGACTGTCAGCGACTGATTCAAAACGCTACCAAAAAACTGTTAGCGATCGCAGGGATCAGGCCTGACTCTGCGACCGCTGCAGTTATGTGTGCTTAGTGTTTTGTAAGTGTCAGTAATCGATCGATACTGCACTTGGGTGGGCTGGGCTGGGCTGGGCCGAGGAGCAAAACGCAGGTGCTAGCAGGTATCTGGGCTGATCCCGCTAACACTGCGTTTCAGGGAACCCTAAACTTCTGGGGAGTATAGATCTGATCGGATCAGATATTGATCCGATCAGATACTATAGCACTAAGGGAGGTGTATGCTGCGTGCGTGGGTTTTAGCGGTACTGGCGCTAACCTGACGCTGCCTGGGGCGACGCAGACCTTATTTGATCCTAAAAACTTAACTTCTATCACCGCCGGGCAATTAGGGGGTTAAACCTTTATAGGGTAATAAACGGCGGGTGCCCTAAAACTATAATAAACTGTAATAAACTGTAATAAACTATAATAAACTACAAAAAACAAACTATCTAACCAGCGTCACCCGTAACACTTATACGGTGATCGCTGGTGAAAGGGTTAACTAGGGGGCAATCAGGGGGTTAAAACCTTTAGCAGGTAGTATATGGGGGTCCCTGTCGCTATAAAACACTGACAGCGAACCTATATACTTACCTCCCTAAACTAGCGTCACCTGTGTCACTAATACAGCGATCAGAAAAACGATCGCTTAGCAACACTGGTGACGGGGGGTAATCAAGGGGTTAACTTTTATTAGGGGGGGTTAGGGGGTACCCTGGACCTAAGGGGGGGTACCCTAGACCTAAAGGGGGCTACCCTAACAGCCCTAACACTTATAACTGACAAACTGACACCAATGCAAAAAAAAAAAAAAAACTGCTATTGGTGTCAGAGTGACAGTGGGTACAGGGGGGTGATCGGGGGGTGATCGGGGGGTGACAGGGGGGTGGAAAGTGTGCCTGGCGTGTTCTACTGAACGTGTGGTGTTGGTGCACTTACTTGGATGTCTTCTCTCCTCGGCGTCGGATCAAAAAGACCGGCTCCGTGAGAGATGACATCACTTCCTCTCCCTCTGTTTACATTACAGAGGGAGAGGAAGCATTCGATTCGTGGGAGCGATCGGGAGGGGGTGGCCATCAATGGATGGCCTCCCCCTGACCCCTAATCGCCCGCGAACGAGAGCCGACCACTCAGGGCACCGGGGGGGGGTCCGATCGGACCCCCCGCCCGCGGGAAGGCATCACGTACTAGGTACGTGATTTTGCCTGCCCGTGCCGACCTGCTCACGTATATAGGCGTGAGGCGGTCGGCAAGTGGTTAAAGGCACATTTTTTCAAATGTAATTTTTTTTATTTTTTTTATTGCATTTTAGTGTAAATATGAGATCTGAGGTCTTTTTGACCCCAGATCTCATATTTAAGAGGTCCTGCCATGCTTTTTTCTATTACAAGGGATGTTTACATTCCTTGTAATAGGAATAAAAGTGACACCATTTTTTTTTTTTTAAAAACGTGTAAAAATAAATAAAGTATTGTAAAATAAATAATAAAAAAAACATTTTTTAAACCCCCCCCGTCCCGACGAGCTCGCGCGCAGAAGCAAACGCATAGGTGAGTAGCGCCCGCATATGAAAACGGTGGTCAAACCACACATGTGAGCGACCGGTAGAGCGAGAGCAATAATTCTAGCCCTAGACCTCCTCTGTACCGCAAAATATGCAACCTGTAGATTTTTTTAAACGTCGCCTATGGAGATTTTTGAGGGTAAAAGTTTGACACCATTCCACGAGCGTGCGCAATTTTCAAGCATGACATGTTGGGATTCAATTTATTTGGCGTAACATTATATTTCACGATATTAAAAAAAATTGCTAAAAAGGCTAACTTTACTGTTGTCTTATTTTTTTATTCAAAAAGGTGAATTTTTTCCAAAAAAAGTGCGCTTTTAAGACCGCTGCGCAAATACGGTGCAAAAAAAAGTATTGCAACAACCGCCATTTTATTCTCTAGGGTGTTAGAAGAAAAACCATATATAATGTTTGGGGGTTCTAAGTAATTTTCTAGCAGAAAAAGAGGGAGACCACAACACATATCACTCCCTCTCAGCACAGCTTTTCCTTTAAAATGATAAAAGACGGAAACTATTAAAAAAAGGTATATTGTCAAATAAAAAAAGTATGAGCAGACACAAAGCGCGAAGATACTATGATTAAGATGAGCAATCAGCTTTACATTTTTACGCTTCACAGTTTTAGGATAAATTAAAAGAAAAAAAAAAACAGCCTTGGGAATTTTTGAAAAGCATCTGTCAAGATGGCAGAAGAAAGAAACAGTTTTCACATCCTATTCGGAGGAATTTCTCCAAAATAGGGGATATCCCTCATGTTTACATCAAGGAAGCGCATAGAAACAGCCGGTGTTTATCACAGTTGTTTTTCCAAAACGAAAATCTCCCTTGCGGGTTTAAAGGGAAAGCAAATTTAATTTATTCAAGTTTTTTTACAACATTGTGCATTATGCAAGTGGTCTTCTTTAGTGGTCAGACCAGCTATGACTCTCTATACAGATCCAGCCCATGTCAAGGGCACAAGGTGAAGATTGCTTGAAAAGCTCAACGCTAGTTTGTGCCCCTCTGCCAGTTTGTAACACACACACACACACACACACACACACACACACACACACACACACTCTTACCCACCATCTTTTTTTCTTTTTTTTTCATAAACCTGGAAATCCTCCATGAAGCCTTTGGATTTATTTATTTTTTTTTTTTCTTTTTACCACATCAGAGAATAGTGTCTTGGAAGCTTATTCAGCTTGACGTTCATTTACAGACCTCTTAAATTCACATCATTGTGGCAAAGTTTTCTTTTTAACACTCTCCCCCCCCTCCCTTCCCCTCTACATATTTCCTGAGCTTTGAGCTGAGATTACACAGGGTCATAAATTAGACATTAGTTCACTACCAATTGATATGGACCTATAGAGTCGCGATGCGGGTACCGAATAATAAGTCCAGGGTCAATAATAACAGAGACTAAAGGACTTCCCACGCCCGCTCCTCCAGCCAATTTCAATATTATCCAGTTTAATATATATATATATATATATATACTTAATTCCATCACTCTTTCCCCTTGCCCTCTCATCCCTCCCGCCCAACATCCCACTCCCCTATATAGAGTATTCAGGGTTAGACTTTCAACACATTTAGTTAAACACAACTTCTATTAACTATTATTTGTCAGAAAGAGACAAGCACCCATCAAGTTATGTACTGGTAGACCAGATCCCTGGCTGCCTAGGGCATTTATTATTAAATCCCACTCTGTTATATTCTTCACTTCCTATTAAGAGCCTCCTACCTTCTCCAGCCATGGTCTCCACATTTTATCAAACTCCTTAAGATTTCCTCTCCTAATATACTCAGTTTTTTCCTTACAAAGGGTTTCCTTTAATATAACAATCCAATCTCTTATTGTGGGGGGTTCCTTTGATTGCCATCTTAATGCGATTGTTTTCCTTGCTTGGAATAGACCTCTTAGAATTGCCAGTGTAGTACTCTTCCTCTCCCCCTGTATCTGTCTATACCCCAAGATGCATTCTTTAGCCTCTTTCTCCAGTACGATCCCAAATACATCTCTCAAACTATCAATCACCCCCTCCCAGTAGCGAAACAACTTGGGACATCTCCACATCATGTGAATGAGGTCCCCCGCCCCCCGGCATCTAGGACATCTATCATCTGATCTTCTTCCAAACTTAAAGAGACGTTTAGGTGTATAATAAGCTCTGTTTAACAACATCAAGTGTGATATCTTCTGTGGGGGGGAGACTAATATCAATGATCCCATCTCTAAGATTCTTTTCCACTGAGCCTGTGTTATAACCCCCACGTCCTCTTCCCACCTGACTTTTACATCATTGAGTAGGTCTTCACTATTGGCTTCTTTTGGTTATAAATCTTGGATATTAACCCCTTAGTCTGGGCTACCTGTAATATACTATGAAGTAGGGGCATTTCATTCCATACTAAACTATAGTTCCTAAATTGAGCTTTAAGAGCGTGTTCTAGCTGACGTATAAAAGGAGCCCGGCGACAGGTTGAATTCACTTTCCAACACTGAAAATTTCTTCAGAGTATTACCACTATACAATTGTCTCAACTTTTTAATACCTCGATCTTCCCATTCTCTTACTTTTCCTATCTTATGGATTTCCTGCAAATTTCGATTATTCCAAATGGGAGTATATTCATTACACCCATTGTATCTCATCTGGTTCTTAACTGTTTTCCATACTTTAGTTAACATTATAATTGTTGGATAGGTGTCGTGAAATGAGTTTGCTTCTAGGGCTTCTATTAATGTATTATGTGAGGCGCCCATTAGTACGATTCTACCATTTGGGGTACCCCCTTCAGGTGCTCCGCACCCCATTAACTGCTGCAGTTGGGAAGATAAAAAATACCGCTGAGGATGAGGGAGAGCATAACCAACCTCCTGTAGCGGGAGTTGAAGTACCCGTAGACGTATTATGGCTTGTTTCCCTTTCCATATCAGTTCCCTGAACAGGCTCTCGATTTTGTTGAACCATTTCTTGCATATCCACACAGGAGAATTATGCAAAACATACAGCAATTGTGGCAGCCAAATCATTTTTATCAAACTGCATCTTCCTGCCACTGATAAAGGAAAACGTTTCCATATCCCTATCTTTTGTTTGAATTTCGACAAGAGTGGGAGAAGATTTTTACTAATGTATTGGTTAGGATCCCTAGTTATGACGATTCCCAGGTATTTCAATGCGTCCACTATTACCAACTGGTGCATTTCTTGCACTGTTATCAAATCGATGGGGTCTATGGGTAATAACTCTGACTTTTCCCAATTTATCTCGAGTCCTGAAAAGCTGCCGAACAACTCCACCATTCTCATTGCCATTAACAGTGATTTGCTCGTATCCCCCAAAAAAAGCAAGATATCGTCCGCGTACAGCGCGATTTTAGCCTTTGGATTTAGCACAGCTGCTCTTATTCAGTTAACCACAGTTCGAATCCTGGTCAGGACTAGGGTCAGGCGTGTTCATATCCTTTTCTTGACCTATCTGTTCTTATCAGTTTGTGGGAACAGAACTTTAGGTGCCTCTTGGAAAATGGGGGTGCCAGTTAGTTATTCCTGATATAGGTGGGTACGGTGGGAAGGATACTTTTCCTCCTGGGTTGATTCTGTCCTGGTGCACCAGGTTTTTCTCCAATTGAAGGCAGGATGCTCCCTAAGTACTAATATCTTTCTGGTAGGAAGGGGCTGCATTTGTCTGATCAGGAGCTGGGAGGTGCAAGGAGTTCCCAGTGATGTGCCACCTGGGGGTGGTGTTCCTGGGGTGCCATTAACACACTATGAGTTTAGAACCCAACTAAGTTTCACTAGCACCCGGTCTTCTCTTTTTTGCCTTTCTTGCTCATGGCTTTCTAGCTACCCTAGAGCAATACGCATTCCGACTGAAGGGCCTGTACATGGCACCTTTTATTTATTTCACTTATTTATCATGGGCACTTACACTGCGCATATTTTTGGTGATTTTTTTGGACGGAGAGTGAGGGTGCAGGTTTGTTGGCGCCTGCCCTGACATTAGGGAGAGGATCTGTAGCTCTCGGGTCTATTTCCTCATGCCAACCAGGGGTCTGTATGGAGCCTGGCTTTGGCCTAGGTAGACCATAGAGTGCCTTGCACCTGGGAGAGGGGTTCAGGAATTTAGGCCCTTGCTGTTCAGACATTGTGTCAGGGAAACAGGCGCATCCCCATGCACAGTTCCACAAGGTCAGCTAACCAGCACAGGCAAGGTCGCGCTAACGCGCATCAGCGTACACGAAGGTACAATACCGTTTCTAGACGAACGCCTGGCGCCGCAATCGGGCGAATGCGCGTGAGTGACAATGCCGCAATCGTGCGTACGCACGAACGTAACGGTGCGCGCACGATGTGATACAGGCGCCTTGTTTATTTAAATGCTCCACTGACAGTGCCACATCACTGGATTATCATCAGCTCTTCCTGTGTTCCTGTGATTGAGTTTCCTGTTCTCCTGACCTCCTGTGTACCGACCCGGCTTGTTTATCTACTCCTCTGAACCTCCTGACTCTACGTACCGGCTTGCTTTGGACCCCTCCTGCCTGCTCCCTGCATCTGAACCTGGCTTGATTAACGGACTCCGCTTCCCTCTGTCTCCTGTACCTGGATTTGTTGAATCGGCTCTTGGACTGTCTTACTGTGTTTGACCCCCTGGCTTGGCTTCTGATTTTCTATTGGACTTCCATTGGTCCCCCTGTCTGGACCTTAAGCACATTGCTTCCAGTGACTTTGTTCTGTCAAGTTCCCAATACCAGCTTCTACTTCCAGGCAGCCCGTGCTTCTGTGAGCACCGCATCCCTGTGTCATCTTCAGGGTTGTGAGGCATTTGGCCGCAAGGGGAGCCCTCTCAGCATCTCGGCCTCCTACTAAAACCCTGACACATTGGTCCCGTTCTGTACTCTTATGCACTTTTTTTGTGTGCTGCGATTTCATGGTTCACTTTTTTTATTCACTTTTCGGGTCCTAGTCCAGACCCATGTGTGCAACCCGGCCAGGAAGCTGTCATCTGCAATGGGCCAATCTTTTGTGCCCAGAGCATTCCCACACATATACAATGGGTGTTTATACATGTGGCTGTGGCAGTGGTGTTGCTATGGCGGCCCGCACCGGGTGATACCCGCCACAGGGGTGACACCAGAGCCGCCATTAAACACTTTAGCTTGCAGTGGAGCAATGCGAGCAGGGCATTCAGCCGTGCAGGAGAGGCTCAGGCTGCCTATAACACTCCTCAGCTGTCACTCAGGGTCCGATCTCCAATATCTCCCGAGGCAGCCGAAGTAGGTGGGCGGAGCTGGGGGTGTGGCCGCTTCATTCACTCCTCCCAAAGACCCGTTCACGCTGATCCCACAGCTGAAGGAGATAGAGGTGAGGACACAGCAGCCCCTCCCACCCACTGCACTCATCTGCAAGCATGAGGTATGCTATAAGTTACTGCACAGCACCCTGTCACTACATAGAGTCCAAACCTGCCTTGTACCACCCCCAACCTGCCCTGTACCACCCTCAACCTGCCCTGTGCCACCCCAACCTGCCCTGTGCCACCCCCAACCTGCCCTGTACCACCCCCAACCTGCCCTGTACCACTCCCAACCTGCCCTGTGCCACCCCAACCTGCCCTGTACCACCCCCAACCTGCCCTATACCACCCCAACCTGCCCTGTACCACCCCCAACCTGCCCTGTGCAACTCCAACCTGCCCTGTGCCACACCAACCTGTCCTGTGCTACCCCCAACCTGCCCTGTACCATCCCCAACCTGCCCTGTGCCACCCCAACCTGCCCTGTACCACCCCAAGCTGCTACTTTACCACTCTATACTACCCTAACCTGCACTATACCATCCCAACCTGCTCCTATACCTCCCCAACCTACCCTAACCTGTCACTATACCACCCTATACTATCATTTACAGGGGCCAGTTTGGGGTGCGCCCCATGACTGTGCGCTGCCTGCAGGATGCTGGGCAGCTTAGTCAGGAGGGGGGGTGACACCATGTTTTACCGCACCAGGTGACACCAACCCTAGTGACGCCATTGGGCTGTGGGGTGGGTAATGCCTGAATATTTAGCCCAGTAAAGATGACTACTTCCTCTTAGGCCTGCTAACATGAGCTCATCCCTAGTCAGACACGCCAAAGAAATGCTGGTAGATTAAATTGCTGTGGGATAGGGATTTTGTAAGCAGCTTGAGAGCTACTGATTTAAATGTACCATTTATAAAGTGCTGCATTAATTGATGGTGCTATATAAATAGCTAAAATAAATGCATAACCTTTTCAGTCCATTGACTACTTTTACGTAATGCTTGCAGTTGCTCTAAGCACGTGGCTGGGTCTAATCCTGGTTGCCATGTAATCCAGTAGGACAGATAAATGTATGTGCAGATACAATGGTCCAGGAAGATTCATTAGGACAGGCTGTGTGGGAGGCCAGCAGGTCCGCAGAGTCATTGTCTGTCTCTATTATCTATAGAAATTCTGCTTTTAATTTACACATTTTACTCTTAACCCCTAAAGCTAAAATCCAAGACCACACAAATATTGTCTAAATATAAGAGTTATGTCTATTCTTCCTTGAATCTTGGTGTTCTTTGTGTATTTCTTCCAGATCTGTGCAGTAATCCAGTGTGAGACTTTCCCCCTGTGCAGGAGCTTCCTTTAATAAAGACCGCTCACTGCTGATCTCTCTCCTCGTGCAGGGAGACTGGTCATGTCTCCACCCCCTTCTGTAGTGTTGTGTAGGCAGCCTATAGAAGGTGGGCTTTGCTGGGCCCCTCCTAAAGCTCTGCTCTATGTACAGCAAAGTGATTATGCACCACTGCTTTTACAAAGTAAAGTCTGCATTTTCAATGGCATTTGGTGCGCACAAAGGATTTATATTCTTTGTAGTTTTTAAAGAAAATCTTTTTTATGACATACCTAATTTTAGACCCAATGATGTCATCACTGGGTTCCTGTGCTCAGGGCCTGGGCAGGAGGGGCGGGTGCCCTGGGCGCAGTGAGGATTTGGGAGGTTGTGTTAGGAAGAGGGATTTGGAGGGAGTATTAGTGCTAGGAGACGGGATTTGGAGGGGGGGGGGGATTTATGCTTAGAAGGAAAATTTGAGGGGTAGAAGATTTGCGCTAGGAGGGGGGATTTGGGGAGGGAGAGGATTTGAGCTGGGAGGGGGGATTTTTACTGGAAGAGAGGGAGGGGGCCCTGTTTGGTATCTTCGCCCTGGGCGCTAGATGACATTGTCCTGGCACTGCCTGTGCTTCTCTATACAGTGCAGGCAGATCACGAACAGTGGAAAGGGCTGGAAGGGTGCTGTACATAGCTTCCTGAAAACATCACAGCACCCTGCGTCAGCACTTCTCTCAAGGGCCCTCAGCCCTGATGCAGCAGTGGGCTGGCTCTTGGGACCAGTTGTACAAATATCAAAATACTTTCATTCTTGGAAGTCAGTCTGGAAGAGTGGGCATTCCTGGGGCAGTTAATATTTGCACGAAGACTGCCCTAGGAACACCCACATATGACGCTAAGCCCTCCTTGACTGAAACAACAGAACTCTAATGAATGAAATGGGCGAGCAAGGGACAGTCATGCTGGGGAGGAAAGGACTAGATTAGCCTTTCTCAACCTTTTCAACACAGAGGAAATCCTTGAAATAACTTTCCGATTACAGGGAACCCCTGCTAAAAATGACTTTATCTACATGTAAGCAAGTGCAGTCTACTTTATCCACCGCAGGTGGCACTCTTCTGCAGCATCACTGTTGTTGGAGAGGAAGTCAAGAGGTACAGGGTTCCTCTATGGTTTTCTGGGTCACAGGGGAAGCTATGCTGCCGCCCCATGTGACCCTAGCAGCCACCTTGGGTCATGCAGAGTTTATTTAAGGCCCCGGCTTCCAGGTTTGGCACACGTTTGCATGTTGGTAGAGTAGGGATAGATACCCACCTGTTAGGGACAGTACTAGCAGAAGGGAAAGGTTCCGACCGAGGAGGGAAAGTGTAGGGTTGCAACTCCTTTGCATATCATCCTGTTTGGGTATGAGATGGCCAAGTCGCACTCTGCTCTCTTTACAGTCAGTCCGGCTGATACCGGCTCTCTTCACATTCATGAAAACTGTGAGTGCACCCAGTTGGTCAGCCTTCCCACAGGGTTTGTTGTTAACTGTTGCTGTGCTATTTCAATACAAGCTTTCCATTGCACCAGACTGTGTGAATTATTGCCACCACAATTTACCCGACCTACACACAACTCATGAAACATTAGTGTGATGGTCAGTGGGAATAATGCGCCTTGCACTTGTGGTCATTGGGAAGAATTACCTCCTTACAGATATCTAAATAGATCAATGGTGTCAGTGGGAACTTATCTGACAGGCAGACATTGCTCAATGCTCAAGAAGCCCCTAGCAACTTCTGGGGGAACCCAAGGGTTCCATGGAACTCAGGTTGAGAAACCTTGGGCTACATGTTACTGGATGCCCTCCTGACAGAAATGAGGCAGGTTCTGTCAGACTTGCTGAAGCTTCTAATGAACATTGTGAGATGCTCAGAGTGTGCAGTGAAATCAGAGTAAGCAATTTCAGTACAGGAGAGGAAAACTGCAGGTGAGACTGGAGGTCAGGCCTAAAAATATACTGTAGATAAAGGTATAAAACCTTGACACATTACTGAGGTTCTAATCCTTCCCTAGTTTATTTAAAAAGAAATTGCTATATATATATACTTCAAAGCAGGCCAAATTTTGGCAAAGAACATTAGCCTTTTCTGCCAAACAGACTTCCAAAAACCGAACACAGACACAAAAAGATCTTATTCATTACTGAATATTGATCTTCCCGGAGTTCTCTGGTCCCTATCACCAATCTCCAGAAAAATAGGTGACACAGAAAAATACAGGGGTCATACCGAAGAGAGGGCCATAAGGACTACGTCCAGGACCAGCAACAAAGAGTCCTGTCTCTGCTCATTGTCTGTCAAAATGAAAAAAGACAAACGAAAAAAAAAAAAAAAACTGACATACTGTATTAAAGGAAACAAAATAATATCAAAGGAAAAGCTTTCAGAGTAAATTACAGGCAAGGTAAACGTGTTCCCGCTATGACCAAGGAGGGTGATTCACGGGCTCCTGTGCTCAAAAGGCACCAGAAATATGGATGTGATTGGAAGTGTGTATTTAACTCATGAAGGGCCATATGTTAACAACAGTGCTTGTGTCTGACAATATAGCAGCCTTTCTCAACCGTTTTACTATGAAGGAACCCTTGAAATAATTTGTGGGCCTCAGTTAAACTCCTTCTAACAATAATATACATCTACAGCTCATTGGACATTAGGTAGGAGATGTAATAAAAGTATAAAGAATGCAGTGTATCTAACGTATTTGATTCCCATCACAGATCATTTTCTTTAATCACCCCCCTCTACAACACAAAAATGTGACATTAATAATAATTGAAATTAAATGAAACACATAATACTAATAGCCTTGAAAGAAAAACAGGGAATGAAAATTGCTATCTCACTTTTGGTGCTCAAAGGAGAAATGCTCCTTTACATTGGTGGGCATTGGAAAAGTACCCCTTTTATACTGTAAGTCAGAGGAAATATGCCTCTATGTATTGATGGCCAGTATAAAGATGTCCTCTTACTTTGTAATTTGGCGGTTAGTATAGTTTTCATTGTAACTGTTAGTAGGATAAGTGCCCTGTTACAATGGCCCTTTTACACTTGTGTTCAGTGGGAAAACTGTCCTGATACATTGGGGATCAGTGCCTCCCTACATTGGTGGTCATTGGAAGCAATGCCGTGTTACACTGCTCAAAGAAACCTTAGCAATCCCTGAAGGAACCCTAGGTTCCACAGAACCCCCCAGTTAAGCTGGTTTAGACTATAAGAGAAAGTCAAAAGCTTGATAAAGGGCTTCTATGACTTGGGAGTGGGGTTTGGGACTATATGGGTTTATGATGGTGTATTGCAATAGGGATACGTGAGTCCTTGTTTACTGGATGGCATATGCTCAGGCAAGAATTGTCAGCACAGGCTAACGATCAGAGAGGGTAGCTACAGGGACATTCTAAAAATGTTTGACTCCAATAAGAAACTGTGACCAAGAGGTCCCTTCAAACTAAATCTAGGTTGGCAAGTTAGATGTTACAATAGCCAAAATCAAAGCAGCCTTACCAAGTTTATTAGCAGTGTGGTGGGTTCCCAGGGCAAAATTCAGGCAATGATGTATAAAAGTGTGTACTAGAGTGCCTGAGGTATCGGTTGCCCCAGCCTAACTCAGTACCCAGAAAGTACTTAGTACTAAATATTAGTGGAAGCCCACTGGGTGTAGGGGGGTATAATCTTGACTTTGCCACAATAAGTACAGTAGTGATTTGCCCTAGCTTATGTTAGGACGATAAAGCCATTGGGCTTTGGACGAATCATTAAACCATCCAGGATTTAGCCTTTTTAGGTTCAGTTTATTGAGAGGCTTTACAAAAAGAAGTGAAATCATATCTGGTGGCTGGGAAAAGGAATGGCACCAGTAAACCAGTGTATCATGGTGCCATCCAGGTTATCTTAGGTAGGTTGGAATAGTCCATCACTTCAAAAACAGCTTTTTTCACTAATTAGTACTAAGCCTAATAAGGAACCTAACATGTTCTAGTTGATTCACTACTTCTATTTGAGAGAATTTCAATGAACAATACCACTGACTGGTATTCAGGTTCTGTGTCATACACTTTCATCTACGTGGCAAGTGTCAGTGGCCTAGGTTAGTCCGTATAAATGTGAGTCTTTAAAGTAGAACTATGGGCAAAACTTTTTTTTTCATTTTGGTTAGAGTAAGGAAGGGTTATAACCCCTGTCAGATTTTTTTTTTTCGCCATCTCTGTCCCATAGCCAAACAGGAAATGAGAGGAAATCTCTGCAAATTAAAGGATTTTTTTTGGGGACCCCCAGCTCACCAGAACTAGTGTCCACATTGGAAGATTTCCCATCTATTACTTTTCTGGGGACAACCCAAAATTTGGGGTTTTCTTTTTACTTTCACTTTCAATGATAATGGTAAACAGGACAAATAGAGAGGGTGAATCTCCTTAACGGGGGGGGGCATAGACAGCAATAAATATTGACAGGGGCTCTAATCCCTCTCCACTCTATCCAAAACTAAAAAAAAAAAAGTTTTGCCTTTAGTTATACTTTAATGTCAAAAGTGTACATCCTGAGAGTCAACATCTGTTAGACTGCCATTGTTTAGGTGTTTAAGTATGTTCAGTACCTTCGTTGAGAGGGTAATGTGCAATGAGGTGGTAATGTACAATGTGTCAGGAAGCCTTACATTATTTATTGGTGGCTATTTTTGTGTATTGGCCTACCACGTTCAATGGTTTGTTCTTCTCTACTTTGCATGTTGTAACATGACTAGATCCATTTGGATTTCCACTAGCTCCTGGGAAGACTGAACATCCGGCAATGACAAAGTTCCTTCTATTCAGCCCAAAGGTTTGCTTTAACATTGCTGGCACTAATTGTGAGCTAAGAGGCACTTAGAGGAGCAGCCACATACAGTTCCTACTCTATTAAAATTCTGCTGCATGTGTCTGTTAGTTCCATGGGGGGGATCTCACAGAGAGTAATAATTAACCAAAATTCTACTCAAATGGGTTCTTACATAGAAAACTCAGTCCTCTTTTTAACCTTGAAGTTCTGATATCTTTAGCTCAGGGATGCAGGGGAGACAGCGCTCTCCTATTACGCCAAGCTCACCATATCTGCATTTAAATTGTGCACTCTAGCTGGATGGTTTGACCTCTTCAAAATGTTTTCATTTTTCTAGCCATGTGAGAGGGATAGCAGAATTTAAATGACTTTCTAACTAAAAAAGTTTGCAAGGTCTCTCTGTAAATAGTCTGACAATCTGCACAAGAAAATTTGGTCCTGATTGTAATAAATGGAAATCAGATGAAACCTCAGTTAGGGTATACATCGACCAATTATAATGTGTAATACTAACCCGTGAAATAACTTTTTTTTATAGAAGAGTATCAGCTGCTGGAATGTACATTTTCTTTCACTATCTGTCCCCTCTTAGCTTAGAGCAAGAATCTCAAAACGTTCTAAACAATGGGTCAGTTTACTACCCTTCAGACCTTAGGGGGTGCTGGACTGTGGCCAGTGGGAGTAGAAAAAGTCCAGTGAAAGGAGAACTTGTCTCAGACTTGGTGGTCAATGAGAGTAAAAAAAATTACATATTACATACGAAATAGTGCTCCACCATCATTGTCAGTGGGAGTAAGAGTTCCTCATCTTTGGTGTCAGAGGGCGGAATAGTGCCCCATTGTTTTGTCAGTGGTTCTGGGTTCAGGAAGCTATATCTTTTCTTTGCATCCTTTGTATATGTACATCCACGTTTATGTGCAATATTTCTAATGTGTTCTATAAAACGGAAAATTCCTATCATAATACTTACCGTAATTTTCCTTTCCTGATGGACTCCATGGCAGCAACGTGTGGGTTAAGTCCCGCCTCTACTACCCTATAGGACACTACTCCCATAAATCTTTGCTCCCTGCCCCCGGCCGTGTTCGGTAACTAGCCTACTTCAGCCATTCGGGGAGGGAACTCCTGCTGCCATGGAGTCCATCAGGAAAGGAAAATTACGGTAAGTATTATGATAGGAATTTTCCGTTTTCCTGACAGACTCCATGGCAGCAACGTGTGGGAAATAACTCGCCATACACACCCGGGTGGGCTAAATGCTGAACAAAAGATTTATTTAACACTGTCAGCCGACAGCACTTTTAAACCAAATTTAACAGAAGATAAGGTTGCTGGCTCAACACAATAATGGGTCATGAAGGTATGAATCGAAGACCACGAAGCTGCTCTACAGATTACATCAGGAGCAACGTGACGTGAGGCCGCCCAGGACGTCGACAGACTTCTTGTAGAGTGAGCTGTAACCGCCTCAGGAGGAGCCAAGCCTTTCTCTCTGTAAGCCCATTGAATGGCTTGAACCACCCAAGCCGCGATGGATCTGACAGAAGCTCTAGAGCCCCTGTTTTTCCCATGGAATAGAACAAAAAGGAATTCAGATTGACGGAAAGATGCCGTAACTTCCAGGTATTGATTGAGAGTAGCTCCTACATCGAGAGGGTGTGGATCTGGACCTCCAGTGGATTTGAAGGTAGGGAGTGTGATATCCTGGTTCTCGTGAAAGACCGAGGTAACTTTGGGATTTGTCCCAAGCATTGGTATTAGGACCACTCTGTCCGGAAAAAAGGTGATGAATGGTTCCTTGGACCCCAGGGATTGAATTTCCGAGACCCTCTTCGCCGAAGTTATAGCTATCAGGAACGAAGTCTTGAGGGTTAATTCCCTGACTGAGAGAGATCTGTCAAGTTGAGCAAAGAAATCCAGGACTAATGGAAGATCCCATTTGGGGAATCTAGGTTTCCTCTGTGGCCTAAGTCTGACTGCTCCTTTGAAAAATTGCTGGACCAGAGGGTGCTTGGCCCATGCGACTCCGGAGAAAGCTGATATTGCGGAAACCTGGACCCGCAGAGAACTGACGGATAGTGAGATGTCCAGACCCGTCTGCAGAAAACTTAGAACATCCTGAATCGCCAGATTATCACAGGAGTTGGACCTGGAAGACATATGGCTGCTAAATTTCGCCCAGATCCTCTCATACACTCGGTTAGTACTATTCCTTCTTGAACTAAGGAGAGTAGGAATTACTTCATCCGGGCAGCCTAGCGCCTCCAACCTTCCCCTTTCAAAAGCCAAGCCCTTAGGCGTAGGTGATCCGGGCAAGGGTGTAGCCTCGACCCCTGAGACAGGAGGTCTGGTCTGGATGGAAGAGGGATCGGATCTCGGACACTGAGGAGTGTCAGGAGAGGAAACCAGGGCCTGTTGGGCCAATAAGGAATTATTGCTAACACCTCTGCTGTCTCTGCCCTGAGCCTCTTCAGGAACTGGAGGATGATCGGAGTTGGCGGAAAGGCATAGGCTCTGTTGAACCACCATTTCTCCGTCAGGGCGTCCACCCCATACGCTTGAGGGTCCCTGTACCTTGAATAGTATCTTGCCATCTTTTTGTTGCAGGGGGAGGCGAACAGGTCGACTTCCGGAAGGAACCCCAACGAAAGAATCCACTTGAATACTTCCTCGTGGAGAGACCACTCGTTGTTGTCTAGGAGCCTCCGGGAAAGAAAGTCTGCCTGAACATTCTGAACCCCCGGAACATATGTCGCTGTCAGATCCTTCAGGTTTTTCTGGGCCCAGGACATAATTGGCTCTACCTCTTTTAGTAAGGAGAGACTTCGAGTCCCTCCTTGCCTTCTTATGTATGCCACCGCTGTGGTATTGTCCAGTCTGAGTAGGACCGAGGAGCCTTGAATGAGATGCCGAAATGCCAGAAGTGCCTGGAAGGCTGCTCTCAGTTCTAGGATGTTTGACACTATCCTTCTGGAAGGGAATTCCCAAGTGCCCTGAGCCACTTCCGCCAGACAGTGGGCACCCCAGCCCCTGTTGCTGGCGTCTGTTGTTATAGTCACCCAAGCAATGGGAAGGATAGAATGGCAGTTGGAGAGGTTCTCCCGTTGGAGCCACCATAGGAGAGAGTGCCTCATGGATGCAGTAATCCGAATCATCTGGGTCTTGCTGCCTTTCCACTGGTGAAGGAAGCCCTTCTGAAAGGGCCTCATTCTCCATTGGGCCCACCTCACCATCGGAATCGCCGCCACCATAGTGCCAATGATCCTCAGGCATTGGAGAGCGTGAAGATGAGGAGTAGAAAGAGCTGGGTGGATCCTGTCTCTGAATGTTGAGATCTTCTCTTCCGGTAATGAAATGGTGCCTCTGACCGTGTCGAAGAGGGCACCCAAGAACACCAGAGACTGCGAAGGGTCTAACTGGCTCTTCTCCTGGTTCAGAATCCATCCGAATTCCTGTAGTGTGGAAATCACTAGCCCTCTGTGTGCTATGAGTTGCACCCTGTCCTGTGCCAAGAGAAGCAGGTCGTCCAGGTAGTGATGTAGGCGAATCCCCCTGGTTCTCAGGAGAGCTACTACTGCCAACAGCACCTTTGAGAAAACCCGAGGAGAAGTTGACAACCCGAAGGGAAGGCATGTAAATTGTAAGTGAAGGTTGCCCACGGAGAAGCGGAGAAATTGTTGAAAGTTTTCTGCGATGGGAACGTGAAAGTAGGCGTCCTTGAGGTCTATGGACACCATCCAGTCCCCTGGTTGAACTGACTGTTGAATTGTGGAGAGTGTTTCCATCTTGAACCTCTCCTTTTTGATGAAGCGATTTAGATGGGTTAGGTCTATGACCGGCCTCCAGGCCCCACTCTTCTTCTGAACCAGAAAGAGGGGAGAATACATTCCCATGCCTTGCTGGCTGACTGGGACTGGGACGACAGCGCTTTGGGCCAACAAAGATTCTATGTAGGCTAAAAGTATTGTCCTTTTCTCTTCTGATGCCGGAAGAGTAGTGGGTACCCACCTGAGTCTGGGAGGGTGGGAAAAGGTCCAGGCATGACCAGAGGAGACTGTCTTGACTGTCCAGAAGTCGTGAATCGAGGCCGCCCAGACATGCCGAAAGTGGAAGAGACGGCCCCCCACACGGTCTGCCTGAGCGGGCCCACTTTCAAAAGGATTTAGAGGGTTGCCTCTCCCCTTTCGACTCACTACCTGCAGCCTTCTTAAAGGACGATTGCCTTGATTTCCAGGATCTGGAGAATTCCCGGCCTGGCTTGTAAGTACGAGCCTCTCTGGATCGATCTTGATATTGCCTCTTCGGGAAGGATCTTCTTTGGCCTTGCAGGCGTCTATCCTGAGGTAGGAACCCCGACTTCCCGCCAGTAGCCCGTGTAATGGCCTCATCCAGCTTGTTGCCAAAAAGAGAAGAGCCCCCGTAGGGAATTCGGCACCATACCTGCTTAGAGGCTGGGTCAGCCAGCCAAGGGCGGAGCCAAAGAGCCCGCTTGGCGGTGACCGACAAGAGCATTACTCGGGCCGCCAGGCGAATGATGTCAATCGAGGCCTCACCCAGAAAAGTCGATGCTAGCCTTAATTCTTGAATAGGCGAGTTCTTCGCTGCGTCATCTGAGATACTCCTTAGCGTATCTTGAACACTATCCGTCCACACCTCCATAGCTTTGGACAGGGCTGCCAGGGCTAAGGCTGGTTTGCAAGCCATGCCTGCTGTAAGGTACACTCTCCTTAAATCTGCATCAATCCGTCTGTCCAGAACGTCTTTAAAGGACACTGTGTCCTCCAAGGGGAGTGTCACGTGTTTCACTAGCCTCATCACCGCTGCGTCCACCAAAGGGGCTGATTCCAGATGCTTCACTTCTTCCTCCCTAAAGGGATAAAGCTTTGAGATTTTGGTAAGCATGGAGTTTTTCTTCTCCACCTTGCTCCATTCGTCTGTGATGATCTCGCCCAACTCAGAAAAGAAAGGAAAGTTAACTCGCTCCTTCTTTAGCTGTTTAAAGAATTTTCTCTGTTTGGGAGGGACAGCCGTCGGATCCTCCCAATTTAAAGTTTCTCTAAGCGCCTTAACCAAGGGAGGTAGCAGAGCGAAGTCAAAGCCCACACAGGTATTATCTTCATCCGAGTCACTATCAGAGTTGACCACTGAAGGGTGACTAGGAACAGAGGACTCCCAGGTGTCCTGCAACTGAGTTTCCCTCACTGGGGAACCTGGTGGCTCTGCCTGAGGGGTAACAGGCCGGACTGCCTCAATACCCTTAAGTGATTCCTTCACAACCCTCTCAACTAGGGCTTTAAGTTGCTGGTCCGAATCACCTCTTTCCCTGGAAGCTTTGGCGAAGCAGGAATCGCACAGCGATTTACCGACAGGTACTTGTGATCTGCATCCCCAGCAGACACTTGAAGAGTGGCTGGAGTGGGCCACTGAGGAGTGCGAGCGCTCCTCACTACGGTGTCCTGATTTTGAGGAGGAGCCGTAATGTTTAGATTTGGAAGAGGTTTGCCGGTGATGCGACTTTGACGAATCACTTCCTTTGTGCGAGCTGCGACGCTGTTCTGACCTGGAAGGGCTAAAGCAGAAGACAGGGAACCACAGAAACAAAACAGAACAGTTAGAAGGAACGATCATCTGCGGAAATACACCCCCCCCCCACCCGCCTAAGGACCCTGGCAATGGGACCTGCCCTTGTACCTTGTGAGAGGAGGCTGGCCAGAGGCAGGCGGTGGAGAGCTCATGTCTTGAGAAATATCCGTCTGACTGCAAAGTTAACGTAAGGCATATAAATTAACTCGGCTGTGAGCCAGAGAGCAACAGCCCTCCTGTAAGTAAAGCTACTTACCAGTAGCTGATTCACTGGAGCGTGGGGAAGAGCCAAAAAACAGCTTGCAGACATTCCCAGGGTCTGCAGGCTATTTTCCCAGTTTAAATAGGGCGCCCCAGTGACGTCACCGCCCGTGACGAGCGAACGCCAGTGCGCATGCGCGATTAGCGGCGATTTGCCGCTATCGCGCATGCGCGAAAACCAAGCCTCGATTTCGTGCCGTCCGCGCATGCGCAGTACGGCCGGACACAAAGTGAAAGTAAAAACGGCGGCTGGAACGCAGGAAGAACCAGCCGCCATGCCTGCAACTACATGAACAGTAAGACAGGGAAAAAAGACACACAAGAGAGAGGAACAACAAGGAAATTCCAACAGAAACTGCTGCCATGATAGCAAGGAAACATCTCACCAATCCCACCACGATCGTCAGGCCGAAGGTAAACACCGGACTTTCCAGGGGCAACAAGGGGTCACCTGCTAATAGCTGGCTATCCAACCCATGCGCGGCCTCGCCTGCCAGTGGCCAGGGAAAACGGCTTCTTCCTGCGCCTCTTCCAACGCCCCACTCCATACCCTGCTAATAGCTAGGGCTTAGCGGAGTAATGCGACTTTTCCCGATCCAAGTCGCAGCTCGGCCAATCTTGATCGTGGGGATAAACATCTTCAGGTAGGAAGACCAACACTAGGTCTTGCGAGGAGGACAAAAAAAGAACACGGCCGGGGGCAGGGAGCAAAGATTTATGGGAGTAGTGTCCTATAGGGTAGTAGAGGCGGGACTTAACCCACACGTTGCTGCCATGGAGTCTGTCAGGAAATAAACATTTTATATTTTTCTAACATTGTTCGTTCATGTGGTAGTGCCTTCAAAGTCCCACCCCTAGGGGGCTCTCTTTGTTTCTTGGTATACTTGGGATGTGGCACACCTTTTGAGTTATCCTTATCAGAAACCCCTTTCATGGAAAGAATAGTGTCCCATCTTTGGTGTCAGTGGAAAAATAGTGCCCCATGGAAGGTGCCAGTGGAAGGAATAGCACCCCATCTTTGGCGTCAGTGGAAGGAATAGTGCCCTATGGTTGGCATCAGTGGGAGGAAGAGTGCCAGATAAAGGCGGGCAAAGGGCCACATCCATCCTGTCAGCCCATGTGTGAGATCCACTGACTGGGGGAGACTGTCCATGACGTCTATCCCAGGAGGCTGCAAGCTGGAGGAACAAGGAGAACAAGCACAACATCATCCTTACCTAGCTGGGGAATGAGGTAGTAGGAGCAAGTACCTGTTTGTTACCCAAAAAGAACTTTTGAAAGGGTAAAAGAGAGGGGGAGAGTTAGAATAATGACATTTATTGATTGTGAGTGATTAGTATATGGATTATGAGGTTACAAAGACAAAACCATCAACAACAGCATAAACAAAGCCTTGAAAACCCGAAGAGAAAATCTTCTCCAATACACAGCGAAAAAAACAAATAACCGAGTACCTCTAGTCACCACATACAACCCAGCACTTGAAGGGATCAAAAAGATAATCAAAGATTTACAACCCATTATAACAGATGAAACTCTGAAAGGAATATTCCAACAACCCCCATTATTGGCTTTCAGACAACCACCCAACCTCAGACACAAACTAATCAGCAGGAAACTTCACTCTGATTATGAAGTCACAAATAATGGAAGCAAACCCTGCAATAAAAAACGCTGCAAACTATGCAAGCAGATCAATCTATCCAAAAGTGTTACACACACAAATGGGACCTTCAATTTCATGGGATCTTACAACTGTACCTCCAGTAATGTTGTGTACCTCATCCAATGCAAAATGTGCAGCAAAGGATCTTATGTTGGTGAAACAGGACAGAAGTTGCAAGCGAGGATGAATTTGCACAGACATACCATCAAAGAACATAAAGAAGACAGTTTATGCACACCTGTGGGACATCATTTCTCACAACCGGACCACACTATAGAAGACCTCAATGTTTTCGTTCTTAAAGGGAATTTCAGAACTATCCAGGAAAGGAAAACGTTTGAACTAAGAATGATAATTCTTTTTGACACGAAAAATAATGGCCTGAATTTAGATATTGGTTTCCTTACACATTATGCTAAAGTTTTATGACCCCCTCTGTGACTAGTATCCCCCCCTCCATTCTATAGCTCTCCTTCTGTCTTATCTCACTAACTCTGCTGCTATCTTTATTACCATTGATTTGTATGTGATTGGTTTTCTCTTTTGTTTTTTTTCTTTTCTTTAACATTCTGCTTAAAAATTTGTGAATCAGTACTGCTTGGACCTTGAAAAAGGGAACATACCACGAAAGCTTGTCCTGAAAAATTGTATGTTAGTGCAAATAAAAAAAGTATCACGGACAGTACTCAATTTTCTCTGATTATGAGGGACAAAGCAATGCATTCTCAAGGTTTAACTATTAAAGTTTACATAGTCTTCAAAAAAAGCTAAGTGGGCATTTTCTACTCCTTTAGTTATTCAGCCCCAGTAAATGTAACGGTCACCATGTGCAAGAATCTGACATCCAATCAATAATAAAGCCTACTGTGCAGACCATTAAAGGAGATTACATACATTTTATCTGTTTCTTCCTTTCTACCACTTTACTCCTGAGAATCGAGAAAGTCACTGGAGAAGTCCCAGAGATAGGGAAGACATTATGCTGACCTCTGAATGTTTTCACTAGCTACTAATGCAATTATAATAAGCCCCTATTAATAATACTTGATATGCCTGTCTACCGTCACCCCAGCCGGTGCCTGAAATTCCTCACATTTCACTTGGCTTTGGAAAGGTTTGACCTTCCTACTTTGCGTGGAAGGGCCATATATGGGATCAGCATTTGCAGATATTGTTGACCTTTTCATCTGTTCTTGCCCCACTCTCCTCTCCTTATCAGAAGAAAGTCCCATTAAGACACATGACAGGCTGCCTAGTAGCAGGGACAGATAACAACGCACAGGCCCTTTTCATATAATCTCCTTAAAGGCCTTGCAGAAGAGCTCTAGTTGAGAATGGATTAGCTCCTCCAGCAGGTTGGTTTAAGTGGATTAATTGTAATGATTAATGTATAACAAGCAGCTCCTTTTCTTTTGTAACAGCTGAAGGTGAAAGTGCGCTATTTATGTGTCATTGTAAAATGTTGGCTCTGCCATGCTTAACGGTGAACCGCACAGTTGATGGCAGCGACCTTGTGGCAGTTAATCCTCTTGAGAAGCAGAAGCCTATCAATGGAGGAGTTGTTTTTAGAAGATCGACAAGGATCAAAATGTCCAGGGAAAAGTAGGCTACTCTTTGATTATTATACCATATTTCTTTCAAAAAGCCAGTGAGTGAATGAATGATAAATTCACTATTAATTACACATGGCATACTCTCATTTCTGAAAGAATAGTGCACTTTTGCCACAGCTTAGCTTACTAAAAGTATACAAAAAAATCAAGCAAGTTTGCAAATATATTTGTTGCCTTTCTTTTGCTGTTCCCCGGAGCTCTTTTGGGATCTTCAACAGTCAGATAGCTTAGTTTCCACCTGAAATCTAATAGGGTTTGCAAACTTCTTCATACAAGCGTACGCATATGTACAGTATATCCCTAGTATCCCTAGATGAAAAAGGTTGCAGGTGTCTGTCTCCCAATAATACAAATCTTCTAACCTAGCTGGTTTTTCATTGAATGTGGTAAAACTGTGGTCTTTTTCCCAACAAATAGTGCAGTTGTTGTATAAGCCTGATTGAATGGCAAACATTGAGCAGTCAGTGTCTAGCGATCGAGTCACTGGAGCCCAAACATCTACTCTTTGGTACTTGTTGTGCAGCCATTAGGCCTCAGAAGTCAGTAGGGGGAGCACTAATTTGTAAACAGGCTGTAATGGCAGTCTCAATATGTTCCCAGTCTCTGAAAGTCTCCTGCAGCGAATCTCAACCAGTCGTATCATGTTCACAATCTCTGACCATCTCCTGTGGTATATCATCAGTATATGACCATCTACTGTAGTGTATCTATAGTCTTTGACCATCTGCTGTGATATACTGTAACTTCAGTGTATGACCATCTACTGTAGCATATCCCTAGTCTCTGACCATCTACTGTGATATATCTTCATTGTTTGACCATCTGCTCTAGTATATCTATAGTCTCCGACACCCCCTGTGATATATCTTCAGTCTGGGAACATCTGCTGTAGTATATCTATATCATCTCCGACCATCTACAGTGATGTATCTTCAGTCTATGAACATCCACTGTAGTGTATCTATAGTCTCTGACATCTACTGTAATATATCTTCAGTCTATGAGCATATACTGGAGTATAGCTTTAGCTTCTGACCACCTACTGTGATGTACCTTCAGTCTATGACCATCTACTGTAGTATAGCTATAGTCTCCGACCATCTACTGTGATGTATCTTCAATCTATGAACATCCACTGTAGTATATCTATAGTCTCTGACATCTACTGTGATATATCTTCAGTCTTTGAGCATCTACTGGAGTATAGCTTTAGCTTCTGACCATCTACTGTGACGTACCTTCAGTCTATGACCATCTACTGTAGTATATTTATAGTCTCTGACCATCTACTGTGATGTATCTTCAATCTATGAACATCCACTGTAGTATATCTATAGTCTCTGACTATTTACTGTAGTAAATCTTTAGTCCACGAGCATCTACTGTAGTATAGCTACAGTCTCTAACATCTTCTTTGATATATCCTCAGTTTATGACCATCTACTGTAGTGTATCTATAGTCTATGACTATTTACTGTAGTAAATCTTTAGTCTCTTATAGCATTGCATATACTGAATATTATGTGCAGGTCCTTGGTGACGTGAAAGGTTGCAGTTGAGTGAGGCCTGCTAAACTTACTAAGCTGAGCAACTTTGATCTATGGGTACTAAAACGTTGCTTTGATAATATATTATTTACCGTTTCCCATAGAAGGGGTATCAGTTGAGACTGTTTGCAAACCCTTGAAAATGTAAGAATTTCTGCATTTAGTGTTACATATACATCATTTCTGTTGAGAAGGTGAGAAAAAACAATACTTGGCTCTTCCAATGATAAAGTCCTGCTAAAACCAAACCATCAGGGACCAGTGGGAAAATGCTGTTTACATTGATGGTCAGTAGGAAGAATAGCCACCTTTCAGTGGAGATCGGAATGCCAGTCATACAGAGCACTAAAAAAAAAAAATTACTGGTGTCATAATGTACTGCTGCCATTGCCTAATGGTTTTGGCCCTGAAGCTATGCAGGCACCATCTGATGTGAGTCCAGTCAGCCACTGCTTAAATAACTCCTTGCAACCTGTGGAGGAAACCTAGGATTCTAATGAACCCTGACTGAGAATGGTTGGAGTAGGATAATTATCCTCACAAGGCATTACATCCTCAACATCCCATTCCATGAGTCTAATGTTTTGAATCAACACATGTTTGGCGCATTACAGCTGACTATTCACTGCAACAGAAGGCACAAATAGCTGCCAGCTTGTTAAAATTAATTTTAAGAGATGCTTTGATGTTGATCCTGTGCATCAAAGCTCATAATGTAAGAGTATTGCTATTGAGGAACGCTATTTCACTGTCAACTTTGCCCCTTCTACTAATTTGTAATGTAAATACTTTATGCTGCAAACTGCAGCGAAAACAAATGCTGTCCTCAACAGATTTTGTCTTATAGAGCACCTGTCATTACATTGAAGACCCCCCAAACCTAAATCCATTGAAAAGCTGGTACTTTCCAATGCCTTTACCAGCTGCCGTTGTGGCCTACTCCAAGGTCTTTGTAAAAATTAAAGTTTCTGATGGTTTATACTTACACTCTGCTAGCCCTTCACCCCTAGAAGTAGTAAATATTAAAGCCAAACTGAAGTTTCACACGTTTTTGTTCTTTATACCCTATGTTTCGATCCCACTCCAGTGCTCTATGCTGGCAGAACTGATTAATGGCCACATCTCTCAACACAGGTGTAGAATCCTCTTAGTTGCTAGGTGATTTAAATTTAGTTGGCTCCTTTGAAGGGAGAGGAGAGGGAGTTAATTTGTGAGTTTCGCTGTTCAGTGTTCTAAAGGCTGAAGCTCTGTTACCTCCCCCTGGCTTCTAGAACTTGCTAGATAGTTCTGGAACATAGAGGGTGGAGAAACAGAGCCAAACAGCTTGAATATTTATAGAGTTTCCATCATAACTGAGGAGGCGAGGTCCAGAAGGTGGGGAAATAGGCCATAAATGTTGAGGAGCCTGGTAGTGGGGAAGAAGAGTCCAGGGTCCAGTTGCTTGGGGGGTCTGCCCCTGGGCAGAAGGAAACCCAGGAGAGAGAGAGAGCGTGAGAGGAAGGGAGAAAGAGCAGCTGGAACTCTCACACCTTTTATCAGCCTCAGCTAAGCTGAAGCCTTCCTGAACCAGGATCAAGCCCTGTATAGCAGTGTGCCTATGCAATAGCCTCCTGGACCTCAGGAATTACTATAGGGACTAAGTAACTTTCATTCCACTTAAGCCTATGTAGAGATAGAGGACAGTAAGGCTGTAAAACACATTAAATGTGGGGACACAAAATAAAGGGATAGCTTAGTGCCAGTGCAAAGCAGCCAAAATCTACCCAATATATCTAGCTTGGGACAGCAGTTACCAGGTGCTTTGGCATTTCCTGCAAGGGGCAGCACCTGCACCTCCAGTTTGGAACTTTTTTTGTTCCTGTTATTGCAGCTGAACCATCAAGCTGAACCATCAGGCAGAGACATAGCAAGTCATCAAGAGAGCATTGACGTTTTACAGTTTGGGCATCCCATGCATCCCTATTCCCTATCCAAGTTAAACCCTACATAGACAAAAAACTCAAAACCAACACCCCTAAACTGTTTATTGAGCCTGTGTAAATTCCTGTTGCCTGGCTGTGTAGGGGAAAAGACCCAGCAATCTAGAAGCTCCTACGGGAGTGAGCACTACACAAGTGTCCCCACCCAGGCTGGTGTTGCAGAAAAGGGGCATTTCTGACCAGGTCTGTTAGATTACCTTGTGAACTGGGCAACATGGCCACAATTTATTGGGAAAGTTATCAGGAAACTGGAGGTAAGAGTATGATGAAGAAGGTTGTTAATACAATGTGTATGTGGTTGAATATATGTTAATTTGACTTCAATCATGTTTTAAGAACTGGAATTTAGAAGGTAGAAAAACTGTCAAAAACGAGGCATTGTCCCCGCAGCAGACAGTTTTACAATTCCTGAAAAAATTGTAATTTTATCCTCATTAGCAGAATGTTAACTAGTACTTACATTTGGAATCCTTGGTCCATGAAACACCTGTTCCGGAGTAACCCAGCCCAGAGCTGGACGCCAACGATCCCGAAGATGAAAAACACAAAGAAACACAAGAGAAGGACGTTGCCTAACATAGGCAGTGTATCTAACAGCAAAGTCACCAGTATTCTCATACCTGCAGAGAGAGAAACACCACAAATTAATCCAAGATTTTAGACAATGATATCAACTAATTGACACAGACACAACCCCCAGCTCCAGCCAAAATGTTTTATTTCAATTTGGAAAGAGCGGGATACGTTTAGACCTTTTGGCAGGTTTTTATTGCTGTCTGCATCCCAAATTGTGATGTCACTATGATGTTTATACTGAGTTCCTCCTTCACAAAGCACAGTGATTGGCCAGACAACTTTCCAGAAGAAGTTCCCATGAATGGAATGACGTGGGATATTAATACTTTGCAAAACAAGACCGTGTAATTGCAGCATAAATAGAGGCTTGCATACACAGCACCAGCTCCCAGTGGCTCCCAACTGAACATTCATTTTAAATCATCAAAATAATGGGGCATCAAAATAAAATCTGTTGTAATTTATTTTATTATTCCTCCACAATCTTGTCCATGATGCTCTTAACAAACCATTGTTTTTGACAATACCTTGTCTTTGTCTTAATGGGCCTGTTTTTTATACTGGCTATGACAGTCTTATTACTGTTTGTATGATATTGAACTCTCTTATATTCCTACCCAGTGAACTGCCTTTGCTGAAATTCTGTTTGCCTTACTTGTGCATAATAACTCTATAAATAAAGGAATTACAAAAAAAATAGGCTTTCTAAACTTTTTAACCCTAGAGAAACCCCAAAAATAATTTTCAGGTCTCGAGGAACCCTTACTAAAACCAATTCATCAGGGGTCAATAGGAACAATGCCCCTTATACTGGTGGTCAATAGGAAGAATGTTCCCCTTAAAGTGGTGCTCAGAATGCCACCCTTAAAGACAGCTAAAAAGATATTTGTGTCATGCTGCTGGCTTTGCTAAGTGATGGTGAACCTTGAACTCTGTAGGCACCATCAAAAGGTGGTTCATCAGCCACAGCTCAAGGAACCCCTAGCAACCTCTGGAGGAACCCCAGGGTTCCACTGAACCCTGGTTGAGAATGGCTGGCCTAACCCCTGTCAGCAGTTGCAGAGAAAGATCCTTGCTCTCTGTGGGTAAGTAGTGGTCTCTCTGCAGAGGTCTGACATGCCTCCTGCTGAATCTGACCTATAGCAAAGCTCACGCTCCCTGCTAATTGAAGAGCTCTGGGTCTAACTCAGCAGGGGATGTGTCAGACCTCTGCAGGGAGACAACTGCTTACACACAGAGAACAAGGGTCATTCTGTGGAGCATGCCGGCAGGTGACAGGCTTTTCTGTTCCCGTTGTGGCTGCTTTTTAAGAAAAAAACTGTAAGACTTTGCACACCTTTTGTTTTGATACACCTGGAATGTTATTAGTCTGGGTGCCTGGTTTATAAGGTAAGATATAAGCAAATATAAGCAAATATGTATTGCAGTCCTCATGCAAGCTTCATAGATTACTTTTTTAAAGTCAGAAACAAAATGGGGGGGGGACACTGGCAAATTACTTCTTCATTCTTAGAGTCGTATTATCCCAAAAGTTTAACTAGACCAACGTACATGAAAAGGGACTTAAAATGCCAGCCCATATTGCGCTTTGTGGACCATAAAAAACAGCCTCATACACATGGGAATAGTATTCACCAGTGGTTCTCAACCATCTGGCCATGGCCTCCCTCCTCTCAGGTCTCCATCCTGCAGCAGATCCCCTAACCTCCCACAGTGCTCCAACCTTCCACAGTGCCCCTGGCCCCCTGGGATCCCTCAGTCCCACAGTACCCTCCAGCTGTCTGCATGCCCCCTAGCTTGCTGCAGAGCCACCAGCCCTACAAAATGTGTCCAGTTTCCAACAGTATCCCACAGTGCTCCCAACCTCCTACAGTGCGCCACAGCCCTCCCCCACACACTGCCCTCCAGTCTCCCACAGTGCCCCTGCAAGATTCCTTGCCTCTGGAGGGACCCCAAACTGCCTCCCAGCCTTCGCAATTGCCCACAGCTCCCTTCAGAAACCTTGTCTACTATAGGGTCACCAAGTCCCCCCCAAAATGATTATTTATATATATGACTTGGGTGTTACATTCTTTTTTTTCTGTATTATAGGCTTTTTTTTGTACTTTTAGAAATATCGCAACTAATAAAAGTTGCAGAAAAGTGTTGTTTCCATTACCTCTTGAAATAGATCTCATTCACGCACATATCTATATATGTAAAACACAAAAGAATCATATTTATAAACCGGTAAAACTTCTGACCACTCACTGCGCTTTCAACATTGAAACATTTTTTGCATTCATAAGACACATTCGTTGGCAGGATTCATCTGTGCGAAGGCGGGCCAATTTAAGTCCAAGACTATACCCGGATTCCCCCCTTTTTTCATACATACACCCTTCTGTGTGCAGACAGATTGGAGGATACAGAAATGATTTTCCCTGGAGTTGTGCACCATGACAACCAAGCCGAGAACGCTAGAGGACAAATGGCCCTGCTCCGATGAAGGAATTGTCTGTAATCTCAACCCAGAATTAACATGATATGAGCCGTGCTAAGCCTGAACACCCACATGCGTTTACACCAGGCCAAAATACCTTCCATCAACCAAATATCAAAATTAATATCGGAGATTATGTAACTGCGGGAAAAACTCAGCGGTCATAACATGCCGTCTATAAATAAACAAAAGGTTGTGCAGGAGTCAGGTTATCCATGATATATGTGAACTGAAGGGCAAATACACCGTCGGTATTATCAAAGTGTTTGTAAAAGTAACAGTTTTTGTTACCCCTGGCAACAAAGATACAATTTTCCTTATCTGTCTTATGTTATATTCTTTATTTGCAATGGGAAAGCAGCTAATGTGCCGTCTAAATCAAGAAACCCACTTACATTATGTTTTGCTCCCAATGCTGCCAACCAGGCTGCTAGACAAGACAGCTTCCACCGAGAAATGTTTCAGAAGCTGATACTGCACATTGGGCTGATCCTTTTTTTCCTAAATCAGGATTGTGTAGCTATGTCTTACTGGAGAAGAGATTTCATACGCAGGCCAGGTCCCAATTTTTAACAAGGTGAACTGTGCGGGGGGGCTAAGAGTGCTGTCTTGGGGGACAGAGCTGTACTCAAGGGGAGAGAGCAGTATTCGATTGACGGGGGAGAGCTGTACTGAGGGAGACAGCTGTACTCAAGGGGGTGAGCTGTACTAGGGGAAAAAGCTGTATATGAGGGGAGAGAGCTGTATTTGAGGGGGGGGGGGAAGCTGTCCTGGGGGAGAGAGCTGTACTCGAGATGAGAGAGCTGCATTCAAGGGAGGAAAGCTGTACTGGGGGAGAGTGCTGTACTGGATGGGGTAAGCTGTACTGGGGGAGAGTGCTGTACTGGAGGGGGTAAGCTGTACTGGGGGAGAGCGCTGTAATGGAGGGGGTAAGCTGTACTGGGGGAGAGTTCTGTACTGGAGGGGGTAAGCTGTACTGGGGGAGAGCGCTGTACTGGAGGGGGTAAGATGTACTGGGGAGAGCGCTGTACTGGAGGGGTTAAGATGTACTGGGGGAGAGGGCTGTACTGGAGGAGGTAAGCTGTACTGGGGGAGAGCACTGTACTCGAGGAGGGGGGGTGGAGCTGTACTGGAGGAGAGAGCTGTACTCGAGGGGGGAAACCTGTGCTATTGGAGGGAACTCTAATGCCCCGTACACACGGTCGGATTTTCCGACGGAAAATGTGTGATAGGACTTTGTTGTCGAAAATTCCGACCGTGTGTAGGCTCCATCACACATTTTCCATCGGATTTTCTGACACACAAAGTTTGAGAGCAGGATATAAAATTTTCCGACAACAAAATCCGTTGTCGGAAATTCCGATCGTGTGTACACAAATCCGACGGACAAAGTGCCACGCATGCTCAGAATAAATAAAGAGATGAAAGCTATTGGCCATTGCCCCGTTTATAGTCCCGACGTACGTGTTTTACGTCACCGCGTTCAGAATGATCCGATTTTCCGACAACTTTGTGTGACCGTGTGTATGCAAGACAAGTTTGAGCCAACATCCGTCGGAAAAAATCCTAGGATTTTGTTGTCGGAATGTCCGAACAAAGTCCTACTGTGTGTACGGGGCATATGACTCCTGTGCTCTGTGCGATACGAACTCAAGTTTTAAGTCACTCTCATTGTTCGTGCAATTTTGCCAAATGCACTATTTTCCTTGGTATGCTGTTCACGAAACCTATTTTTTTCCTGGAACAAAATATTTACAGACCTGGATGTTCTGGATAAGGCCAAGGGACCACCGACAGCAAAAAATGCAGCCTTTTTCACCTTTTTCATCTCCCCCTGAATTTAACAAGCATTTAGTCCTTACAGTGCTGGGGGGGGGGGGGGGGGGGGGGATGGGCACTGCAATGGCCGACTTTGTCTAGCTCCTGGAGTTAGACTGTAAAGAAGCTGATCTCCAGGCAAACTCCCTGCCCCCATTTTTCCTCAATAAAGTTTTCTCCGCCTGCCTTTATCTAATTACCCAAATACATATGTAGGAGGAAAAAAAAGGGCCTACTAGTCCCAAGCAATGACCTGGATCTGTGGTCGTGTCACATATTGGGGATTATTGACTAAAACTGGAGAGTGCAAAATCTGGTGCAGCTCTGCGTAGAAACCAACCAGTTTCCACATTTTATTTGTCAAAGCTTGAACAAGCTGAAGTTAGAAGCTGATTGTCTACCATGCACAGATGCACCAGATTTTGCACTCTCCAGTTTTAGTAAATCAACGCAATTGAGCCATGGGTCTTTTTTCCTCTGGATGGGAGAGTCCTGCTATGATGCCCACATTGCTCCTTGGTGATGTGGACACTTCCTATAGGCTGTGCAATGACAAGGGGGGGAGGGGGTTAAGACTGGTGTAATGACATCACAAATAAAGGCAGCAACAAGACCAGTTAGTGGCAGGCCTGAGCTGCAGTACTGGATCTCTGGTCATCACTCAAGGAAGAGATGCTGCGTTAGATCATGTGACTGATTAAACTATTTGGTTTGAAGGGATTAAAAAAAAAACTAGGAAATGTTGACCACAGGAGGGGGGAATGGGTGGGAAGGGGGGAGATTTAGATTTTGCCCAGAGATGATCTTAAAGATTCAACATGCTGCTCGATGTCAAATGCCTGAGGATCTTTTGTCATAGATATAAAGCACATTTACCCCATGCTCCTTGAGTCCCGTCCATTGCATATCTGGATATCCAGACCCAAGTCTCAGTAACATTCACCGTATTTAGAACACAGGGAATATTTTAAAACTCAACTCTTGGAGAGACAAGTGTTTGCACGGGATTTGGGGTGTAGCTAGGGGGATGTAAATCAACCTAATAACCTTGTCTTTGTCACCACTGGAGGGCACCACCTGAGATATAATTCCCTTCCTGCCTCTTGATACAAGTGGCTGGTGTCTCCCTTTACAAGCTCGGAGTTATATAACACAATGTCGTAAAGAGACAAAGTGACACTTTAACAATGTCAGGGCTTTCACAAGCCATGCGTGTCAGCAAATCAGCTTTATATTGTCTCGCTGAGCTGTTACAAAGTCATGTTTTGTGAAGGATAACATGAATGGCATACTCTCCTAAGTAAAGGGTAGCTTCACCTTTTGGGCAAATAAGCATAATAAATCAAAACTAATATAGGAACATATCACTTATTTACACTCTTAAAAAGTTTTATTGCTGCACTAAGTCAAGCTTGCTACAGGCTGAATTGTGGCTTTAAAGATGTGTTCTCATTGTATTAGAATTTGATAAAATAATCAATGTCTCAATGGAGAGCTTTCCTGACTTTGTTGGCACTGATAAATCACATTAAAAAGTCCTGTGGATGGTTTGCTACACTCATTGACAAGCTCTGCAATGACCGGTCTCGAGGAAATCTTACTAAAAGCAATTAATGAAGGATTATTGGCAAAAAAATAACTCTTACATTGGTAATCAGTAGAAAGAATGAAACCCTTACAGACAGCTGAAAAGATAATTGATGTCATGCAGTTGGCTCTACCAAGTGGGCAGTGGCGGCCCGTCCATAGAGGACGCAGGGGATGCCCCCCCTTTCCATGCTTCCAGCCCCCTGATCTACATGTCAGGGTGCCAGACTATGGATTCCAATGCGGGGAAAGTGGTTTCTTTTAAGCACCTGATTAGAACCAGAGGCTCTAATAGGCTTCAAAAAAGGGTGGGCTCGGGGCGCAGAGCACTGCGCTCCGATCCCACCCTGTGCATTAAAGTTCCTTCAATCAGGAGGCAGGTCGTAAGACCTGTTTCCTGTTAGGCCAAAGGGTCAGGCGATCCTATTGGATGCCTAGCGCTTAGGAGGAACAGAGAGGAGACACGTGGCAGAGTAAGCCGCGGGAGGAGCGGACACCAGAGCAGCTGCCCGCTACCCCAGGAGAGAACACCACAGCCCGCCAGCCGTAGATCGAGTAGGTGCCTGACCGCCGGCCGCCTGGGGGGAGGGAGTTGTCACTGCCACGCTGACAGCCTCCCGGAGGGGGGGTGGTGTTAGTGCGACGGGCTGCTCGGGGGGGTTCTTGTTTGAGGCCCCTGAAAAGAAAAACCCATGAGGCGCCACTGCAAGTTCGGCTGGAGGAACCCCAGGGTTTCATGGAACCACTGAATTTTTTAGCATGCAGGAGCAGACAACCTGTTTTGGTGACATCTAGACAATATTGGGGAGTGGGACCATGGAGCACTGGAACTAGTGTGGTCGACAATGGGGGAATCTCCGTTCACCCCGCCCTCCTCTACGTCTCTCTTAAGGGGGCATATACCAGCTCCTCCTTATCTGAGATATATATAATTTTTATCGCTGAGGTCCCTTTCTCTCTGTGGCGGTTGCGGTCTTCCAATTTTGGGAACATGTTACATGCAATATAAACCCTCATAGGGGTTCTGATGTAAGTGAGGGGCCCTAAAGGGGACCCTGATGTAAGTGAGACTATAATGGAGACTGTGATGTAAGGGTGGACTCTAATGTGGACTCTGATTTAAGGGGGGCTATAATTGAGATCCTGATGCAAGGAGGTACTCTAATGGTGACTATGATGTAAAGGTAGAATAGTTTATTTATAAACTGATTTTTTCGGCCTGTGAATTTTAGTAACATATACTACTTGCCCCATACTAAAAAGTTTGAAGAACCCTGATGTAAAGTGACACTAAATGTTATTCTTTTTTTTCCCTCAATGGTAATGTAAGACTTGTCTTTTATGATGCCTCCTGATGTCCACATCTTTTTCCTTCAACTCGATTCTAGTGGTCCACTCAGCACCCTTCCCCTACCTGGAAATTCATGAAAACCAGTCCGGGAAAAAAAAAAACATCAAAAAGAAGCAAGGTTTTTAAATATTATATGTTGATAAGAATATTAGGCTTTCATTAAAATCCAACTCCAGCTATTTTAAGTTTGGGATAAGGCAGGGACGGGTTAGGACAGGGCAGGGACACCCAAAACTTTGAGGTGGACAGGAACAGAGTCAAGAATTTTGTCAAGGAGATCTTACTGCTGGAGTAGTCAGGGCTTATAAGAAATCAAGGGTCGGCTCAGCTCACCAGGATCTACTTGTATCCTAAATATCACTTTTAGATGGAATGACCCTTTAAGTTGATCGCATTCATGTAAATGTTAAATAAATTAAAACTTAGATTCCCTTCAAGGGTAGATTTAATCTATCATGAACCCCTGCACCTACAGTGGTACCATTTCCTGTAGTTAAGCCTTTTCCTTCCTACAAGATAATTAAATATTACATTTTGCCAGGAGTGCAGAAAACCCCAAGCATCTGGATATTATTAAGGGCTGCCCCTGCAGATGACTTATGCAGGCCCAAGCGGTGGTTGTCCATATATGACACACGAGCCTCCTTCAGGAGTCTACAACTCCATCAACCTTCTGGACTCTGACTTTTATTAACCCAGGGAACAGTTGTCTTTGTGCATGGAACTTAATTATATTTCTAATGACATTGATTAACTTGCCAGCGAATGACCTCCGTGCAGTCCCGGGGCTTCCACTAGCCAGTTTATTGCTAAACATTCTTGTGACCTTACACAAATGTGCCTTTATTTCCTTTACTGTTAAAGATTGCTTTTCCAGGCTTCGACGAGCCTATGGGAATTGACAACCCTTCCTGCTCACCTTTCATAGGTAATGGATACGAGAGCCATTCGCAGGCTGAGGACGTCATTTCCAGCCTTGAAGTACTTGTATTAAAAGTCTTCCATAATTACACTGGGAACTCCACACATTTGGTTATAGTTAAACTCCATATTAAATGTCAAACAAATACACAGCTAAAGTACGAATTCTTCAAAAGCTTTACCTGCTGTAGGTTTTGTCATTGTTTTCAGCCAGATGGCTTAAGCAGGTTGGTGACCTCAATTTTTTTTGCTACACTTAGGCAAAGCAGCTTGGTCACCGACCTGTCCTCAGTCTGCTGACTGGGCAGAAAGGGAGAGCTAATTGCCACAGTTGGAAGACTGATGTGTGTGTGTTAGTGCTTACTGATAATAGTGAAAATCGGCTCAGATGGATCTACTGTAAAGTGATTTACCCTAACGGATCCTCCTATTTGTCCCAAGCTCTATTCCCTGGTAAGTGCAAGCATCCGGGCACACAGTAGCTTCCCAATCTCTCTTCACAAAAAACAGGCAGTGTCTTTTTTAGATTTATTGGTTATTAAACTTGGGTAAGATGCAAAGTGAGCCTTGGAATACTCCAGAACTAGTACAATAAAGGCAATCTGTCTCCTCAGGATGCAGCCACCCTCTTGAAGTTAGTGGCTAGTGAATCACAGCTCAGGGCACTCCATTGAAAAAGTAAGGCCTGAACCAGCAAATTTGAATTAACTTTCTCAAAGGTTGGCAAAGACAATCTCTAGGATCTTTTTGAGGCTTGTACTCACTGTGCCCTGGGTACTTAAATGCTTTCCTGTAGTACCAGCAAGATTCTGTACTGAATGCCTCTGGGTTAGATCCTCTGTGGCCTTCCTTCAGTTGCTTTCAGGGATTCTGGATGTGGGTCCCCTAGCTCTAGCAGGAGCTGGGACCCAGATGGCCTCCTCTAAATTTCAGCTATGTGCCCAAAAGGACACATGCCCCTTAGGCTGGGTCTCTTCCCACAGGACAAGGACCCAGTTGTTCCAGGCCCCAGCCCATCTATACACACCCCAGCCCCCTACTGGCCATTCTTCCTGCGAGAGATTGGTTGAGGCTGTGTGTGAGCCTCCTGCAGCCGCTACATTCTGGAACCTACCAGAATTCAGAGGAAAGCAGCATAGCCTGCAACCTGCAGAACCCAGAACAGTCAAAAGCAATTGAACCTCGCTCCACTGGCTACAGGGGAGCAACAAACTACATTTGTCTCAAACTGTTAGCAACCTAGCTTGGAAAGTGCTACAGAAGTCTAGTATGGATGGACCCTGTTTTGGTCCTATGCTGCTACCACTGATAGCAACAGAAGGAAGTGCTCAGCAAATGCTAAATTGTTGTATGTGTATGGAGGAGCACCTGGTAAAAAAGTTCAACTGACGTAAAGGCTTTTTGAAACATTTAATAAAGAGCATCACATGCAGTAAACACGTTTCGGACGGGAGCCTCTTTTTTCAGGGCTGATTTGGCTAGTTTGTGTAGAGGAGGAGAGGGGAGGGGGAACTTGATAGAGGGGGTGAAGGTGAAGGTGAAGGGGGTGAAGGTCCGCTTTAAGGCTTGATGAAGACTTATGTCTCCTAAAAGCACTGTATGTCTCCTAAAAGCACTGTAGGCACAGGTCCCTTTGTGCATTCTGGCAAGGTTAGAAGACAGATAATGAAAGAGGAAGATGTCCTGATTTGCTGCTAAGGCAGAGGCATTGATTCTTCTTTTTACATTTTTGGTTTCACAGAAATAGGTCGGAAGTATCGGGGAAGGAGGGACCCTGTAAACTTAATAGGCCTACTCTGGGTCATAGTAGGGTTGCCACCTCATCCGTTTAAACCTGAACACATATTAATTACACAGGTTCTGTGGCTGATTAAGGTGGTAAATAAACTCACTTAGTGTCTTATCTGCATTAAATTAGCCCCAGAACCTGTGTAATTCATATGTGTTCGGGTTTAAAGGGATGAGGTGGCAACCCTAGGTCATAGTTAAGCATATGTGCACTATTTTTAGCTTCTGACTTTAGGTCCATTTTCAAAGTTTGTATATATTAAAATTGCAGACCTATGAATGCGTCCTTTGTTAAGATTTGCTGCTGTACTTGCTAAGCACTAGATTTATCTGGTATTAGGCTGGCCAAACGCTTACAGTGTTTGCTGTTGCAGAACTAAATAAAGGAAGCACAATAGAAATTACACAATAGATAGGAAAACCCATCTTGCGTCGAGTTATCAGTACTGAACAGTTCTCTATTTTGCAAAGTTTTAATGAACCAGGGGGATCAAGTAAGGTCTTGTTTACATAAGATCTAAATATGCTCAATTCTTATATCCACTGGGCACCCCCAACCATGAGGGTGAAAGGGTATAATAAGCTAAAAGGCTAAGTACGTACTAAGAGAAACATTTTCTCTGTGCTAAGTCGTGCTGTTTGGCATGTTGCCTGCACCATCTGGTCTATGTCAGATGCTGCAGGCCCAACGGTGGGTTTAAAGTAAACTTGGGGCCAGGCTATGGATAGTTTTTTCATAATCTTAACAAGAAGTAAATGACCCTTTAAAACCAGTTCTCACTGTCCTCAGTAACTGAGCACTGGCATTGTGGAGCAATTCATCCTCAAAGTTCACAGCAGAAGCACTAAAGTCCTTCAAGTCATTCTCTCAGCAAGTCAACTCAATCTGCACCCCTTTTTCAGCAGTAATTCAGCAGCTTATCTCATCCTGCTCCCCACGTTGATTAGTGACTCAGTAGCTCAGCTTCTCCTGTTCCCACCTCCAGAACACCTGTTCTGGGTTTACATTACAGATAGGCTGAAAGACTGCTGAGACAATGCTGGGAGGGTGTGGCAGAGTGAGCTGAGCTGCAAAATTACTGCTGGGAGAGGGGAGCTGAGCTGCTGGGAGAAGACATAGATGATGTCAGTGCTTTTGCTGTACATTTAGAGGATGACCTCATCCACAGTGCCTGAAGCTACATAGGTCAGTAAGGTCTTGTTTTAAAGCTCATGCTTATGAATATGTAAATAATTGAATGTCCATAGCCTGACAAATACACTTTAACTCTAGCCAAAACCATGGAGGTCCTGAATGTGACTCTACAACCAACACCGATGGAAACAATACAATTTAGGAGAAAGCATACTGCAGCAATGTAAAAATGACTGTCTCCTAATACAATACTCACTTGGGACTCTATTAATGGCTCTTAGTGGCCTTAAAACTCGTACAGTGCGGATGGCGGACAGGCTGACGTTATGTCCATCCAGAGAATACTCCATCATCCTAGAAAACAAATGGCATGAGGTCAGTCAATAGAAGGATATGTCAGTCCTAATTCCCATCTACTCACATTCCTCCCCATTTCAACCATATTTGGGCAAACCAGGACCATTTTACCAAACAATGTTTTGGTCCCAAAAACTAGTGTTGCAGTTGAAATGGGGACAGCTGGAAACTATATCTGCCAGAGGGCATGTTTGGTTTACAGACCTTTTAGCAAAATGTCATCTCACCAAACATTTTTTCAAAAAAGCATAATTTTTTTTAGGTGCCCCATCCACTATTAGTGCTGCCAAACGTAGCTGAAAAGTAGCTCATCATTGGTTCAAAATGAGCCCATAACTGCCTGAACTGCTTTCAGAAGATAATAATATGAACCAAGATTATCCCTTGAGCAGATTCCCTTTAATGCTGACCTCTTGGTTTGAGAAAAAGTAACCCCTGCTGTGAGGCCTCCTGCACCCTGGAAGGGTTAAATGCTTGTTTAGTCTAGGGCAGTGGTCTCCAAACTGTGGTTTGGAGGCCAGATGCGGCCTTTTGTTTGCCTTTATCTGTACATTGGGGCATTTCTCCTCTCACTGATACAAGACTATTCTACCAACTGACAACAATGGGACACCATTTCTCCCACTGGCGCCAACAATGGGGCACTATTCCTCCCCTACCAAACATTGCAATGTTTACTCTCACTAATGCCAGGGAATAGTCCAATCTCACTGGCCACAGTCTGGCCCTCTTTAAGTCTGAAGGACAATAAACTGGCTTTTTGTTTAGAAAGTTTGGGGACCCCTGGTCTAGGGGGTGATGAATACTTATCTTATTCCTTGTCCCTGTTGCAGGCTTCCTCCTCTTTATAAGACCCCTCTCCCAAAGCCATGCCTTAGCTCTGCCTGACCTTTAGTGGCTCTATGATGTGATCCTGTAAAATACAGAACCAGCGGACCTGGACTGTGCATAAGGATACCGGGGGGGCCTGCTCAGCACCCTTGGAGCTTTAGAAAGCAGAGGATAGCACCATATGGCAGGGAATTAAGCATTTTGTGAATAATGCACCTTATTTATCAACCCCTATACAAAAACAGCATTTACCCTTTCAGCACAGAGGGGGCCCCACTGCTAGCGTTACTATTTCTCCAGCCTGAAGTTCAGCTATGAAATATTACTAGCTCCTGCTGGTAGTAATTGTTTGGTTCTTTGAGGCTTCCATTGATCAGAACAGGTAAGAAACCATTTGAGATACAATACCAATCCAAGAGATAAAATACCAATCCATGACAAAAAGTGATTCATTAGTATCCAATATATTGAAAGAATAGAACATATTTTTCAGAAAATGTTTTTGAAAAAAAGAAAAGAAAAGCAGTTTAAATAAATAACGTCTGCATATTATATAATTGACTGTTAAAATTTGGCACAGTTCGTCACGTGACCTAAATATGATAACACTTCCATGGCCCAAAAACGTGTACACACTATATGGCCTAAATCATGTGGATACCCCTCAAAATACTGTATGGCACTTGATAAAGGAGCGCG
Organism: Lithobates clamitans; assembly: GCA_037952925.1. Taxonomy (NCBI): domain Eukaryota; kingdom Metazoa; phylum Chordata; class Amphibia; order Anura; family Ranidae; genus Lithobates; species Lithobates clamitans. Next base: position 571,351 of record JBBGZY010001584.1, on the reverse strand, counting down.
CATGCCCGTTGAGAGCCTCGCGCATGCTCAGAAACGCCTTACCGCACCGCAGCCGGCTTCTCCGTGCGGAGGTCCGCGGCCATCCGCCCGGTTTACATCCAAGCCTCTTACACACAGATGTTTGACGATACCTGGATTCAGTTCTCCTTGGAAGCTGTTACCCACATACCTTGATGTAAGTGCGAATGTGTGTTTTTATATTGTATTAAACACTTATACTTAGAGGCGCTTTCTCTTTTTTATGATTGCTATGGAGAGCTGACTTCACTCAACAGGAAGCTGCCCTGAGTACTGTGTCTATTGAGATCCCCCTGGCTTTTATATCTGTCTCCCATCACGGAATCTATAGACTTAACAATAGACTTATAATTTATATGTCTCCACCATACAGCATTGGACTATCTTTTATATTAATGGACTTGAGCGCTGCTACATAATACACTTTATCATGGGCAGGAATTGGACACAAAATGGCGAAGGATCTCATCTACCAGCAGGTGGGTTGTCCTATCCAAGAAGAAGTGGGACGGGGACTTGAGCACTTTGGCGCCATTCACAGCCAATCACACGCCCCCTTACAAGCTAGCTGCAAGACTTCACTGAGGCTGTTTCTCTCTGAGTTAATTTGCATTGCAATAAGAAACAAATAGTTCCGCGCTTAGGCAATAAAGGAACTGCAGCCCCCCCAGCACAGAATAACACCTAGGTGAAATTCTAAATAGTATAGAGTACCAAATTGGGTCCTGTGAGTTGACTTCCGGGTTGAGTAGCGGGCAGTGGAAGGCACGCTACACTGCGCTGCACTCCCCACATCTTTGACTGTGTATCAGCCAGCGGAGCACTGTTTGCTCCCCTTTTTATAATCTATTTACAATAAAGCTATGTTTTTTCGGATTCACGCGATGGAGCTCATTTTTGTTTTGTAACATATGGATGTTCATGCCGGGGAGTGACGGGAGGTGATCGGGATACCAGAAAAGGAGAGTAGAACGGAAGACTGTCACCACGGACCACTGCTGCGGGATACGGTTTACAGGCTTGATACCCCTGCAGGGGTGAATTCTTCCGGTGAGTGAGGGCACAAAAGGGGGGTCCTTTGGAAGGCTGGGAGTACTTAGCCCATCAAGAATATTGCTATGTGATTGAAGAGACTCGTTACTGCACTTTAAGAAGAATGTTCTATGGATTTTTTCTTTTGGGGACACTTGTTTTTATGGACTGATTACTTACGTTTTGTTTTGTTTTGTTTTAAACACTATTATATGCACATATGAACATATGCTTTTTATTAATATGTTTTAGCACCATTGATGTACACATTAGCACAGGATTTTACCACTAAGGATTTTTTCAAGTATTTTTTGTATTTTTACAACTATTTTTCTTACATTCATTTATTCACCTTGTTTTGGGATGATTTAATCTGGATCACTCTAATTTTAGTGTTGTAATATATGCGATAACACACACTGCACTTTATATATTGTGGGCATTTTTTACACATACACAAAAAAAAATTTTTCCCACACGTTAGAAATTTTACCATTCCTATATACAAAATATTTTATTTTTTACACTTATATATGTTTTTTGCACATCAGAGTGGACCTAGTAGAACAGCGCCAATTGCCCCAGTTTGCACTGCAATGTTATCTCAATGTGAGTACATAGATGGGTTTAAAATAAATATCTTTTAGAACAAAAATCACACTATGAGAAGCTTCTTTTTGTGATGACCATCCATCCATTCCTCCTCCTGCTGCATGAAGACAGTGGAGGATTGCTTCTTTGCATTTAACACAAGCTGAGCTTGCCTTTCTTGAGTACTATTTTTGTGTGTATTATACATTTTTTTTTGCATAGATATATACCATATTTATCGTCATAAAACACACTTTTTTCCCCTGAAAGTAGGGGGAAAATCACGGGTGCGTGTTATACGCCGACAGCGTACCTCAGAGGGGAAGGAGGGGGATGATTGTCGCCGGAAATCACAGAGCTATCATCTCCTCTCCACTCAGCTCTCTGACACACAGTCCCACCTCCGCCACCGGCTTTGTACCAGTGTTCTGTCTATCACAGGAGCTGGTCCAATGCCGATGGCTGAGGCGGGACTGTGTATCTGACTGCCAACTGAGAGCGAGGACACAGATGATAATGGTTCGGTGATTTCATCCGAGATATGGTGAGCTGCATCGAGGGGGCAGATGGGTGCAGAACAGGCTGCAGATAGGCACACAACAGGCTGCAGGTGGGCACACAACAGGCTGCAGGTGGGCACACAACAGGCTGCAGGTGGGCACACAACAGGCTGCAGATGGGCACACAACAGGCTGTAGATGGGCTCACAAAGAAGTTTTTTTTCCTGAAACTTCCCTCTTAAACTAAATGCCAATAAATACGTTAAGTATATTATTTTGGATTCTATGATATGGTTTTAAAATGATCATAGCGCTGTACTGTAAGAGGGAAACTTTTACTTCATATTTTGTTTTACTTTTATAGAAGAGTGAGAAAAAGTTAAAGCTGAACTGCAGTATAAGCAAATAGTGCCTAATTCCAAAAGCCATGTAAATTCCTTTTGGGAATTTTGGTGTGCCTTGTTTATTTCTTTCAGATATGTAAAGTCACCAAGTGTGAAACTGGCATTGTGCAGGAGCTTTCTGTAATAAAGACCGCTCAATGCTGCTCTCTCTCCTTGTGCAGGGAGACTGGTCCTGTCTCCGCCCCCTCCTGTAGATTTCTACAGGCAGCCTGTAGTGGGTGGAGCCTGATTGGCCTCTCCTACAGCTCTGCTCTCTGTGCAAGCTATATACAACATAGTGATAAGGTCCCAGCTACTTTTTATGGTGATTTCTGGGTTTGCGAAGACATTTGGTGCACACAAAGTGCATTTATATTAATTGTGGATACTGTGGAATATATTTAAATGAATGCTTTGTTCTTGGAGTTCAGCATTAAAACTCCTGGCAATGTTTTAATGCTACCTGTACTCTCCGGTTGCGCTGAAAAACACTTTTCCATTTCCTATTCTTTCCAAAACTAAAACGTTTGCATTTTGGCTAAAGTTAAGTGTTAAACTGTAAGTAACCCCCCCCCCACTTCCTTATCGTTTTCAGCCAAGGAAGCCGCCATCTTTGCCTCTGTTTAATCTACAACTGCCATGATGCTGAACATGTGATCAGTTATGACACTAGCCATTGGATGGTTTGACAGTTTGGTTGAGAGCACAACCAATGGGAGTGTTACATTTCCGGCACGTGCCGGAAATGAAACTGTTTTATGGATGGATTTACTTCCGCTTTAAGCAAGCCACTTTCATATGAATATATAAAAAATATATCAAAAAGACTTTTGTTTTTTTAGAACAAAAGAGATTCTTATATAAGCACACAAAAATAAAACAAAGGACATTTTGGTACAAATTGGGTAATTAGCATACTTCCTCACTTCATTCACTATTTACAGTAATTGTACAGCGCTTTGGAATAGGTTGGCGCTCAGACAATAATAGCCCTAAGTAAATAATGTCCGTTGCATTCTTAAGATAATGAGCGGTATTATTTTTCAGCATATATCAAAGTGTGTATTGTATCGATTTTTCTATCCTATTTCTTTATGTCTTCGCAATCAAGCTATTGTGGTTATTTTCTGCCTTGCCGCATTGTCACTGGCTGTCACAAATGATCGCCAATTTTCTTGTTTTTATAAAGATGTCGCATTGGGCGGTGGGGCTGGTTTCTTTTTCTCCTAAATTTGTCTGCCCTCATTTTTTGAGAGTCAGGTAAGAAAATCTTTGCTAAATGCCTGTGATGAAAACTGCAGCTGCAACCATATTGTTTGCTCTTAGTCACTACGGGATAACGTGAAAAAAGTTTGTTGGGGGGAATGCAGTAGACCAGGGGTGTCAAACTCAATTTCATTGTGGGCCGCATCAGCATTATGATTGTCCTCAAAAGGGCCAGTTGTATCTGTAAGATTAGATGTCCAGCGCATCCCCTCCCCTTACATTAGATATCAAGAGCCACCCCACCATCAGAGGTTGAGTCCTCTACTCTCCCTAACATCACAGTGCACCCCCTTTCCTTATGCTGTTGCTGGGAAGAGGCTGGATGCATTGCTTGCAAGCAGAAAGTAGGGGTCTGGAGGAGAACCAGAGGAGGGCTGCAGCTGCAGGAGAGGTGTGAGGTCCATATGAAATGGCCTGGAGGGCCATATTCGGCCTGGGGGCCTTGTGTTTGACACCTGTGCAGTAGACACTTACCTGAACACTAGTACCTCACTGCATGACAGTGTCTCCCTTGTAATTGTACCCTGAAAAGTGTATATTGTGTCCTGAATTTATCCTAAAAACAGCTTCAATAGTGTACTTCCTGGGCCTAGGCACTCATGTACATCGAGTCTCATAGCTGGACATCTACATGATGCCTATGACTGCTAGTCTCACCAGATTTTGGATGAGATTTGGTGATGTCACTACTGTGTTGCTCACTGTTCTCTTTGCTGGAGAGGAAAATGCATCTGAGCATCTGCAGTGCCAGGATCAAGCAGCCCACATGCAATACTGATGAATGGTCCTTTGGCCTCTACTTGCCTTTTTTTGGGCATAACTCAGGTCCTCTTTAAGGTGGCTTATTGGGACAGGCTAGGTCTTGCAATGAAACAGAAACCCTATGGGCTTTGACTCAATTATAACTTCTGTGACCTATTCCTATGTCTATTGTATGTCACTTGAGGTGATTGTAGCCATATTAGTGCACTTGTGACAGAAACAATTGAGTACTGTCTCTGATACTTTTTTAATTTGCACGTACATACAATTTTTCAGGACAAGCTTTAGGGGTATGTCCTCTTTGCCAAGGTCCTCTTTGCCTCTTTGCAAAGGTGACTGACAGCCAAATTTAAAAGGAAATTCCAATACCTATAATTTAATAGTTAGTTATTATTAGTTAGTTAGTTATCATTTTGAATTTTCGGATTTTCTTTCTTATTTTTTAAATTTCAGATTTTCGAATTTCTGAATTTTTGAATTTCCGAATTCGCGGATTTTCGAATTTACGGATTTACGAATTTACGAAATCATAACGAGTGACCCGAAAAATGAAAAAAAAAAATAAATAAATGAATGAAACGAAAAATAAAATGAGCAAATTTTTCGGCAGTGCACATGTCTAGAAAGCATATATATTTTTTCTTTGTGGATTTATAGATGAGTTTTATCTGGTGTTCTGCATTATTACCAAACAGATGAGACGCTCATGTCCAGGTAGTGATAGTCTTAGTATATCGAGGATACTTCTCTTGCAGTCTGCAGACTGACGCTTGTATTTTGAATGTAATCAACTCACAAGAGCCCAATGAGCCAAACAGAAGCACGCATTCATGTATCTTATGCTGGAAACTTATCGCCCCATCTCACTAATAGGCATGTTACTTCCAAGTCCACTTATGGCAGAAAACAAGCCACTTATTATGTTGACATTCATGCTGTTAAAAACATCAATTACTCCACAACGCGCTGGGCAAGTCGCCTGGGCACGTGTTAATTAGAAGCTCTCTCTTCAGTGTGGGGCTGACAAAGATGCTTTCTAGACAGTCTGGGTAAACCAAAGTGCAGTCAAGGGATGGATGCTCATGGTGAAGTCAGAGCTGATACTTACAGTGATGGGGGATTGTGGGCAGTGGTGGCCCGTTCATTAGGGCCACACGGGCGCCACCTCCCCTATCCATGCGTGTGGCCTCCTGATCTACATACAGGGCACCGGACCATGGATTCCAATGTGGGGGGGGGGGTGTTTTTTTTGAAGCGTGTGATTAGAGCCAGAGGCTCCGATGTGCTTCAAAAAAGGATGGGTTTAGGGGGCGCAGTGCACTGCAAACCGAGCCCATCCAGTTGTGTGAGAATGGCGAATGAATATCCGCTATTCTCACACTAATCCTCCTTTCCGGCCAATCAGGAAGCAGGTCACGAGGCCCGCCACTCGATTGGCTGAAAGGACAGGTGACCCTTTTGGACGCCTAACGCCTAGGAGGAGGAGACGCATGGCGGAAGCTACTGTGCTGGAGGAGAGGACACAGGAGCCGCTGCCCTCAGGATGCCACCTAAATGGAGTAAGTGTTGGGCTGATCGCCAGACACTGAGCGAGTGGGTGGGCAGGGGGTATGTAGTGCCGCCGACCTCCTGGGTGTGTGGGGGGGGAGGGGGCGGACGGATGTTTTAACTTGAAGCACTGGACACTTTATTTGTTTATTTACTTTAAAGCACTGGACACTTTAATTCTTTAGCTTGAAGCGCTGGGCACTTTATTAATTTTTTTAGTTTGAAGCACTGAACACTTTATTTATTTCTTTAGCTTGAAACGCTGGGCACTTTATTTATTTCTTTAGTTTGAAGCACTGGGCACTTTATTTATTTATTTAGCTTGAAGCGCTGGGCACTTTATTTATTTTTTTAGTTTATAGCACTGGACACTTTATTTATTTATTTAGTTTATAGCACTGGACACTTTATTTATTTTTTTAGTTTATAGCACTGGACACTTTATTTATTTTTTTAGTTTATAGCACTGGACACTTTATTTATTTTTTTAGTTTATAGCACTGGACACTTTATTTATTTTTTTAGTTTATAGCACTGGACACTTTATTTATTTATTTAGTTTATAGCACTGGACACTTTATTTATTTCTTTAGCTTATAGCACTGAACACTTTATTCATTTCTTTAGCTTGAAGCGATGGGCACTTTATTTATTTTTTTAGTTTGAAGCACTGGGCACTTTATTTATTTAGTTAGTTTATAGTACTGGACACTTTATTTATTTCTTTAGCTTATAGCACTGGACACTTTATTTATTTAGTTTATAGCACTGGACACTTTATTTATTTAGTTAGTTTATAGCACTGGACACTTTATTTATTTAGTTTATAGCACTGGACACTTTATTTATTTATTTAGTTTATAGTACTGGACACTTTATTTATTTCTTTAGCTTATAGCACTGGACACTTTATTTATTTATTTAGTTTATAGCACTGGACACTTTATTTATTTCTTTAGCTTATAGCACTGGACACTTTATTTATTTATTTAGTTTAAAGCACTGGACACTTTATTTATTTCTTTAGCTTACAGCACTGGACACTTTATTATTATTTTTTTTTAGTTTGAAGCACTCTGCACTTTATTTATTTATTTAAGTTTGAATCACTGGACACTTTATTTATTTCTTTAGCTTAAAGCACTGGGCACTTTATGGAATAGCACTTGAAGCACTGGGCACTTTATGGAATAGCACTTGAAGCACTGGACACTTTTTTTCATTTCCTTAGCTTGAAACACTGTACACTTTGTTCGTCTAATGGCATTTTTAATTAAATTAACATTCGATGCAATTAGTTAATTTATTGATTTATTAATGTGCTATGACACTTTATTAACTTCAGTTGTTTTGCACACATGTGGTCAGTGGCGTCACTAGGGTTGGTGTCACTTGGTGCGGTTAAACATGGTGTTACCCACAACACCACCACTCCATGCGGTAAAACACGGGGTCACCGTGTCAGCATATACGGCTTGCATTTAAAAGATGAATGTATTAATGAATACAAAGCTGTAATATTTGGTGGCTTTTATATCTGCCTAGAGTTCAGCTTTAAAGTGACTTGACTGCAAGGAAAAAAAAAAAAAAAGAGGATAAAAGTAGAACCACGGCTTGCAGTGGAGGACACAACCGGAACTATATCAAATACTGAAGTTTCTTGGATTGCTGGGGATCTGCAAGAGAGTGAAGATTGAAGTCACTGCTCACTGGACTGGTAAGTTTTGTTATTCTTCTTTAGCTGGGTGACATTTTTTTTTTTAGTTACAGCCTCTTTTTAAAGAGGTACTTTATTACCCCTGTATTTTTTTTTTTTGTCCCCCTCTTATCCTCAAAAAATAAACTTACACACTCATTGAATCCAACATTGTCCTGCTGTGATCTTCTGATCTATTGCTGCTTGCTGGCTTCAATGCTGCCATCTTCCTTTGTGACGTCATCAGGGGCTGGCTATCTCTGTATGGTTCAGGCAGCCAGCCCATGGTGATGGCCTCCAGTCCTTTGTTGAAGCTGATGCCTCCTGGGATATGTGACGTGTTTATTCCAGGAGTCTTCAGGTGGGGTGGGGGGGGGATGTCATTCTTGCTAAGGCGAGAATGAAGTGGGGGGTATGGTGAAGTTTAAATTTTTTTTTTTTTAAATTGGCTTTTTATAAAGAAATGTAGGGATGAAAAGTGTTTTGTGAAAGTAAGGGTCCGCTTTAAGAACAGTTTGTTGGTATATTTCAGGCTTCTTTTTGCAAATACCACAACTGCCAGCCTGGCATTCCTTAGCCCGTTAAAACTGTATTCATTCCTGTTGCTATTTTTTTTGCAGCATTTTACATAACAGGACAGGACTGCCATAAACATCTCCTGCAATGTGATTTTTCTGCTGCTCAGAGAACATTTTTTTTTTTCTTTTGGCATGGACTGTCTTTCCTCTTATGGTAATCAAAATTTTCCCTCGGAGTTAACAAAAAAAAAATAAAAAAAGCTCAAGATTTTACAGCGCTGTGACTAAGCAGCTGCAAGGTGATATCAAAATAAAGATGACTAATGCGGTCAGAACAAATTAGTGCTCTCTATTAGACCTTTTATTACTTGTAATGTATGTGAGCTTTGCAGCGCTCCATTGCCAGACATCAGACCTGGCAGTGTATGAAAGAATTTGCCGTGCCAAACAGAGTTGTACTTCTTCCTGCTGATGGAGACGGAGCAGAGAGGAAAAAAAAAAAAAAGTTTTTATTACAGCTTGAAGTCTGTTTTCTAAACGTGTCCCTGTGTCAAGACCGGAGGAAAAAGATACATAAAAAAAAAAAAGCACTGAGATCTGTATTTCTGGTCCCTAAAGAGAACCAGTCGTGGAATTTTTTTTTTTTGTAAAGTTGAGCTATAGGCAGTTATAAAGACACAAAATAATGCATTTATTAACTCGTCCTTAAATGCATTTTCTTGATGCTGATGCACAGACTTGGGGAGGGAGAAGCAGCACAAAGAGCCAATCAGCTGAGCTTTCATGCAAGGAGCATGCTGATAGGAGGTGAGAACAGAGTAACAGAGAGATGAGACCATCCCTTTGCTGCTTCTCCTTTCACTGCTCAGTCACAGGATGTGGGAGACCTGTAAGCCTTACTTATATTCAGCAAAGAAAAATTAGGTCTTCTTTGCTGCCAGACAGGGCTGTATTGGAGAGATGATGCCACTGGGAAGATTTCCCCCCAATTCCTGTCCCTGTGACACCAGGGCATGAAGTTCGGAGGAGTGGTTTTTACTAGGATATAAGGGCATAGACAGCATAGTTTCTAAATTTTCCTTAGGCCCAATTCACATGACAGAGTCTGCCTGCCAGTGGCAGCCGCTCATGCAGGCCCCCCTATCCATGCGTCTGGCCTCCTATCTAAATGCAGGGCACCGGACGAATGGATTTCAATGCGTTTTTTTTTTAAGCACATGATTAAAGCCTGAGGCTCTGATTGTCTTCACGAAAGGGTGGGCTCGGGGCACAGACCACTGCGCCATAGCCAATCCACTTGTGTGACAATAGCGAATTATTATTTGCTATTGTCTTCCTGATTCTCTTCCCGGCCAATCAGGAAGCAGTTCCTGTGACCTGATTGGCCAGGGAGTCTTAGGGCTGTTCGCCCGGGAGGAGAATCAATAGCTCAGCCCCCTGACTCCAAAGTTAATGCCCTGATGGGGGTTTGGTGTTAGTTTGCCGCCCCCTTGAAAATATTAGGCACCTGCTCAGCATGAAATCTCTCCGCTGATCCCCGCTGAGCAAGAGTATTGTTCGTCTGTGTCCGCTCTGCTATGCAGAGCAGACACAGACACAGCCTGCTGTCCTTTATGGGCGGTCCATTGTAAATGGACTGCCTGTCCCTTTACACCCAACCATCATCCGATCAAATCCACTAGACGGATGGGAAACGGATCCCCCAGCCATCTGTTTTTGGCGGACAGGATCGAATGTCAGCGGATGTTAACAAACATTAACACCTGTCGCTCCATAGGGGGCAATGGATGGTCTGATCGGGTCTGCCTAAAAAACTGATAGGCGGATCCGATTGGTCCGCTCATGTGAAAGGGGCCTTACTCTACTTAAATATATTTTTGTTATTGTTTGTGCCCCCATTAGAAAGGTTTCTTTTTGCATCTTGTTCTGGACCATCACGCAGTGAATGTAGGGTGCCGTGGTGACACAGGGGCAGGGCAATGACATCCTACAGTCACAGTCTTCAATTTAGCCAGCCATACAGGGATTGAAATTCGGTCACTTCAGTATGAACCAGATGAATTTTAATCCATGTATGGGTAGAGTGGTTGTATAGAAGTCTACCAATCGACTTCTGTACAAGTGCCCTGTTGGAAAATGTCTGCTTGATTAGCACCGCCGGCTGTAATCTCCCCACTGTCAGAATATAAGGGCACACAAACTTTCAATTTGTTAATGGGGGAATTTTTTTTTGGTTCAACCCCCTGGTTGAGCAACAAAAAAAAAGAATCATCTATGGGCAGCCTTAGTCTTCCTGGTTGAGTGAGGCTGGTAACCCAGAAGACTGAGGACATCTTTTAGCATGGAATAGGTGCTGTGGGGGACAGCTCAGGACTGAAGATGGGTATTGCATTCACACTTTGCCATGATGCTGCCCGCGATTCCAAATCATTTGGCAATCGCTGCAAAATGCACAATGCGCGTTTCTATGCCATTATCCTCCAGTGGTACCCCATATGCGATGCGACGCGATTCTGCCACAATTGTCACGGTTCGTGAGGCAAACTGCGCTTTTTAAAATCTCATGAAGCTTGTCACCCAAAAAGGAGCAGGATCTTCTTTTTGGGTGACAAATGTGCATAGGAAAACACATTCAAGCAAACAGGTTGGCCCTATGCGACACACAGAAAAGGAGCAAGAGCAGGAGCTTCTTTTCGGGTGGCAAACGTGCATAGGGCAGCCCATTCAAGCGAATGGGATGGCCCTATGCGACACCCAGAATTGTGCTTTGAAAATCGTGTTATGGGAATGCTAAATTCCCGCTACGTGATATGAAAATGGGACATTAAAGATAGCGTTTGCTATGACGAAACGTGTCCGGTGGAGCCAGCAAGTAGACGAAGGTAGGCTTTGCCCAGGCTTAGCAGAAGACCAGATGCTTATACCCTAATGCACGCTATATTCCCTGTGTGGCTATTTTGTTATGTAAATGCATTTTAACCATTTTAATGAATTGGAAGACTGGTTTTTCTACACTATGCAAGGTTTCTCTTTCTATATGTGTTCCCATTTTTGGAGCTGTTTATGGGTGTGAGCATATGAAGATTATAGGATACCTGATGGTGTTTGCACCATGAGCGCTATATGACCATTCTTTAATTTGGGGTCATATATTTGGTAAGGTATAAATGTACACACAGTGGTGATTGCGGAGGTGCTTTCCTTTCCCTCTCTACTGGTGGAAGACTACTAGTTGAGGATTCTATTGCTCTATGTTTGGAGTGCCACTATATGCTGCCATCTTGCATTGTTATTTACTCAACTTTTTCACTTTGATTTGTAAAAGAGATGGACACTTTTAATTTACATCAACCACTTTTATTATCATTTATTATTTTCATTATATAAGTTGGTAAATGGGCACAGGTGTTTGTAATTTTTTTTTTTGATTGACGATAATTTATTATCATAGTTTTTTTTATAGCGCTGCACTTTTTTTGTATAAAATGTTTTGTGTGCCTGGACAGTCCCTCTCCTTGGGCACACTCTAAAATAAAATCGTGATGATGGCCACTTTTATTATCTCACAGGTCTGAGTCCTCTGGTCCTTAGGGCCCTTTTGAAATCTAATGCCATGCATACTTTCTTATGCAATTTGAGATTTGAGACTCATGCCTCAAGATGACAGAATTAATGACTCATAGGGATCACCAACACTTCATGGCTAAAAAAAAGAAAAAGAAAAGAAACCAATACTAAAAATACCATATAATATATTTAGCAAAAAAGGCTTGTATAAGCCAACAGAATAAAGTCAGTTGAAGGTGGACCACCCTTTTAATGAACTTGTATCACACAAACCCCTCTAGGAAATGATCTGGTGAAGGAACATTCTGGTAATTGGACAAGGAACATAAAGAGGCAATCCTGAACACAAGTGGTGTGAGTCAGTCCCCGAGGACATCATTTACCACTCACCCAGCCATGACGATGAAAAAATCCAGCCTGTTCCAAGTATCTCCCAGGTAACACTTCTGCCCAAAGATGCCCAACGCGATCATCTTAATGAACATTTCCACAGCAAAGAAAGCGAAGATGAAGCCATCAAATGCCTGGAGCAAAGAAGAGAAGAAACACCCTTATTGCAGCCAATTTTATTTATACTTTGAGCAATGGCTTTTCTAAAATAAATACACCCAGTGACCTTAAAAAGGCATCTATAATAATGGTTTGTATCATTGAAAATGCACAAATTGTTTTTCTGTTGTATATTGTAAGCCCTTTTTTAATAAAAAATAAATTTTTAAGGGCTTGGATAAATTTTATTGATTTTTTTCATCTTTTAAAGTTATAATAGCCTTTTTTTGGTAAATTGCGGATAGTATAGGGAAGGGTTAGAACCCGGTGCCCTCTCTGGGATGATTCACCCCCTCTATTTGTCCTGGTGAACATTGGCAAAATTTTAGGTCGCCACTGAAAACAGGAGTAGAAGGAAAATCTTCCAACGGAGGCATTGGTTCTGGTGACAACTGTCTAAGGCTCCGTTCACACCTAAGTGTTCCATAAATGTGGGAATAGATCATGCGTTTTTGTGCCTGTTGCGCTTGCAGTACCAATCATTGGTAATGGCACCTCAAACTTGGCAAGCAGATGTGCCACAAACGCACCAAAATGCACAGTTAAAAATGCACAATTAATTGTGCAAAGCTAAATTAAAAAAAAAAAAAAAAAAAGATGTACAGTAGCTTCTTTGTTATGCTTGTTGCATGTAGGAAAGCCCATTGAAATGAATTGGTTGCCCTATGCTTGTAGCACGTAAACAAGCAAAAACAATTAACAAAAAAACGCACCAAAACGCACACTCAAGAGATACTGGGTGTGAACATAGCCTTAGAGGGATTTATCCCTTTTTGAAAGATTTACCTCAATTGCTTTTGTTTCAGCAGGACAGGAAGAAAAGAAAAGGGGAATCTCCCCAATGGGAGATGGTAAAAAACAAAACAAAAAACAAAACAAAAAACTGCAGAGTTTAACCATTACCTATACCATCCATGATAAAAAAAATGGCTTTAGATACACTTTCAAATTGAAGTGTTTTTTAAATGATTATTTGTAAAATGTTTTTGTTTCATAAATCTTGTTACACAAATAAACAGTTAATACATAATAAAGGATTCCTAGAGCACCATGGATTAGCTGAAGAAACAGCATTAGAGAAAGGTGTTAATTTACTAAAACTTGAAAATCTGATACAGCTGTGCATGGTAGCCAATCAGCTTCTAACTTTAGCTTGTTCAATTAAGCTTTGACCCAAAAAAACAACCTAAAACCTGATTGGTTTCTATGCAGAGCTGCACCAGATTTTGCGATCTCCAGTTTTAGTAAATCAACTTCAAACTGTCTATGTTTAAGCTGGCATTCACTGAAATTGCCAACTAAGCTATCCGATAAGGAGTAATTCACAGCTATGCATTAAAGTGATTGTAAAGTCTTGTTTATTTTCCATAAAAACAACAAACATGTTATACTTACCTGCTCTGTGCAGTGGATTTGCACAGAGCAGCCTGAATCCTCTTCTTCTTGGGTCCCTCTTCTGTGCTCCTGTACCCTCTCTCCTGTCGAGTGCCCCCACCGCAAGCAGCTTGCTATGGGGCACCTGAGGTGAGTCACAACTCCCTGTGTCCATTCAGATACAGAGCCACGGCCTGGCCCGGCCCGACCCCTCTCTCTCCTGATTGGCTGACTGACTTTGGTTGACAGCAGCGGGAGCCAATGGTGCCGCTGCTGTGTCTTAGCCAACCAGGAGGGAGAGTCTCATACGCTTTCGTCCCACACTCCAAAGACATGCTGGTAGGTTAATTGGCTCTTTTCTAAATTGGGCCTAGTATGTGTATGTATGAATGTGAGTTAGGGGAACTTAGATTGTAAGCTCCTTGAGGGCAGGGACTGATGTGAATGTATAATACAGTGCATCCGGAAAGTATTCACAGCACTTCACTTTTTCACATTTTGTTATGTTACAGCCATATTCCAAAATGGATTAAATTCATTTTTTTTTCCTCAAAATTCTACAAACAATACCCCATAATGACATGATGAAAGAAGTTTGAAATCTTTGCAAATTTATTAAAAATAAAAAAAAAATAAAAAATCTCATGTACATAAGTATTCACAGCCTTTGCCATAATACTCAAAATTAAACTCAGGTGCATCCTGTTTCCACTGATCATCCTTGACATGTTTCTACGACTTGATTGGAGTCCACCTGTAGTAAATTCAGTTAATTGGACAAGATTTGGAAAGACACATACCTGTCTATACAAGTCCCCACAGTTAACAGTGCATGTCAGAGCACAAACCAAGCCATGAAGCCCAAGGAATTGTCTGTAGACCTCAGAGACAGGATTGTACGGAGGCACAGATCTGGGGAAGGGTACAGAAAATTTTCTGCAGCATTGAAAGTCCCAATGAGCACAGTGGCCTCCTTCATCCGTAAATGGAAGAAGTTTGGAACCACTAGGACTCTTCCTAGAGCGGGCCTTCCGGCCAAACTGAGCGATTGGGGGGAGAAGGGTCACACCTTGAGTTTGCCAAAAGGCACCCGAAGGACTCTCAGACCATGAGGAACAAAATTCTCTGGTCTGATGAAGCAAAGATTGAACTCTTTGGTCTCAATGGCAAGCGTCATGTCTGGAGGAAACCAGGCCCAACAGTGAAGCATGGTGGTGGCAGCATCATGCTGTGGTAATGTTTTTTTAGCTTCAGGAACTGAGAGACTAGTCAGGATCGAGGGAAAGATGAAAGCAGCAATGTACAGAGACATCCTTGATGAAAACCTGCTCCAGAGCGATCTGGACCGCAGACTGGGGTGAAGGTTCATCTTCCAACAGGACAACGACCCTAAGCACACAGCCAAGATAACAAAGGAGTAGCCACAGGACAACTCTGTGAATGTCCTTGAGTGGCCCAGCTAGAGCCCAGACTTGAACCCGATTGAACATCTCTGGAAATGGCTGTGGACCGATGCTCCCCATCCAACCTGATGGAGCTTGAGAGGTCCTGCAAAGAAGAATGCGAGAAACTGTCCATAAATAGGTGTGCCAAGCTTGTAGCATCATACTCAAAAAGACTTGAGGCTGTAATTGGCGCCAAAGGTGCTTCAACAAAGTATTAAGCAAAGGCTGTGAATACTGAATACAGTATATACATGGTATTTTTTTATTTTCAATAAATTTGCAAAGATTTCAAACAAACTTCTTTCACCTTGTCATTATGGGGTATTGTTTGTAGAATTTTGAAGAAAATAATGAATTTAATCCATTTTGGAATGGATACACTGTATATGTAAAGCACTGCGCAAATTCACAGCTCTATATAAGTACCTGTAATAAGTAAAAAATAAAAATTCAAACTAAGTGGTAGCGCTCATATACAGCGCAATAAAGTGCGTTCTATTAATACGCATTACTACTATCGCATAGATGTGAATCTAGTCTTACATTATACAGTAAGGTGTGCAGCACTGGTAAAATATCTGAGAAAATAATTGATCAAAGTGAATTGTTTTACTATATACTGAATGCTTGCCTTCTCTGATCTTTCATTGGTGCTCTACACTGGTGCTCCACACATTTTATCAACTTTTTTGGGTTTCCTTTACCAGCCCAAAACTTTTAGGAAGTACCGCTGATTCAAACACTGCCATCCGTAATCCAAAGATCCCCGAAAAGGGAGGAGTCACTTTTCTGAATCATTCACATTTTGTGAGTAAATTACTGCTTGAGCTATTTAGCTCTGTAAACAAATCAGGCCTATAAGAAGACTGAGCAAAACAAACGTCTAAAGCTCCCTATGTTGGATAAAAATAAGAATGCAAATTGTTACTATGCAATTTTTCATATTTGCCTGACCAACAAAAAAAAAATATCTTCTATATCTAATATGTAAATAAATAAATAATAAATACATTAATAAACAATATAGAAAGCCACTACACATATGTATTACCATTACTTTTTTTCCCAACCCCATTCCAGCACTGTTTTAACTGTACTTTCTGCAGCTTCTGAAAGCCTGGTTTGTACAAATGTCACACTGAATTACACAGGGGTGTATTTATGAAAAATCTGCAGCGCTATTTGTCCTGTGAAACTGTATGTACATTAATTCCGTGCAACTGGGGCCAAAAACAAATGTTATTAGGCCATTTGCACTTTAGGCTGAATGTTATTCATATACACAGACTAGAGTGAATAATGAAAATGTCACACTATGGCCACTTGATGGAGCTAATGATCATAGTAAATAAGTACTTATTTCTGATGATCATGAGCTCCATCTAGTGGCCATAATGCAATATCTTCCATGACTTGCTCTCTTCTGTAGAAATGAATAACAATCGACCTGGAGAGAAAACAGCTTAGTAACATTAGTTTTGCCCCTGTTTGGTAAATAGCCATGCATATTTTTTTTTTTTATAAATACACCCTATATTATAAAAATATTGAAACACACACAGATGACAAACATTACAGAAAAAAAGTCCTAAATATGGTAAAAAGGAAAAAAAAAGGTACACAGTCATGGAAGCACACCATAAAATTGAGTTTTGTCATGGGAAAGGGTGCTATTTTTGGACATGACATTGGGTTATCCTTTGTCTTTGGTTTAGACACAAATAATGATGAGCCTTGTTTTCTATAACTTGTTTTCTTTATACGGTTGGTGGGTTTAGTTGCTCCTTGATTATCATGACTCATTAGGAGCGTTCTAAATGGATGTGGGAGTCAGTAGTCATAATCGGCATGCCCTAATTTCTTGTAAATAAACCTGGTTTAGACTATAAAAAACACGTACAACAACAAGGACTGGGACTTCACAACAGGAGCTACAAATTTAAAGGAAACCTGTCACTAGAGCAAACTTGTCAAGCTAGCCTTTACAGGAGAGACTAGGCACCGCCTGGAAGGGCTATATGGACCTCATAGGCCTATGCCTAGGATGGCTGGATTTAGTGGGGCAGCATCAAATCACAGCTTATTGCAAGCTGTGATCATTTTTCCTTATTTTATTTATGGTCACCTATGGACATTTGTGGCTGCATTCCGAGAACTATAGAGGAACGGGGAGTACAGGAGATGTGAAGAGGAGTCAGAAGGCAGCCTTTCTCAACCTTTTCAAAACAGAGGAACCCTTGAAATTACTTTCTGGTCTCAGGGAACCCCTGCTAAAAATTACTTTATCTACAACTTATGATAAATTAATGTGATGGTCATTGGGAAGAATTACCTCCTTGTAGATAGCAAAAAAGATCATTGGTGTTAGTGGGAACTTATCTGAGAAGCAAAAACGGCTCATTGCTCAAGGAACCCCTAGTAACCTCTGGAGGAACCCTACAGTTCATGAACACATCTCTTGTTTGATGGTCTCTACAGCTAAAATGTAGCTGTGAATATAAAGCAGACCCCATGCTGCCAACTAAGCATTTTAGCATTTATTTTTATTACAATTATTATATAAAATAAGGGGCAGAGTTGTAAAAAAAAAAAAAAGATATCATCAAGTGTATCTAGGGCAGCATGGAGTCTAAATACAACCTCTCACTAAGTTGAGCTGAGGCCCCTCTTTGCATGGGCGTGATCCTCAGCTTTGACTTTTGTACAGTCAAAATATACATACCATGGGTACCTGGGTTAAAGGGGAAGTGTTTCATAAAGCAAACCCACAAAATGTGTGAAGTTTAGTATCCGCTGTAAGCTTTATTTTAATATGGTTCATTAGCGACAGGTGTGCATTTTAAATCTTCCCTTCAGGCTTGCACAATTGTACAGGCTTATCTCCTCTAATGAAATTGCTTACACTGATTACACTGCACACTGTGAGCTTCTTCTGTGCATTAGAAGCAGATAGAGACCATCGCATTTCCTGGCTGTAGGATATACAGCATCCAGGGGTCTCCAAACTATGGCCCTCCAGTTGTTCAGGAACTACAATTACCATCATGCCTAGTCATGTCTGTGAATGTCAGAGTTTTACAATGCCTCATGGGACGTGTAGTTCCACAATAACTGGGGGGCTGTAGTTTGGAGATCCCTGGCCCTTCCCTCCCCACTGGATTTCAGTTCTTCCAATCATGGAAGCTCAGCATCACATGTGGGTGTTACCTAGGGCGGTCATAGGGTTCCTCTGTGCCTTCAGTCTCTGGTTTCTGCTTGTAGGCGGAGCCTACAGTGTTGCATTGCAAGGGTTGATCCTTGGTTACTGTGGGGTTAACTGTGGACTGCATCAGCGGTGCGTCAGCCTGAGGTTGGGTCAGTTCCCGTTAGAGCAGTGGTCATCAACCCTGTCCTCAGGACCCACTAACAGGCCAGGTTTGCAAGATAACTGAAATGCATCACAGGTGATATCATATGCTGCTCAGTGATTGCAGTATTCTAGTCTGCATCTGCCCAAGGTAATACATAAAACCTGGCCTGTTAGTGGGCCCTGAGGACAGGGTTGATGACCACTGCGTTAGAGGGTATATACTGTAGGTGAGAAGAACTTGTTCCCTGGGGCTCTTTCTATGGTGTTGGTGCAGCACAGTGTACCCGTGGTTTTTCGTGCGGGTTACCCATGGTTTCCCATTGGCTTCTATTAGATCACACATTTTTTTGTGCAATTTCTGAAATCGCAATAGAAGTTCTGCATGCTACATCTTTGGTGCGCTTTCAGAAAATGCACCAAAAACACACAATCTAATAAAAGTTTATGATAAATCTGCACGAAAACCATGGGTTCACTGTGCTGCACCTGCACTTCGCCAAACCGTAACTATAAAAGGGGCCTTAAAATGGAGCTTTGCTAGCAGTCCTTGAATAGGTCTCAACTGCTGCATTATTGACCTGTATGGTATCTGACATCTATGTGTCAAGAATTAAATATAGTAAACAAGTTCCATTATTCAGCAAAGTCTGGTCTGCTCACTATATAAGGAAATCAAGTGTGTGCTTTTACAGTGAATGATGATGGGGGATGAAGTGTAGAACCATGGTAATAATAAGCATCAAATAAAATGGAACATCCACAGTTACAAGAAAAAGTATGTGAATCCCTTGGCATTAACCGGTTTTCTGCAGTAATTTGCCATAAAATGCGATTTGATCCTCAAGTCACGACAATAGACAAACACAATGTGCTTAAGTGGAAAATGCACCTTTTGGAGTGGCCCAATCAGAGCCCAGAACTTAACCCCATAGAGATGTTGTGAAATGACCTCAAGAGAGATGTTTACACCAGATATCCTACAGTTAGTTCCTGCAGTTTTGTAAAGAAGAATGGTCAAAATGTCCTCCTAAACATTGTGCAGGCCTGAAAGCACTTGCTTGAAGTCATTGCTGCCAAATGAGGTTCGACCAGCTATAAAGCGCATGGGTTCATTTACTTTTTCCTCCAATACTGTGAATGTTAAATGGGTATGCTCAAAAAAGACATGAGAAATTATATTTTTTCTGTGTTATCAGCTTAAGCACATTGTGTTTGTCTATTGTTGTGACTTAGATGAGGATCAGTTCATATTTTAAAGGTAAATTGTTGCATGAAACCAGTTAATTCCAATAGGTTCACATACTTTTTCTCACCACTGTACATAAAGAATGCGGTGCAGCCAATTGGTAAGAGGGAGCGGTGGTGGCTGGTGATGGAAGCCCTGAGGGGTGAATTGATGAACATTTGATCCACCCTTTCTAGTGGCTGGGACCCTACCTTATGGCCCACATGCGGAACAGAGCTTTCCAAAGGTCGGGCCTGGACCAAGAATGTGCAAGGGCCTTGAAAAGTGTTCAGTGGCCTCCCTCCATACCCTCAAGCAGTATACTTTAGTGTAAGAAATGGTGGAGGATATTTGGTTGTCCTCTTAATGTCTCCGTGGTCAATGTCGGGACAGCTGTCCCTGGCAGGTGAACAGACCTGTTCCTTCTGGTGTGAGGCCTGGAATAGTGGTTTGAACAATGGCTACAAGGGTACATTACCATAAAATGTTGTTGGTTGGCATGCAGGTCTACAAAATGCCAACACGATATTTAATTACAGTGGGAGTGAAGGCATTGTGCACACGCCAGTAAAGAATGGCCTGTCAGAACAGTGAGTGTACCGACCTGCAGATGGCTGGTCCTATAAGTTAAGCTTGGCATCAATTGTCAAAAGCTAAGATGTCACTATTGGATGAAGTAGCCTATTAATGTGTTTGAGCCACCCCTACATTATGTAGGAAGGATGAACTGTCTCCATATAAAGCCAATGGGCTCAGTAACAAGGGTTATATTTTATGTGCCCCGGGCCATAGCAGTGAATGATGCGGCGGTCATGTTTTTGGATAAGCAGCGAGATGCAAGCGAGGTAAAACAGATACACCATCTTATCTCCCATAAACACATTAGTAAACATATACGTACATCCACTACGCATACAAATTCCATCATATCAATTTTAATGGTAGAGAATGCCCTGCGGAATAGCTGTATGAGGAGGTCCGTGCTTACCTTAGGCATTATTTCTTGTTTATAGCAAATTATAGGCAATCAATACATCACAGCTTGTTACAATAAATTCCCTTTATTTTATGCCCCGGGTGTTCCAGAGAAATAAGTGGACCTTGAACACAAGCAGTCATGAGGAAGAAAATGCGTCTTAAATGTCTAGATGAATTTATTAGAATGGCCATAGGGTTATCCAGAGAATACTCAGGAAGTGAGGCGTGCAGAGGACAATTGCTTCCCCCTAAGGAGGGAGGGGCTGGGAGTAAGCTGAGGCCTACACAGTCATTAAAGTAGAACTGTAGGGAAAAGGTTTTTTTTTTTTTCATTTGAGATAATAATAAAGGGTTATATCCCTTTTTTTTGCACATGGACAGGAAGTGAGAGGAAATCCCTCAAAAGAGATAAAAAAATCTGGTTGTCATAACAAGTGTCCCCATTGGAAGTTCTTCCCTCTCTTCCTGTTCTTGTGACAACCCAAAATGTGGGATTTGATATCACTTTCGGAGATAACAGTAAACAGGACCAAAAGAAAGGGTGGATATACGTAACGGGGGGCACATACAACAACCAAAACTGACAGGGGTTTGAAAGTGACACTAAAGCTTCATTTTTTTTCTATTTAAAATAACAAACATATCATATTTACCTCCACTGTGCAGCTCGTTTTGCACAGAGTGGCCCTGAACCTTGTCTTCTGGGGTCCCTCAGCGGCTCTTGTGGCTCCTCCCCACATTAGATAACCCCCTGGGAGAAGCGCTCTCCCGGGGGGTTACCTTGTGGGCACGTTCCCGAGTCATTCATTCGGCGTCCATAGAAGCCGAATGTATGACTCGGCCCCACCCCTCGGCACCTGGGTCATTGGATGTGATTGACAGCAGCGGGAGCCAATGGCTGAGCTGCTATCAATCCATCCAATCAGGACCCGAGACACCAGCTTTTGCCGGTGTGCTCGTCCCCGGGACGAGATAGAGGGGCTACAGGTAAGTAAAATGTAGGCTCGGGGGGGCTGCAGCATTAAAGGAGGTTTTTCACCTCAATGCATAGAATGCATTGAGGTGAAAAACCTTGAAGAATACAACCCCTTTAATCCCTTTCCAGTGTATCCAAAACTTAAAAACAAAAGTTTGGCCTTGGACCAACCAGATCAACTCTGATTGGTCAGCGCCATTACAGCGAACTGATCTGGTTCGTCCCGGAAATGCTGCACGGAGAACAGCAGGAATTTCAAATCCCCTGACTGCTGGACCATCTTCAGGGGTGCTGACAGCTAGGCAACCTCCAGAGGTAAGTACAGCAGCGACCAGGGGGTGGGGAGGATGTACAGTATTAGGCCCCTTTCACACAAGCGGTCCGATTAGGTCCATCTGTCCGTTTTTCAGGTGGACTCGATCAGATCCTCCATTCTCCTCTATGGGCAGTCAGATATAAATGGACAGCCAGTCCATTTACATCCGACCATCCATACAGCAGAGCATGCAGGCATGTATGGAGCTGGAATAAAATGTAACCGAAGGACATACATAACAGGGAGGAAGGAACTACCAGGCTATAACAGGTTAAAGTTATGAGGTTGGATATAATAGTCTAAGGGGGCTCTTACCTGACTGGACGAGCTACGAGGTGATGGGGAGGAGCTGTATAGATAGTAGTTGAGGGGAGGAGCCCTGGTGAAGAGGTCTGTTTACAGTTCTGGAAGAAGACGATCGCTGGCAGTTGGGGTCCTTGATGAGGGTACACAACATGGGGTATATTACTGAAACGGTGGGACCCATCTCAGGTATTGAGTCCTCCTGGTTGGTCTGGTTCAATCTAAACTGATAAGGTAGTTAAGGGGGTAGGGGTCTGTGGTCAGTTAGGGTAGTCCTTGAGGCGGTGTTTGGCGGCTGGGGACAGAACCTAACTTAGCGGTACCACAGATTCCAAAGTTGTGGGAGGTGGTATCGTCAAGGATCTGCAACCAGATATTCGTCTTTGAGCTGGAGTATTTACAAATGTTTTATGTTAATTATGGTTTCTGGTTTAATAAAAGGCTGAACCGGCCATTTAACTCCAACACAGTTTTGGCGCTCCAAGAGCGCTTTACTGCAGGAGAATCTTCCCGCCACGATTGCAGACTGACTGCTCCAACACTCTGCGCTCCAAGAGCGATCTACTGCAGGGAAGTCTTCCCATCACGATTGCAGACTGGCAGAGGTGAGAGCTGCCAGCGGTGACAGCCCTCTGTCCACATAGACAGAGGGCTGTCTATGTGGACAGCTTTACCTTGGATGCCTGGATACTTAGATGTGCCTATTTTAATCATCAACCATGTGAGTTGCTAAATGTTGTACCTTCATTAAATATAAATATATTGCTAAACTTAGAGGCTTAATTAATAAAAATGTAGCGCTAAGTAATAAAAAGCAATAAATCAATAACAATATACCAACAGTATATCAAATTGTGCAAGCATGTGATGAAAACATTAATCATATACTGATAAATCACAAAAATGTAATGAACGTGAAAAAAAAAAAATATATATGTGTAATATATAAAAACACAAAATGGAAAGTCCCAAAGGTCAAAACCGTAAGGGTAAACATATATAAAGTCCACCGCAAAAAAAGTTGTTGTTCAGAAGTGGGATGCAATGGCCATGGTGGGCACACAGAGCACCAGGGATAGTGTATCCTCCACCCAGGGTAAGGGGTATATACTCTTACCGGAAGAAGTGGACTTGCATGTCAGCAACAGTGAGTCAATGACGCTTGAATGGCCCAGTCAGCGAAATTCCAAGATGGCTCCAGGAAATCCAGCAAGCTCCAAGGATGCATCCAGGAAATCCAGCAAACTCCAAGGATGGATCCAGGAAATCCAGCGATATCCAAGGATGGATCCAGGAAATCCAGCTAGCTCCAAGGATGGATCCAGGAAATCCAGCAAGCTCCAAGGATAGATCCAGGAAATCCAGCGAGCTCCAAGGATGGATCCAGGAAATCCAGCAAGCTCCAAGGATGCATCCAGGAAATCTTGCGGATGGACGTGAGGCTGGAACTAAGATGGTGAACAGCCAAAGTGGAAAGCCAAACACTCTCATCGGAGGAGATCTGCACAGCACACCTGAGTGCAGACACCAAACCGGAACCGGTTGTGATTTATCAGTGTATGATTAATGTTTTCATCACATGCTTGCACAATTTGATACACTGTTGTTATATTGTTATTGATTATTGCTTTTTATCACTTAGAGCTACATTTTTATTCATTTTCCATTTGAATTTTGTCACATTCCATGGTTTCCTTTTCTTGTTTTCACAAACTTGGTTAGCGCAGTATTACCCCCCATTTACACTCTACACTTAGAGGCGCCTCTCTTCTCTTTTATACTCTGTAGCTCCTGCTGAATTTTGCTTCTAATCCCCATTTGGAGGCTTCCATTTGTGGATGTACATTTTATGTTTACACAACCTATCACATTGCTATGATCTTTGTATATGAAGAAGCATGATTGGATGCGAAATGCGTAGAGGCTTCTGGGTAACGCTGATGCCCCTTCCTGCCCCAACCCGCACCATATCGAGGCTTGGACCGCATGTTGATCCCGGGAGACGGAACGGCGTCTGCTAACCCCAAAAGTATTGCTGGAAAGACTCAGTGCCGGTCTATAGGCACCATACTTGTGAGTGAACATTTTTTATATCTATTCCATTGATTGAATAAAAGCATAATATGTTGCGCAATGATGGCTGTTTGCTTTCTATGAGATCCTGAGATCATTGTGGAGATGTATGGAGTGATTACTGGCATACTGTTTGGAAACCTTCAGATATATCCATATGAGTGGAGTGGTTACCCCAGGCGTAAACCAAAGGCGTCTTTTTATTTTATCTCTGGTGAGTGTTTATTTTAGAAGGTGGTGGTGATCCACGAATTTGTGAAAGTTTTCCAATCACGAATGTGGATTTGTGGATGTGGGATTCGGATGACCAGTTCTTGAAGAGGTATACTGGTATTGTCTTTATTCGCTAAACACATTATTTTGATTTATTCACTAATATTTTATATTAAGGGAAAAATTATTATTTTTCTTATATCACCGTAGCCCATTAATTATGCACTTGATTGAGTTTATGAATTATCGATACATATTATTCACTGCTTTTGTTATATGGTAACATATGTATATTATTTAGGGTCAGCGCAGTTACACTTTTATGTATAACTGGTTGTGGAACGAATCATCTGAGTTTCCATTATTTCTTATGGGGAAATTCGCTTTGATATACGAGTGCTTTGGATTACAAGCATGTTTCCGGAACAAACTATTAGATTGTAAACTCTTCTGAGCAGGACCCTCTTAATCCTCTTGTATTTTATTGTATTATAAAATTTTATTGTCCCCCTTTTATATTTTAAACTGCTGCGTAAACTGTCAGCGCTATATAAATCCTGCATAATAATAATAATAATAATAATAATAACTATGCTCGCAATCCAAGGTTTTGCTGTATGTTTTACTGTATTTGGCAGTGACAGTATTTTCCTAATTCACTTTATTTTTTATGAATGGATAACATTTGACCTGGTGAGAAAATAGTCTAATAATATTGTATTTTGCCTCTGTTGCAAAAAAAGAATGTGCATTCAGTTTCATGGGATGAATACCTCTGCAAATATTGTTAATCCCTTAGTAGAAATATAATTTTATGAACATTAACACTGGCTGATAAGATATTAATCAAGCAGATCTATTTTCCAATTTCTTGTGTGAATAAGACACATAGTGGCATTCAACAGGCCCCAGGATGACGTCAGGTGTGCCGAAACGCGTAGGGAGGAGCGACGTGCTGACGTCACCGCGTTCCCGCAGGTCCCGGAGTGACAGGCTCCTATCGAGAGCCAGCCGGCTCGTTTATACTGCAATCTCTTATTGTTTTAACTGTCAATGCAATCATTTTTTATTTAAATAAAGTAACCTAGGATTTTACACTATGGAAGGTTTTATGTCTTCTTGGAGATCAATGGGCAACACGCGCCCCTGAAAGATTACATTCTGTGAAGACGCTGGGATCAGTGGACTATTTAAAACATGATATAATCAATTAATCAATCAATTTTTATTTATGTACGGAGTCACTTTATATATATAATTTAGCATTATTAAGGTTTATTGCTAGTATTCACTCACATGAGAGCATAGCGCAACTTAATATAGAAAGTTATTTTCTAATTTCTATCTAAATAAAAAAAATCAATAAACGGCTTGCACATTTCATAGGCAGTGTTTTTTGTAAAGGTGAACTATCTTTTGAAACAAATGTCATCCAGATCATCCAACGTCATTGTTGGGACCTGTGGAATAATCTGGGTAATATCAGTATTCATGCGATGGAAGAGGAAGCGTGGAAACCCCCGGAATAAATGAAATGACTGATTTATAAATCTCGGCGTCTGACAAATCTAGGTTTATTTACTGTCGGCAGCACGGGGATTGTTTTAAATATGAATTTTGTTTGTTTCTCGGTGAGTCCGCTGAGGATTTCTGCAGCAGCCCAGTTATGTCATTCCTTCGAATAAAACACATTGATTCTAACTAGAAGCAACAGGAGTGAGACTTGTAAGGTAAGCAGGAGCGGTGCTGGGAAAATACAGCTGGAAGATTTCACCGCTAAAGCTTCCCCAAGACATCGGCCCACCACAATCCACCTAAAGCTGAAATATTACTTCGGGTAAGAATGGCCCTTTTATTTTCTGTGGAGCAAGGCGCACCCAGTTTGCCAATTTACGAAAAACACTGCAGAGAATAGACATGTGCACTGCCGAAAAAAAAATAAAATTGTTTTCATTTTCGTTTCATTTGTTTTTTGCTTTGTTTTTTCGTTTTTTCGGGTCATTCATTATGATTGCAATTCGAAAATTCGTAAATTCGAAAATTCGAAAATCCGAAAAGAAGAAAGAAAATCCAACAATTCGAAATGAAAAACGAACTAATAAATAAATAACTAATAATAACCTAACTATTACTAACTATTAAAATCTAGGTATTGGAATTTCCTTTTAAATTTGGCTGTTAGCGAACGTAACGAATACCAATTTATCCGAAGTTATGAATTATCCAAAATAACGAATGCCGCATCGTTTCGTGATAGAGTGACATCATCCAGGGGCCCCTGGATGATGTCACTCTATGACGAAACGCTGCGTAGGGCAGAGCGACGTGTTCTCGTCACCTCCCATTGCTGCTGTTGTTTCCAGTAGGACGGGCTGTCTGTGAGCTTCCGGCCGGCGCTCCAGACTACACTACATGACTACTATTGTCTACTAACATGTGAGTTTAACCTTTTACTTATCTAATAAAGTCAATGATTTTACACTATATGGAGCCTTTTTTTCCTTCTATGACCGTATCTGCAATGCTGTGGGCTGATGTCTGAGTACCTGTCAGTGTGAACATCTTTAGCCTGACCCTGCAGTCTTTGATGTCCCGTCTCGGTATAAGGTCTCTGATCCATTGGTCGTGGTTCGAAGCAGTATTAACAAACAGCTTTCTCTGATCCTCTGTAATGGGGGATCATGAGTTTCTGGTAAGCGGCCAGTCTGATTTCACAGTGGTGGAGCAAGCACGCTTTTTTCTTCTCACAGCAAGAATTTATGTTTTTTTTGGAACTTTTTAAGATACTTTCATACTACTTGGGTGATTTATTTTTTATACATGGACTTTTTATTATCACTTTATTTTTGGATTGATTATTCATTTGACATGTGTTTTGTATATTATGTATACACTAAAGGGGAACTCTTCACTTAGTTCTAAATATTTGGTTTGGTGATGATGTGTATGATCACCAATCTGTTTTAGCGCGATTCAACCCCCCCTTTTTTTTTTTCTGGATAATTCATAACTTTGGATAAATTCGTATTCGTTACGTTCACTAACAGCCAAATTTAAAAGGAAATTCCAATACCTATAATTTAATAGTTACTAATAGTTAAGTTAATATTAGTTAGTTACTATTTCAGATTTTCGGATTTTCGAATTTCCAAATTTTTGAATTTACGAATTTTCAAATTTACGAATTCACAAATTTACGAATTTTTGAATATTCGAATTTACAAATATTCGGAAAAATTAATTAAAGCGGGGGTCCACCTATCTATCGTTTTTTTTTTTTTTTGAGTTCATTCACAAACTTTTCTTCTCAGCATTACATACTCACATATTGTGTGTAATATGTCCGCCTGTGTCAGATTTCGTCGAAAAGAATAACTTATATTATTCACTGCAGGCGGTTTCCATCTTCATTGTGGGCATTTGAAGCCCACAAGCATTTATTTCCTGGATGTGGTGAAGTGGTGAATGCTGTGCTCCCAGCATTCACCGCTCGTTCCCGCACATGCTCAGTGGCATCCTGGGAAGCCTGAGACTAGCTCCCAGGAGTCTGGGAGAGGCTAGAAACACGCCTACTCCCACGGGAGGAGAACCAGGAAGTGCAAAGAAGAATAGAAAAATAAAAGGTAATTACGGCGATTTAATTTTTTTTAAACAGCATGTCAGCATCTAGGCAAGGAAGAGAATACATACAGATATTGTTCAAAATTTGGGTGGAACCCCGTTTTAAACAGGTTTTTGTTAAGGGGTAAGTCCACTTTTACAGAAAACTCACTAAGGTGAACTTACATAGGACCCCCTCCTCGTCCCACCCGGTTCCGCTGACCTGGACCGTGGCAATCTCCCATTCTAAGCCCCGGTATGTACGCGTCAGAAAGAGCTTAATGTCCAAAACGTACCTTGTCAGGAAGGACGTTTCGAAGCATTCTAATTGGACAGCGCCCTCGCATGGGCGGCGCCGACCAATCAGCAGCCGCATAGCCCTTCCTGTCAGCTATGAAGAAGACGCATGGATGCCGAGGGGATTTCTAAGCCCCGGACTCCTGCCGCGTACATACCGGGGCTTAGAACAGGAAAATGCCACGGTCAAGGTCAGTGGGAATGGGGGGGGGGGGGTGGCAATCACCTTACAGGTTTTTTTACACTTTAATTCGGATATTTCCAAATGAAAGAATTTGTCAAAATTCGCTAAAAAAAACAATTCGGAACAAAACTAATTGCTTCATGTCTAGCAGAGAATATATTATGTATTTTGATGTACAGTATTTGAGTTGGTGATGAAACTGGTTTTGCTGTGCCATATTTCCATTATTGTATTACTATGAATTCATAGATTCTCCCTATAACAGGTATCAGTTTATCTCTGCAATCACATTTGGGCTTCATTCACATGACCATAATGATTTATGCAGGATCTCACTGGCTGTATAGAAAGTTGTCCGTATACTGTACACATGTAGAGATTGTGTTGATGTTCAGACTGCATTCACACTTTTGTGTAGCAGGAACATGCGTTTCCGCGCGTGATTTTGTTGAGCGATTTGCATGTGATTTTGCATGTCACACATAGGACAGCCCATGCATTTTATAGGCTGCCCTATGCCTGTTTGTCACCTGAAAAGAAGCTTGTGCTCCTTTTTGGGCAACAAACGTGGTGCTTTTTTAATACTTGTGGTTTGCCGCAATCACGGCAGAATCGCAACAAGCTTGGGGTGCCATTAACTATTTGCTACCCAGGCCGATTCTGACACTTCGTTCCCACAGAACCTCCAAACAATATATATGTTTTTTTTTTAGCAGAGACCCTAGGGAATAAAATGGTGGTCGTTGCAACTTTTTATCGTGCACAGTATTTGCGCAGTAATTTTTCAAACGCGTTTTTCTTGGGAAAAAAAAAAACAGTTTCATGCATTAAAAAAAAAAACAAAACAGTAAACTTAGCCCAATTTTTTTGAAAAATGTGAAAGATTATGTTACGCCAGTAAATAGATACCTAACATGTCACACTTTGAAATTGTGCACTCGTGGAATGACGCCAAACTTCGGTACTTAAAATCCACATAGGCGACGCTTTAAACTTTTTTACAGATTACCAGTTTAGCGTTACAGAGGTGGTCTAGCACTAGAATGATTGCTCTTGCGCTAATGTTCATGGCGATACCTCACATGTGTGGTTTGAACATCGTTTACATATGTGAGCGCCACCTATGTATGAGTGTTCGCTTCTGCGCGCGAGGACACAGGGACGGGGGAGCACTTTACTTTTTTTTTTTTTATTGTTTATTTTACTTTTATTTTTCTATTTTGACACTTTCTTTTTACTTTTTTTTTATTACTTTTATTCCTATTACAAGGAATGTAAACATCCCTTGTAATGGGAATAGTAGGTGATAGGTCCTCTTTACAGCGAGATCTGGGGTCAATAAGTCCCCACATCTCGCCTCTAGGCTCGGAAGTCTGCAGAAAGAAAAAAAAAAAGATCTTGACTTCACAGCCAAGGCTGCGTGACGTCATAAAATCGCGCCCAGCCTCTGAAAGATCATATAGGCGTCCAGGGGCCATCTGGCCCGCTGGATTATCTATGGTCAACTTCCAGCATGGACCGATTCCTTTGCCCTTTCGCCAATTGTACAGGCAAGCCGGGAGAAGCACTGGAGGGCGGCGGGAGGAGGGGGACGTCCCCTCCCACTGCCTGTAAGAACGATCAAGTGGCTGAACAGCCACTATGATTGTTCTTATGGTGTAGGGAATCGCCAGCTCTATGAGAAGATATCTGAATGATGGCTGTAGCTGCACCCATCATTCAGATATCCCCACTCAAAGCCGACAACGTCATTTGACATCGTTGGGTGGGAAGTGGTTTTAAGGAATAATGGCACCCATAGGCGCGTTGCTTGCGATCCCAAATCGTGAGATGTGAATGGGGCCTTACATTAACACAACATGAGTGGACCCTATTGGCTGTCGCTACCTCTCAGGGCCAACATGTAAATATGACCTCAGCTGATTCTGAATCGCTGAAGACTGAAGATTCTGAACAATTACATGCACTAACTGTATTGTCCCTGGAGAAGAGACACTTGAAAGGAAATATGATAGCGATATACAAATATCTCAACGGTGATCCCAGTGTACTAAGAAAACTTTTCAGTCTCAGGGAGTGTAAGAGGACACGGGGCCAGACAATGAGATTGGAGGAGAAGCGGTTTAACCGTAAACTGTGCAGGGGGTTTTTCACTGTCAGGACAATAAGGATGTGGAACTCTCTTCCGCAATTGGTGGTGTCAGCAAAGAGTATGGATATAGTTAAATGACGCTTGGACGTGCATCTTAGAGAACACAACATACAGGGATATGGGAAATAATTGTCGACAATGACACACACACATAAGGCTCCCAACTGTCCCTGATTTCGAGGGACTGTCCCTGATTTGGAGCAATGTCCTTCTTTCCTCCTCATTTGTCCCTCATTTTGGTCTGATCTATATAGTTGTATATAAAATGCACTTTTTATCTTTCATAAGAAGAATAAAAAGTGATTCCCAGTGCTAAACATTTCATCCAAATTCTAAATTGCTGTATTTGTAAATTTTAAAAGCCAATATAAAGTAATAGTAGTGCTAAAAAAAGCACTTGTGGATTTCATTAACCTTTCTTTTTGGTAAATTCTCCTTTAAGGGGGTGTGGCAGGGGGTGTGTCCTATACCTTCATGCATTTGCTAGTAGGTGTCCCTCATACCCATCTCAAAATGTTGGGGGGTATGCACACACACCTACACAGATTGAACTTCATGGACTAGTGTCTTTATTCAACCTTACCAACTATGAAACTATAAGACTGGCGTCATTCTACGAACACGCTGCCACTGCAAGAACTCACACCAATATCGCACAGGAACGTGGTCCGCGTTCCTGTGCGATTCCTGCACGTCCCCCTACAGTGCACTTCTGCAGCCAATGCATTTGAATGGGCAGAAATCAAGCCAAAACGGACAAAAATGAGTGCATGCGCTACTTTTGAAAAACACATTGCACCAGTACCATGCGATCTGGTGCCCACAAATGCACTACGTTTGCGATCTGTGCTTGAGGTGCCATTAACAATGTATTGTCACCCGCGGCAGATCGCAAAGGCAGCGCATTTTAAAAGCGGTTCAGGAAATGCCTTTCCCGCACCGGGTTCTGGAGTGAGATGTAAATATAAACAATAACTTGTCATTAGCAGCGGCGGTGCTGCTGCCTACACATTGTTTATATTTAAAGTGGTTGTAAAGTCTCAAGGTTTTTCCCCTTAATGCATTTTATGCATTAAGGGGAAAAACCTTCTGTGGTGCAGCTGCCCCCCAGAGACCCCCCTTTTTCTTACCTGAACTCGTTCGTTCCAGCGACAAACATGAGCCCAGCAGCTCCAGCCGCTGTCTCTGTCCACATTTGGATAGATTGATAGCAGCAGAAGCCATTGGCTCCCGCTGCTGTCAATCAAATCCAGTGACATGAGAGTGGTGGGCGGGGCCGATTCCTGCTGTCAATCAAATCCAGTGACATAGGAGCCAGGGGCCGATTCCTGCTGTCTGTGTCCATGGACGCAGCAGCGGGACTCATGAGCGCGCTTGCATGAGTGCCCCCATGGAATGCGACTCTCCGTGGAGGGCGCTTGCTGAAGAGGCAGGAGCGCCACCCGGGCACCCCAAAAGAAGAGGATCAGGGCCGCCCTGTGCAAAATCCTTGCACGGAGCAGGTAAGTATAACATGTTTGTTATTTAAAAAAAAAAAAATGAACTTTACAATCACTTTAATCTACCCCCGAATGAGTCGTTCTTGTGGCAGCGCATTCTCATACCTCCCAACTTTTTTAGGTGGGAACGAGGGAAACCTATTAGCAAAAGTATGTAGGCAAAGGACACACCCCCTGCCACGCCCCCTTAAAGGAGAATTAAACATAAAAAGATTAGGTAAACCCTCAAGTGCTTTTTTTTACCGCTACTATTCCTTTATATTGGCTTTTGAAATGTACAAATGCAGCAACTAAAAAATTGGATGAAAGCTTTAGCACTGGGAAACACTTTTTGATAGATAAATAGTGCATTTTATATATACAACTATATAGATCAGACCTAAATGAGGGACAAATGAGGAGGAAAGAGGGACAGAGGGACTTTGTTCCAAATCAGGGACAGTTGGGGGCTATGCATTCTTATGACCTCAGTACATAGGTGGCCACTGTGTGCTCCAGTACAGTGACCAAGCTGCCATAGGCAGCTCCCAGTCTCTGGTAAGGATCAGGTGGCTACTGTGGTCACATAACCAGTCAGTCCTTCCCCCCACCCTAGGTTTTAAAAATCCTGCTAGGCCTCAAGCACACAGGACCTTTTTTCTTCCCCTGTACACCTTTGCTCCTGACGGGAAAAAAGCAGCTTAAATAACATGCCTAAAGCTGCGTTTTGACCACCCGTTTTGCTAGAAAGGGTGTATAGCAGCATGCAGAGGGTTCATCCAGATTTGTTAGTGTTAACATGTGGTCACACCCCTTTAGCACCTGATGGATTACATACATGTAGAAGCTATTGGGATTTGAGCACAGGTATACCTTACTTCAATTGTGCACGCCTTTAGGCACGGCAAGCATCTGGGTGTTCATGGATTCAATTGGCTGGAATAATAATTTATTTTGGCAAATGTAATGAATGAATGCTGAAGCGCTAAACACGTCTAGCGTTTAGACGTGTTTACGTGAGTCTAGGCGTGTTTGGCATGTGGTACACATCTTTGCATGCATGGCCACATAGGCTGCGCAATGGGGGGGGGGGGTTAATTTTGCACACAACCATATTACATTAATCGCACCAAACTCTTTTAATGTATAGCACCCTCTAGTTAGGTAGGTGCTAGAGTGAGGATTTTTCTATAGGGTAGGAAAATTTAGGCAGGCCTAGCTGGTGGCTAGGCCTGTTTGTTTTCATTCTGGGCTGAGAGTGGCTCAGAGCAGGGCTGGGTGACTCACAGGTAGCATCACTGTCACCTCTTCTCTTCCTTCTAGAAGGTGCTAGAAAGAGAGGAGGCGAGGAGAGTTGGAGCTGCCTGGGGTATTTTGGGGAGCCTTGACCAATCCCCATCTTGGATTGCCAGGGGGCAGGCCTCCTTAAATACCCAGGGTCAGCCCAGTTGGGGAGGAGTTTTCAGGCGAAAGAGATGGAGTGAGAGAGTGTGGAGGCTGTCGGGGCCTACAGGGTGCTCCCCAGTCTTGGGGGGGAGGTCTTTGGGCTGGGCTTGGGTGCATCTAGGAGAAGAGAAAAGATCCTGAGAGAGAGGCACGTAAGAGAGCAAGGAGAGGATAGTAGGGGAGAACACTGCTAAGAGACTCCAGGGAGGACAACTGGTCACAGCCTGAAGGGGTGGTGAGTGAAGCACAGTCGGGAGGACTGGGGAGGCCCACCTGAGAGAACTGGGAGTGTAAAGTTTGAGATGGGTGCAGAACCATAGGAGTGGACTGTGGGAAGGGCAGTGGAGAGAGGTCATTGCAGTCAGGCTGGTAGGGCCTGAAGAAAGCTATCTGGAATCAGTAGCTGGGAAGAGGACAGCTAGCACCAAGAACTTTCTATTTGCTACACTATAGGGGCCCGCGAACCCTGCCTGCAAAAGGCAATTCACTGGGGCCTGGCTGAGTTAGTGTCAGGCCTAACCATTTGGTGCTAGCTAGTCTAGGGGAGTAACGGTCTGTAGCAAGTGAAGTGCTGGAGGAGTGAAGGGAAAGAGGTCTTAAGCAAGAGTTGTGCTGGAGAGAAGTCCGGAGTGTATATAGTAGTCCCAAGCAGTTTGCACTGAATCATTCTGGGCATCTCATAATTTCCCATTCCCATCCAAGTTCAATCCCCTCAATAAAATACAAAAAAAACAAAGCTTATGGACTGTTCTATGTCTCTGAGTGCCTGAGAGATGGATGCCGGGTTGGGCAGGGTGACAGGTGAACCACAACATTCAGCAACCCCTACAGGGGTATGGCTACAAATGTGTTTTTAAAAGGATAAAAATGGCTCGAGTTTCCTTTTGAAATCCAGAAATTCCGATCAAATTTATTTCGCTTCCCTAAAGCAACTGACTAGAAGATGTCGGAAGCTGCCTGAACAATGCGGAATATTTTGTTTTATTTCAGTGCGAGATCACATAAAATCCCTTGTTTTGGCAGTTATACCCAAACAATCAAAATCTTTATTTGGTGTTTATTACCTAAAAGACCTCATGACATATACAGCCTCCTCGGAATTTTAACGTTCCCTGCGTTATAAAACAATAGTGGGTGGTAAATTAGATTAACTGAGCGGAAATATGGCTCTGAGCTGCAGAACTTATGTTTGGAGGGATCCTACCATTTTATTTTTTGCCTACTGCCTGTCTGACGTCTTTATAATGTTTACAAATGATCCAGTTATAGGAAAGTGATTATTTATTTTATTGATTGTTATGGTATGTTGGATGCCTGTGTCCCTTGCTGTCTGCTGTGCTTCCCTCGCATTGGCTGCTAGGTCACTAGTGTGTTTCAACAAAGATGTAATTTACCGGCGGTGGGGTTTCTAAGTTTTATGATTGTTCTTTTAAAGCAAATGTCACTCTTTTTTAAAAATTGGACACTGTAAAAGAAAAAGAATAATATTTTTTTGTCCCATCCTCACTGCCCCTGAAATCTTCTCTAAAGCAGAGCTATGCTATCCAAAGAATGCCCATTGGCTGCTAGGTCACCGGTGTGTTTCAATTTGCTGGCGGTGGGGCTTCTAAGTTTTATGATTGTTCTTTTAAAGCAAATGTCACACTTTTTTTTTTGTTTGTTTAAAATGGGACTCTGCAAAAGAAGGGGAACTATACATATGTATTCCATTGCCCCTGCCCCTGAAATTTGCTCTCATGCAGAGCTATGCCCTCCAAAGGATGGCCGCTAGGTCACTTGTGAATTTCAATAAAGATTCCATTTGCAGGGGGTGGAGCTTCTAAGTTTTATAATTGTTCTTTTAAAGAAATGTCACCTTATTTTAATTTATTTTTGGGACGCTGTAAAAGGATAATATGTTTGTGTCCCACTGCCCCAGTCCCTGAAATTTGTTCTCATGCAGAGCTATGCCCTCCAAAGAATGGCCATTGGCTTCTAGGTCACCAGTATGTTTCAATGAAGATTCCATTTGCTGGTGGTGGGGCTTCTAAGTTTTATGATTCTTCTTTTAAAGAAATGTCACTCTATTATTTTTTCTTGTGTGATGCTGTAAAAGTAATATATATTCAATATGTGTCCCATTGTCCCTGCCCCAAAATTTATTCTCATGCAGAGGCTATGCCATCCAATGAAAGACTGTTGGCTGCCAGGTCACTAGTGTCTTTCAACAAAGATCCCATTCACCAGGGTAGGGCTTCTAAGTTTTATGCTTGCTCTTTAAAAGCAAATGCCACCCTGTTTTTTTTGGTTTTGTTTTAAATTGGACTCTGTAAAAGAAGAGCAATAATACGAATGTGTTCCATCGCCCCTACCCCTAAAATGTGCTCTCATGGAGAGCTATGCCATCCATGTTTTGAGTTGAACTTTTTGGGCCTGTAATCCAACAGAAAAAAAGAACCTTCTTGCCTTTTTTTTTTTCAGCATATATCCCATCCTAAAATGACAGATCCTCTTCATATGACAAAAAGTATCATCCACAACATTGGACAAGGATGAAAGCTCTTTGAGTCCCATTATTCGTGCCTACTTGGGAGTTATAGATTGCAGCCCTCCAATCCATGGCTCTGTTTCTAAGAAGTAACATTCACACGCGGTTGTGATAACAATATTTAGCCACAATGGCAACCATGATTACCGCTGTTTGCGTGAACTTCAATCTCTCCTAAAAGCCACTGCCAATAAACACTGCTCGGGAGTGATTTGAACTGCCGAGCTGGCTGCCAAAAGCCTGACTTCCTTTTGTCCTCTGTCGTGTGTGTGCATTTTCAGACAAGAAATATATTTAGCTTTGGCCTGCTAGATGACGGGAGCCAAAAAGAAAAAAAAGGAAAAAAAAAAAAAAATCAAAGCACATTGGGAGACGAAACATGTTAACAATCGGAGGGGGAAACAAAGATCCGACGACAACTTAATTGACAAGCTACAAGCTGGCAAATTCAACTTTGCAGTCCAGGAATGGATTAAATGACTGATTTATGGATTTAGCCTCCCGAAGGAAGACTTGCACATTTATTTTCAGCTGTGTGGCCTTTTTGTTTAATATGTATATATATTTTTTTGTTTACCGAGAAGTCCTTTGAGGAAATGCACATTACCCTAGTTATGTCTGTTAATAGATTGGAATGCATTGATTTTAATTAGAAGTGTAATGTACCTTGGGAGTATGACCAAGCAGTCCTCTTTTTCAGGCTGACATTTGGAAAGAGAACCGTTTAGTGGGAGTTCCCGGAGCAGTCTGATAGTCTAATTACGATACAGTGATGTTCCCGCTAAATCTGATTGAAAGCGTTGATTTATTTGAAGGTCTTTAGGTCTAAGGCCAATGTTTATTATCTTAATAAGAAGAAATTGCGTGTTCCCAATGTCAGACTGGGGCAGGTAAAGCCGGTATGTGATTTCTAAACAGGCAAAATTGGGGTGGGATTTTTGGTTCGTGTACGAGCAAAGAGATTTTGTACATGGAAGATCACAGCCTGAAAATTAAAAAACAAGGTAGCTTGACCACAACCCTGGTTTTAAAAAAAAATTCTATTCGGTTATGTATTCTTAACTAAAGAAGTACCTTATTTTGCTCTCATCTTCCTCCAAATCTCCAGATTTTTTTTTTTTGGCTCCTATGTACTAACTTCCTGTAAGAGGGTGGCTACATTGGCTCTCCATGGTCCCACTGTGTGTAGGAACATAGCCACCCTCTCTTGATTACTCCCAAGATGAACTATGGGCAGGGCCATTTGGTAGTAGAGGTGTGTGACAGACCCAACCGGGACAGAGGCTTTCAGAAGGGACTGCAGGGTAGCCTCTTGCCTACTGACTATGAGCCCTGGCATTTGAGGGAGCTTCAAGCATTTAGGAAGATGCTCTGTTATATAATTCAAGATGACATTACCACATTTAACAGTCAAGGAAGCCATGATGGTCTCTGCCAACTTGAAACTCAGTGAGAAGATGTATGTGAAAAGAAAGCTGGTAATGAGATTTGGACAGCCCTGGGTCTTCTTGAATACTGGTGCCAAACTCCCTGGGTAGGCACTGACCTGAGTCACCTAGGCTTGTTTAGGTGACTGGTTGTTAATTAGCTTACTGTTTAATTAGATTACTGTTAATGTTGGCTGTTCCTTAGATGTGGTAATGATATTACTATTTAAAGGTTGCATTGTTTATGCTCTTATCTGATTTTGTATGGTATAAATTCTGTGTGAATTTACAATAAAGTCAGTTGCAGTTTGCACCTAAGCTAGTGTCGTCTAGTTCTTGGGTGCAATATTCAGCTATTATACCTGGTTCCTAGTTCCAGAGTGGAGGAAGCTGTATCTTGGCAGAGTCTCTAAGTTCCTTGTTCCTGTTTTTGCCTACATGATGTAAAGCCATGATAAAGATATCCTCCATGAAAGTAAAGGTGTTCTGCTGTATACAAGAAGCTTCCAGCGCAGTTTTTAATACTCTGCACAATAATTATCATCACACACATTCCTGGATAAGGCCTAGAATAAGACCTTGCTGTAGCAACCGCCAGCAGGTCATCTGGTGTCAGCACATGGATAAGAACATATGTCACCAGCACACCATGGATCCGTAATCAAGGGTCCAAATACCTCATTGTATGTTCTTATCACAGTGTCAGTGCAATGTTTCAAGGCCATGTAGGGCCTCTTTATCAGACATTATCAGACATGTGTAGCACATGCCTCATGAAGAGGTCCTGTGTGGTCTCAAAACATTGCACCAACACTGTTTGTGATGTGATCATTTTAATAAAGCATTTGGACAATTGATTACAGTTCCATGGTGTACTGCCGATATATGTTCATACCTCACTTCCTGTTCTTTTCCTCTCGCTTCCTGTCCTGGTGACATTGTGGTGAGTGGGTTTGTACCAGTAACTGGCAATGATCTCACCGATTGCTTAGCAGATTTTCTGTAAGAATGTATCGAAAATACACCGTCAAGAGGAAAAGTAATACCCTGATGGACAGGAAGCCTACTGAGCCGAATGATAAACTTGGGCCTGTCCAAGCTATCTGCCATGTCCCAATCTCAGGCCTTCTAACCTCAAACAGGGGGGAAATACTGTTTATACAAAGTTTCCTTCATATATTACGTAGCTCAATTGCGTGAATCTGAATTATTTGACAAAGTGTGTCTAAAGCCAAAACTTTCCTTTTGGTTTTGGATAGGGAAGGAAAGTTTTATCAACAATCTCCAGTTACTGCTGTCTGTTTCCCACTGGGTAAATCCAAGCTTTCTCTTTGTCTTAGCGACCACTGTCACCAGAACTGGGAGTGGGAGAAAATCCTAATTTTTTTTTTGCTACCTGAAGAGGAACATCAGAGAAATGATCTAATATGGGCGCTTCTTTAATTTCTTCTTCAAAATTGAGAAATTTAAAGTTCCTCTTGTTTCTGCAGGAAAAGAAGTGAAGAGAAAACTGACCAATGGGACACAGAGGAAAAATCTAGAGCCATTGGAGTAGTCTTGGTTAGCAATTTCCACATTATGGGGTACATTTGTAAAACAGTGACTTTCTCCAAACATTCACTGTAGGTGAATCAAACACTGCCATTTAAAAACACATGTACCAGGAAGGTGCACCTGCTGGAATGTTTGGTGAAAGTCACGTCTTTATGACTATACCCCTAAGTGTAATTTTACAAGCATTAGCAACCGGCGTGGCAATGAACAATAGCGCACCATTGACCTCAGATCAGCCCCAATTCCTGCACCAACAGAAATGCAGGCATTTGTCATTCATGTCTGCTGCGGCACATGGTACTAGTAGGACAGGGGTCTCCAAACTATGGGCCCGGATGTCCCTTTGCTTGCCTTTATCCGGGCCTTGGGATACTACTCCTCAAACTGACACCAATGATGGGACATTGTTTACTGCCACTGATGCTGGGGCATTTGCTGCTCCCACATGCCACAGTCTGGCCCTGCTAAAGCCTGAAGGTCAGTAAACTGCCCTTTGCTCAAAAAGTTTGAAGACCCCTGTGCTAGGAGAAGGAAGAGGGTAGGTGGGCAGGCTTCTTCATGTGACAACATTTGAAGGGCAGGCAGACCATTGCTGGTCCTGGGAGGAGGGCCAGCACCTGAACATCAATCATGTCAAGCAGGCCTCTGAAATATCATGGAGGTGGGTGGGCCATGGGTGCAGAGGGGCAGGCCATGCTTTGTAACTGACAGTCTAGTGAGTTGTCAATTACAGCCTATGGCAGAGACACTGATTTTATAGCAAACAGGGGCCCACAGGCCTTCGATTTTCTGTAAACCAGTCTGAGCCAGCTCGCATGCCACGTGACAATCTTTTGAGTGCCACTGAAAATGAAATTGCGCGCCAGCCTTAGGTTGCCTATTCCTGAGCTAAAACTATAAAAAAAAAAAGAAAAAAGGTTTTAAGTTTTCATATACTTTAACATGTGTATGAGGAAATGGGGAGTCATCTAGGTTTTTGCAGTTATAGATGGAATATGAAGCATCCAGTCTGCTTCTAATCACTTGCTGGTAAACAAAAAGCGCGGTCTACGCTACAAACAATGAGTCTCCAGAGAACCATTCTTAAACCCCGGCCATTTAAAATAATCTGTTTTGTGCATATAAATAGGCGTCATTCAGCCCAACACTTTATGGCGTCATAAAAAGTAAACTATACGACCCCATAGAACGGTACTAGGATTTGGTATCATTCAAGATGACACTATTGTACATGCCCTTGAGCAATTCTCACACTTAATTTTTATTTTCTCAGGAAACGTAAGTTTAGGAGCATAAAATATGCTATTTTTTATGTCTATCTGATATAGTAACTTATTTATTTTTAGCAGTGCCGGAAGTGGTTAAAGAACAATGAATTTTAATTTTAATTTTTCATTTTAATGAAAAAAAAAAGAGGAAAGGGCATAACAAGTATACTCAGCAA
The DNA here is from genome assembly GCA_037952925.1 of Lithobates clamitans. NCBI lineage: Eukaryota > Metazoa > Chordata > Amphibia > Anura > Ranidae > Lithobates > Lithobates clamitans. The sequence continues at coordinate 530,560 of JBBGZY010001584.1, read as the reverse complement.
CCAAGCTGATGCAATTTCTGACATTTTTTTTTCTATGGAAGTCCACTTGGGTGAAATTTTGATTATGTGCTAAAACCCCATAACACTAAAGTCCTTCCCCCTTTTACTAAGCTCCACCCCCTTTCTTCCCACTAGATCTACCCTTCACAAATGAAAATAAATTCTATAAAGAATAATTCTAGCTCACACATTGGGGTTGATTTACTAAAACTGGAGAGTGCGCAGATGCAACTCGATAGCCAATCAGCTTCTAACTTCAGCTTTTAAAATTAAGCTTTGACAAAAAAAAACTTGGAAGCTGATTGGATACTAGGCAGAGCTGCACCGGATTTTGCACTCTCCAGTTTTAGTAAATCACCCCCATAGTGACAACAATTTATTTTATGAGTGGGCTGGGTTACTGGGTTGTGCTTGATCTCAATGTTTAGTTACTGCAACAACTCAATATTTAAAAAATGAAGTCATGCTGAAGTGGCCTCTCAATGTTACTGTATGTAATTTTAGCATGCTGTAGAGTGTTTTAAAAACACAAAAACTCTTTTTGTGGTTTCAATTAGCGTAAAAAGTGTGAGAAACTTTGTCGGGTTTTTATTGCTGAATCAAGTGATGAATGAAGAAGAGGCTTCGGAACCAGATGTATATCAATTCCAAATACATATACAGAAATACTTAGTATATACTAGAATACTAAAAATTTGAATTATCAATTTAAAAACACACCCACTAAACCAATATATATCCTACAAGACAGATTAAAAATCATAATCATTTTAAACTGTTTTGTAGGGTGTATATACAGTATATATATATATATATACACACACACACACACACACACACACATATACATATATATATACACTATACTACCAAAAGTATTGGGACACCTGCCACATACACACACATGAAGTTTAATGGCATCCCAGTCTTAGTCCGTAGGGTTCAATATTGAGTTGGCCCACCCTTTGCAGCTATAACAGCTTCAACTCTTCTGGGAAGGCTGTCCACAAGGTTTAGGAGTGTGTCTATGGGAATGTATGGGTGTGGGAAAACAAGGTCAATAAAGACATGGATGAGCGAGTTTGGGGTGAAGGAACTTGACTGGCCTGCACAGAGTTCTGATCTCAACCCAATAGAACACCTTTGGGATGAAATAGAGCGGAGACTGTGAGCCAGGCCTTCTTGTCCAACATCAGTGCCTGACCTCACAAATGCGCTTCTGGAAGGATGGTGAAACATTCCCATAGACACCCTCCTAAACCTTGTGGACAGCCTTCCCAGAAGAGTTGAAGCTGTTATAGGTGCAAAGGATGGGCCAACTTAATATTGAACCCTACTGACTAAGACTGGGATGCCATTAAAGTTCATGTGTGTGTAAAAGCAGGCGTCCCAATACTTTTGGTAATATAGTTTATGTGTATATATATATATATATATATATATATGTATGTATTGGTTGTGGGGGTTTATTTTTAAATTGCTAATTCTAATAAAGAATTTTAATTTTTGTACATTAGCTTGGAATGGATACATGGCTGGTTCTGAAGCCCCTTTGTTATTTATTTTTATTCATCCCTTGATTTATAATTATATAAGGTTAGGTTATTTGCTGTATAATTCAATTTTTTTTTCTCTTTTAATATCACCTACACTTCTCAATGTGTACACAGTGACAGCTCTTTGCATTGAAATATTTTTATTGTGCTGTGTGTGCCCCCATTAGGGGAATTCACCTTTACTGTTTGCCCTGGGGACCACCTGACTTTGACTTATGCCACCCTTGGTGAGATTTCCTTTCACTTCCTGTCCCAAAGAAACTAAGGAAGTGAAAGGAAATCTCTTCTAAGTGAGGGGAAATACATTTTTTGTTGTCACCAGAACAGGTGTCCCTATAGGCAGATGTTTCCTCTATTCCTGTTCTGGTGACAACATTTAAACTTTGGTTATCTCATCACAGGATATCCAAGATTTGACTGTTGTCACCAGAACAGGAATAGAGGGAAAATCTTCCTATAGGGACACCTGTTCTGGTGCCACCAAAAAAAAAAAGCGAATTTCCCCTCACTTAGAAGAGATTTCCTTTCACTTCCTGTTGTTTCTTTGGGACAGGAAGTGAAAGGAAATCTCTTGGTGAGATTTCCTTTTCACTTCCTGTCCCAAAGAAACAACAGGAAGTGAAAGGAAATCTCACCAAGGGTGGCATTTTTATACTTTACCAAGTCAAAGTCAGGTACTTGCGTTGATTGTATTAAAAGAAATCCATGTAATGATGTCTAATTGAATATAAAGCTGTGACCATTTGTGTCTTTTTCTATCTGCCTGGAGTTGAGCTTTGAATGATCTTTTTCCCTGGTGGGTCAGGAGTCGGCATGCTTCCACGGATGGGATTGGTTGCTGCGTTGTTGTTGTTAATAATATATAATTCTATGTTCTATTTCGGTATGGGATTTAAATATAAACTGTTTTCCCACAAGACATGTGCCAGAGTGGAACATTCCGCACACTTGTTTTGATAGCAGCCAGATAGGGGAGTACCTGCCGCAGACACCTGAGCAGAGAAAGTTTAAACAGCTGTAAAATCAACCTTGACAACTCAACGCAACAAGGGCAAAGCACAGACTGAAGTTTCTGTTATTTCTTTTTTTTTGTTGTTTTTCTGCCAAGGCATCCTGCTGCTGTCTAGTTCCTATAAATCATGTCTGCATGAAGCTGTCCTCATCTATAAAGATATAAAAATCCCTGAGTGTCTGTGAGAGTGTAATCAGCCTATATACTAGATGCAGTTCATTTTGTTCCAAAATGAAATTCGAACAAATTTTAGTTTTTTGGAAAGTTGGATGTATTCGAATTTCCGAAAATTACAATAGTACCAAATTTAAAAGAATCCGAAATAACGGAAAAAAGAATTAGAATCGATTCGAATAGTTTTCAAATTTGAATAGTTTTCAAATCAATTTCGAGTAGTTTTCAAATTCGAATAGTTTTCAAATCAATTTAGAATATTTTTCAAATTCGAATAGTTTTCAAATCAATTTAGAATATTTTTCAAATTCGAATAGTTTTCAAATCAATTTCGCATAGTTTTCGAATTCGAATAGTTTTCAAATCAATTTGGAATAGTTTTCAAATTCGAATAGTTTTCAAATCAATTTCGAATAGTTTTCAAATTCGAATAGTTTTCAAATTAATTTGCGCATAGTTTTCAAATTCGAATAGTTTTCAAATCAATTTCGCATAGTTTTCGAGTTTGAATAGTTTTCAAATCAGTTTCGAATAGTTTTCAAATTCGAATAGTTTTCAAATCAATTTCGAATAGTTTTCAAATCAATTTCGAATAGTTTTCAAATTCGAATAGTTTTCAAATCAATTTCGAATAGTTTTCAAATTCGAATAGTTTTCAAATCAATTTCGAATAGTTTTCAAATTCAAATAGTTTTCAAATCAATTTTGAGTAGTTTTCGAATTCAAATAGTTTTCAAATTAATTTCGCATAGTTTTCGAATTCGAATAGTTTTCAAATCAATTTCGAATAGTTTTCGAATTTGAATAGTTTTCAAATCAATTTAGACTAGTTTTCGAATTTGAATAGTTTTCAAATCAATTTCGCATAGTTTTCAAATTCGAATAGTTTTCAAATCAATTTCGAATAGTTTTCAAATTCGAATAGTTTTCAAATCAATTTCGCATAGTTTTCGAATTCGAATAGTTTTCAAATCAATTTCGAATAGTTTTCGAATTCGAATAGTTTTCAAATCAATTTCGCATAGTTTTCGAATTCAAATAGTTTTCAAATCAATTTCGCATAGTTTTCAAATTCAAATAGTTTTCAAATCAATTTCGCATAGTTTTCAAATTCGAATAGTTTTCAAATCAATTTCGAATAGTTTTCAAATTCGAATAGTTTTCAAATCAATTTCGAATAGTTTTCAAATTCGAATAGTTTTCAAATCAATTTGGAATAGTTTTCAAATTCGAATAGTTTTCAAATCAATTTCGAATAGTTTTCAAATTCGAATAGTTTTCAAATTAATTTCGCATAGTTTTCGAATTCGAATAGTTTTCAAATCAATTTCGAATAGTTTTCGAATTCGAATAGTTTTCAAATCAATTTAGACTAGTTTTCGAATTTGAATAGTTTTCAAATCAATTTCAAATAGTTTTCAAATTCGAATAGTTTTCAAATCAATTTAAAATAGTTTTCAAATTCGAATAGTTTTCAAATAAATTTCGCATAGTTTTCGAATTCGAATAGTTTTCAAATCAATTCCGAATAGTTTTCGAATTTGAATAGTTTTCAAATCAATTTCGAATAGTTTTTAAATCAATTTCGAGTAGTTTTCAAATTCAAATAGTTTTCAAATCAATTTCGAATAGTTTTCAAATTCGAATAGTTTTCAAATCAATTTCGCATAGTTTTCAAATTCGAATATTTTTCAAATTAATTTCGCATAGTTTTCAAATTCGAATAGTTTTCAAATCAATTTTGCATAGTTTTCGAATTCGAATAGTTTTCAAATCAATTTCGAATAGTTTTCGAATTCGAATTGTTTCAAAATCAAATTCGAATCGTTTCCAATTCAAATTCAAAAAGTTTTCGAGTTTGAATAGTTTTCCAATTTCCAAAGAGAATAAAATAGAAAGTCGAAAATAAAGGGATAGAATAGAAAAAAAAATAGAATAGGATAGAACAGAAAATAAATCAATAGAATATAATAGAGTAAAACAGAACAAACTATAAAATAAAACTTTGAAAACCATTTATCATTTTCCGACAACTTCACAATTATGTGCCACTTTGTGTTGGTCTATCACATAAAATCCCAATAAAATACATTTACATTTTTGGTTGTAACATGACAAAATGTGGAAAGTTTCAAGGGATATGAATACTTTTTTCATGCCACTGTAAGTTGTACCTGTTTATCTGCAGTCTTCTTTTTTCTACAGCCGTTTAAAGTCCAGAATGTATAAAGCTGGTCTGAGCTTTGCAGGGATGAGAAACACAGAGATTGTTCCCTGTGTACAGAGCTCTGTGTTGAATGTCAACACAGAGCTCAGGGATATGATTGTACACAGTCGATCAGCACGTCCCGGCCATAAATCATTGGCCGGGGCTTGCTGACAGGCTCCCGCTGTGTACAATCAGCCCCCTGCATGCGCCCTAAACCTGGAAGCAGGAAGCGATGTACTGGTACCTTGCTTTGCCCACAGTACAATGCCTTTGCTAAATGGATATTGGGACATCAAGAATGTTTTAATGTAGATTTGTACAGTAAATATCATCAGGGCAGAACATGTGATTAAAAAAAAGGAACTTAGGTTTAGATACCAGTGGAAGACAAAAAGACTTCGCACTTTTGGATAACAGCCTGGGCTGGTGACTGAAGGTCAGATTTAAGTATCCTCAGACTTAAAGTGTTTTTTTTTTTACCTTAATGCATTCTCTCTTTTTATCTTTAAAAGAAAACATTTAGCCTTTACAATCACCTTAAAGCGTATATTCGCTTTTGCAGCCAAACTGGGATAACCTGCTTTATATTTGTTACGTGTTCCTATTCACACAACATAATTAAAATAAAATGTATAAAAATTTCTTCCTACCTTTTTTATGTGCTTAAAATGTCTCCCTATCTTCTCCTATGTAATTTTAAAGAAGGGGAGTTAAGTTTGCCATAATTAACCCTGTCTGTACTGTGCTGGCAGATCTCATTATCGGTTGTAAACTAGAGCTGTACACTGTATGTCCTAATAAAGGCTTATGCCCCGTACACACGGTCGGACATTGATCGGACATTCCGACAACAAAATCCTAGGATTTTTTCCGACAGATGTTGGCTCGAACTTGTCTTGCATACGCACGGTCACACAAAGTTGTCTGAAAATCCGATCGTTCTGAACGTGGTGACGTAAAACACGTACGTCGGGTCTATAAACGGGGAAGTAGCCAATAGCTTTAGTCTCTTAATTTATTCTGAGCATGCGTGGCACTTTGTCCGTCGGATTTGTGTACACATGGTCGGAATTTCCGACAACAGATTTTGTTGTCGGAAAATTTTATAGCAAGCTCTCAAACTTTGTCCGTTGAAAATTCCGATGGAAAATGTGTGATGGAGCCCACACACGGTCGGAATTTCCGACAACAAGGTCCTATCACACATTTTCCGTCGGAAAATCCGACCGTGTGTACGGGGCATAAAAATGCAAAAAAAGTCTTACTATTCTTAAAAATATTCCTTCCCCCTCCTACCTATCCTGCCTAAGATGTTTAAAAAATATGTATTTACTTTCCTATTTTTCGTCCGGTCATCTTATCCCGCAGCTCCGGCTTCCCTGTGTTAGCGAGCAGCTGCTGCAGGGGAGAGGAGGGAGCACTGAAAATAGCTGGGCCATGGGAGCCTATGAGTGACATCACTGTTCTCAGCTATTGTCAAGCGCCCCCTGTGCTAGAGCGGCAGGATCAATTGACCGGACCAGGGCGGATTAAAAGTATTAAGTATAATTAGACTTAAAGTGGAGTTCCACCCAAAAGTGGAACTTCCACTTTAAGGACTCCTCACCCCCTTCTATGCCACATTTGGCATGGCATTTTTTTTTGGGGGGGGGGGAGAGAGTGGGTACCTAGTTGTGACAGGTACCCAGCTCACACTTCTGCTCGGGCCATCTAGGGCAGTGGTTTTCAACTCTGTCCTCAAGTACCCCCAACAGGCCATGTTTGCAGGTTTTCCTTTATCTTGCACAGGTGCTTTAAATCAGAGTCAATGGCTTGGTATTTTAGACAGCTATTTTATCTAAGAGAAATTCCCAAAACATGGCCTGTCGGGGGTACTTGAAGACAGGGTTGAGAACCACTGGTCTAGGCGACTCGAGCGGAAGTTCTCCTCTCCATCTCCCTCCCTGCAATCTTCTGGGATACGTCACAGGTCCCAGAAGATTGCCCGGCCATTGAGGAGGTGCAGTGCGCACCCGGCTGTGAAGCTGCAAGCTGGGTGCCCACACTTATGATACCGGCGCCAGAGAGAACCAAGGGAGAGCACCGAGCATTCGGGCGGTCACATCGCTGGATCCTGGGACAGGTGAGTGCGTGTTTATAAAATGGCAGCAGCTACAAAAAGTTTTAAATTTTTTTTTTTTAAATAAACACAAAAAGGAGTGCAACTCCGCTATAAAGTATGTATGAAGGTAGAAAACCCTCAGTGTGCAGCTTTCCCTGCAGCCCCTCCCCAATACTCATCTGAGCTCCATCTCGATCCAGCAATGTGTACGAGAGCAGCTGCTCTCTCGAGACTCTCTCTCCTCGTTGGCTGTAACACAGCAGCTGGAGCCATTGGCTTCTACTGCTGTCAATCACAGCCAGTGAGGAGGGTTCTGGTGGCAGGACTGAGCCATGCTCTGTGTTTTCCGTAGGCGCATAGAGGCAAGCAGCTTGCCCTGGGGGCACCCGGCAAAGAGGAGGGGCCAGAAGCACTGGCAGGGGACCCAAGAAAAGGAGGATCGGGGCTGCTCTGTGCAAAACCATTTCACAGAGTAGGTAAGTATGATGTTTTTAATAAACTTTAAAGGTGCCACTAGGGTCCCAAATTGAAAAAAGAAATTGCTCACATATGTATACTTGTATATAAAAAATGTACATTTTATTATAACAAATATAAAGTTATATAATAAAAACAATATCAAATATATGCATGCTGTCTAAATATATCTCCCCCATGTGTATAGATCACAAGGCATTTTGCTCAACATGTAATATATTGGTAATGAGATCTATTTGTAAATTCATTTTTGTAACTAGATGCTAATTATGGTATATCTCCCAGTACCAACAGGACCCCCTGAAGAAGCCGTTGGCGAAACGCGTAGCGATCTATTGGTGAAATCACAGTGACTCAGGAGCTGACCCCTACATCCATATGCAGGATTACCACATATGTCTTATCTTACGTGTGATTGACTTGTGGGCCGATCCATACAGGTGTCTCTGTGTAGCCTTGTGATCTATACACATGGGGGAGATATATTTAGCATGCATATATTTTATATTGTTTTTAATATGTTATTTTATATGTATTATAATAAATTGTATATATATATATATATATATATATATATATATATATATATATATATATATACATATGGGAGCAATTTCTTTTTTCAGTTTGGGACCCTAGAAACACCTTTAAAGTCCATTAATCCTCCTCCTTCCCCTTTTTTCAATTACTCTTGGATGTGGTGCCACACACAGTGAGTCACATCTCTATATTTTTGCAAGTATGATGTGTTTATTATTTAAAAAAAAAAAAGTTCAAGCCTTTAGAACAACTTTAAGGGCTAGTTTACACTTGCTTCAAAACATGGCTTCGGACACGCTTTGTTAAAGCTCTCTGAACGTCAGTCAAAGCCCCTGTCACTAAATAAAATGTTTGGCTTATGGTCCTGTTTACACCTTGCTTTTGCTTGGTGCTTCGGTGGGGCTTCAATGAAGCTTTGGTGGAGCTTCGATGGGGCTTCAGTGAGGCTTTGATGAGGCTTCAGTGGGGCTTCAATGAGACTTCGGTGGGGCTTCGATGAGACTTCAGTGGGGCTTCGATGAGGCTTCGGTGGGGCTTCGATGAGGCTTCGGTGGGGCTTCGATGAGACGACAGTGGGGCTTCGATGAGACGACAGTGGGGCTTCGATGAGACTTCAGTGGGGCTTCGATGAGGCTTCGGTGGGGCTTCGATAAGGCTTCGGCGGGGCTTCAATGAGACGACAGTGGGGCTTCGATGAGATAATGGTGGGGCTTCGATGAGATAACGGTGGGGCTTCGATGGGGCTTTGATGAGGCTTCGATGGGGCTTTGATGAGGCTTCGGTGGAGCTTCAAGCGAGCTTTGCCACAGCCTTCTATAGAGGCTTTGAAGACACTTTGAAACACCATTGAAGCTACATGGGGTATAATTTTTGAAGCAAAGCCGAAGCGAAGCAAAGCAAAAGCAATGTGTAAACAGGACTGTAAGCTAACCATTTTATTTAGTCACAGCGTTCAGAGAGCTTGTCCGAAGCCTTGTTTTGAAGCAAGTGTAAACTAGCCGTTCATGTGCATTGAAGCCGAAGCAAGTGTATGAGCCCTAAGCCAGCCATAGACAAAACAAAATTCGGCCAGTTCAATAAAAATGGCCAAATTTCAATCCACCTATAGGCAGACTGGCTGTACTGAAGTCGTTTTTTTCCACTCGACCATTGCTGGTGGTTATAGCTGCCAGTATTGGTGATTCTGCTGGGGGGGAAGACTCCCTGCGCTCCCTGTCAGCAGAACACATTTGCGCTTGCAGGAGGGATTCCCCCCGCATCAACACTGACTGCTTTGATGGAGGAATCAGTCGACTTTCTTTCCTGCAACCTGTGGTTGCAGGAAACAAAATTGCATTATGTGTGGCCTGCCTTAGGATTTTCTTCCACTTTAAAGATCTCAAGGCTTGGGTGGTACATTGTACGGTAATACACTGTCCTTCAATCTGCCCCCTATGTGCACTAGACATGTGCGCCGTCAATAAATTTGTTTCGTTTCGTATTAGAATTAATTCGTATTTCATAATTCGTGTCCGAAATTTCGTACAACATATAAATTTTCGTTAGGTTTGTTAACTTTTCATAACAATTACGAAATGTTCGTTATGATGAATTTATCATTATGAGGGGCTCCCACCATCCCTGTGCTGACTTCCTGGGTTTTCATTTTTAGGTTCGCTAACTTTTCGGAACAATTACGAATGTTCGTTAGGAATTTGGATCCGAAATTCGTAAACGAAATTTAGTATTTCGTACAAAATTCGGAAGCATAGCAATTCGTATTTCGGATCCTCCCGAATGTACGAATTTACGGAAATTCATACGAATTTTCGATTCGTACGAAACTAAATCACACGTGTCTAATGTGCACATTGCAAATCTAAACATTAAAATCTGCCGATAGATTCCTACTGTATTTGTAATATATCTGCTTCAAAGAGACAACTAGAAAGGTAAGAAATTAATTTTAGGTATTCTATGTGTATGGGAAAAGCAGGGTGGGTTTGATTTAAATCGAGTCAACTTAAATCGTGATTTAAATCACTAGTAAAAAGGCTTGATTTAAATCATTATTTTTAAAGTGCAACTGTCATCTCTGTCCTCCAGCCGCTTCTCCTCTGACCCGCTGTTGACCCACCGACAGTCCCATTCACTTTAATGTGACGGCTGGTGATGCGGCAGGGACACAACAAGGTGAGGGACGTGGCGGCAGCAGGTGAGTGGATCCCCGCTAACAGGCGCTGCCATGATGGATCTGAAATGACAGGTGCTCTTTAAATGTAGGACTTATTCTTGCTGGTAGTTAGAATCTTTAATATTTGCAAACAAGATGGAGGTTTCCTATTTAGAATAATAAGCTGTCAGGTTAGTAAATATTCCCAAACTGGGTCTCTTTTAGCGCCTGCTGCCATTTTGCTCCCCGAGTGCAGAAAAACCACAAGGTTTCTAAACTGCTTAGACGGTTTCACTTTCATTTTTGCTGCTTGCCCTTCCTCCTCACACTTAGAGCCTGGTACAGATGCATGTCTCTTCAAACAATCATACAGTTTGTAGTGTACATAGATTTGCAAAACAATGGGATAAAGGAATATTCCTGAACTTTATTTGATCTCATGGTTGCTGTAAAATTGTGTGAATGCAGTGCATGTTATCTCAGCTTGCATAGCGTGGATTCATTGAATGAGTTTACCAAAAATTTTAATATTGCAGAATATACAGCCTCATTATTATTATTATACAGGATTTATATAGCGCCAACAGTTTGCGCAGCACTTTACAACATGAGGGCAGACAGTACAATTACAATATAAATCAATACAGGAGGGATCAGTGGTTAGCGCTTACAATCTAGCTACATAACTAAGCTCAATTTCATGCTACATAAACTAAATTATCAGTGAATCTTAAATAGAAATCTATCTTTAGATAGATTTTTACTCCAAAAGCATTTTGTTAAATTTGATTTAAAAAAAAAAAAAAAAAGATTTTTTTTTTTTTTTTAATCATCGATTTTTATCCACCCTGGGGAAAAGATAACTAACAGAAGTGGCGGTGTGTCAAATTAAGATGTAAAGGTGGAAATACACTTTACGCCTTGCTCCTTCCACTCCTTCTAATGCACTTTGACTGTAACTGCAATATCTGTTCAATGTTGCATGACAGGTCCTCTTACCTCCAGAATGCTGCATCTCTCCGACAAACATTCCACGTCTTCACAGGGCTGGAACATCCCGAGGGTGACGCAGTTCAGCAAAATGACCAGCATGCTGAAGTGCTCGAACCACGTGGAGAGGATGGAGTTAAGGAGAACAGTTTTGTATATTGAGGAGGGTTTAGGGAGAGTGGAGAGTACAACAGAGAATACACATTATACATGAATCACATTACTACCTACAAGACACAAAGCATCAAGATTACATCTGTTTCTGATTATTTGTTATATGCTGCCGCTAGATTAGATGGTTTGTGGTCTGTGATTAATGTCCCAAGATGCATCAGGATTGGAAAGACTTCCAAACCATCCATGTCTCCTTTAAACATATTTTTTCGATATTTTGTTATAACTATAGATTCATCCAGCCATCGTTTGAAGTAATTAATAATTAAAATATACAGTTTACAAATCACATAGAATATGGATTTTTATACCAAATACTCTCACTGTATCTGAGCACTTTCAATGTTTCCTGCATGTTGGTGGGCAGTCAGCTCAAACAGACCAGTGTGTCTTCTGTGTTCATATTTCATTACATATTGTTCTGTTTCAAATGCTGCTTTATGCATTGACTTACCTCTTTGGACCCAGTCTGTCTGGACAGTATGGGCACCTGCAGACTTTGCACCATCCACGGGCAGCTTAACTCCTCAATAAGACACAGAAGCTGAATCCAATGCATTTATGCTTCAAATAATTGCAGTAAAGAGACTATTTTTCAAGTCTTTTAAAGTGTAGGAAGACAACAAGTTTCCTAACCACTGCTTCTGTGAATAACCGACCAAGGGAACATGCAAGAAGCGGGGAGGGTCTAGTTAGGGCTTGTGACAGAACCAACCGGGACAGGGGCTTTTGGAGGGGACTGCAGGGTAGCCTCTTGCCTACTAAATATGGGCTCTAGCTAGGGTTGCCACCTTTTCTTTAAGCCAAACCCGAACACTTTAGCGGCCTGGGGCACATTTGGGTGCCCCAAGGAGAGTAGTAATGTGGTGCCCATAGCGTGTCGCATTGAACAGTGGGTGTGGCCAAATTGCTCTTGCTGACATAATCTCCCTGCCCCCCCAGTGATGTTGAAACCTGCCCCTAGACAGCCGCCCGCAGCTCCTGGATGGCAACAGATTTGTTTGCGACTATCATGGTTACTTGCCTGGTCTAAATAATGTGTCCAGATTTCAGTTCACCTGAAACCCGAACACTAGTCTGGGTGAATCCCGGACAGGTGGCAACCCTAGCTCTGGCTTTTGAGGGAGCTCTATTCTTGGGGAAGGGGGGGGGGGTGCCTGCGGTACCCTTGGCGTGGTCTTGCTTTGGATTCAGGTCCATGTCCATCGTAACACACGGACTCTGGGAAACTAGGACCCGGATACAGATTTGGGACCTTTGTGTCCAAATTAGCAATGACTGCTTCACCACCTCCTAGACTGTGAGATTTAGATCAGATGTTAATATAATCAGCTCAAAGCAACCTGATGCTGCAGTCTCCTGCTATAATCTGTTTACTAAGGTGTCTTTCTATAATTTTCCCATTATGTGCCTCCTAGGTGTGAATTCCCATTGTTAATTGAGTCACCTATTTTTTTTTGTCTGTCTGTCTGCTAATCCTTTAGAGATTTCGATAGCCCTAGGTTTTCTTACTGGGGAACTGGTGCTAAACGGCCTGGGTGGGCACTGAGTCACTTAGGCTTGTCTAGGTGACTAGTTAGCTTACTGTTTAATTAGATTACTATTGGCTGTTTCTTAGCTATGTTAATTATTTTACTGTTTGCATAACCTTATCAAGCTCTTATCTGATTTTGTGTGGTGTATATATTTTGTGTAAGCTTACAATAAAGTCAGTTCCAGTTTGCACCTAAGCTAGTGTTGTCTAGTCCTTGGGTACGATATTCTGCTATAATACCTGGATCATGGAGGAAGCTGTATACTGATGGAAGCACTCAAGAGGGGTGCCAAGGGGTGTGTCACAGGGCTAAACTAACTAGCACTAAACAGAAGGGGAAAACAGAGGAAGATGCCAAAATCACATAAGTAAACAAGTTGTACTGGGCCAAAACTGCCCCTAGATGTCAATATGCTACAAAATAATAACAACCTAATGCATTTCACTACAACAACAAAAAATTACATGGACTTGGGCAGGATAGTTATAATGGTAGAGCACTAAACCCGAACCAAGATGAATAAGACTTTGAATCAAAATTTTTGAGGCAGCTCTTGGTCAACTGAAATATCCTTGGGGGTCCCTCGAGCCCCTTAGATATTGTGTAAGTCCAGTAAATCTTTATTTCTCATAACAGGGCTCAATGCTCCTCTTTTTTTGGGGCTTGGATGCCTACAGTAAACAGGGAGAATACTGGACAACAAATTGTGACATAAAGGTTTGGCTGGTTCAGGTCTCAGGGAAAGCAGCCAGATTGGCAAGCCATACTAGCGCCAAATCCTATCCTTTATGTTCCAGTTTGTTGTCCAGTATTCTTCCCATTTACTATCAGCATCTAAGCCCTGATGAAGGGGTAACAAGTGTCCCAACAGGAAGATTTTCCTTCAATTCCTATTCAGGTGACAACAGGCAGCAATAAATACCTGACATGGATTTTAATTGAAAACTCAAAAAGGTTTTGGCCTTAGATATACTTTAACATGCCCTGGGTAGGATATCAGGTGTATTTTCATGCTCCTGCTAGAACATGTACCAAGATGTATTTACAGCCCCCATGTGCAAAAACTCAGATAGAAATATAATTGTATGGTACATAATGGCTCCAGCGGCAGCACCTTTCACCAGTTCTCACATAACATTGAATTGCAGAAGAGCGGATGTCTGTTAATTGGCCCTCTCATTAGTATTATGTAGCAGGCATGCTGGAACATATAATCTGTATCCTCTCATATGGGAAAATACAGATGGAAAGATCTGTGGACACGGGGGAGACTAGGCCTTTCCATCGGGATCAAGGACTAATCACCACAACTTTTAAAGTAGTATGAATCCCATCGCTTCCACCAAGGAAATCTCCGGCATTGAGTATCTTTTCATAATTTACCCAATTTTTTACAATTTGTTGTCATAATAGCTTCTTATGACTTAATGCTGCTTCCTAAAACTTCCGGCTGTGGGGAGCTGAGAGCATGAACTGTAGACATCACATGACTACCCAAGTCAGGGGTATATTGTCCCTCATCCCCAGTGATAACAAAGTGCATGTGCACCCCCATACCAGACCTGCTCACCTCCGGAGTACATAGTCCTTTATGCTCAGTGATAACAGAACACATCTCAAGTCTGGAAGTGTCAGGATTACACAGTCCATCATTACGAATAATAACAAAGCACATACCTGCCCTGGTCCCAGGACCACCTACGTCAGTAGCACATAGTCCCTCTTCCCTATCAATTACAAAGCACATGCGCGCCCCGATGTCAACCTAGCCAATGCCAGGATTACACAGCTCCTCATCACCAGTGATACCAAGGCACATGTGTGCCCCAGCCCATCCCTGTCAACTTAAGGAGTATAGGGCCCTCCACCCCCCAGTGATAACAAAGGGAATTCGCACCCCCGTCCCACGTTCACCAACATCAGAAGTACATGTTCCCTCATCCCTTGGGATAGCAAAGCACATGTGCGCCCCCATGCCGCCCATGTCAGGAGGACATGGCCCTCCATCCTGAGTGATAACAAAGCACATGTGCGTCCCCTTCACAAGCTAGTCAACGTCAGGATTACACAGTCCCTCATCATCAGTGATAACAAGGCACAAATGTGCCCTAGCCCCATTAATATCAGGAATACATGGCCCTCCATGCCCAGTGATGAAAAACTGCATGTCAAACCCCATGCCACTCATGTCAGGAGGACATGGTTCTCTACCCCTAGTGATAACAAAATGCCTGCACATCCTTATCCCAGGCCCACCAAAAGTACATGGCCCCTCATCCCTCGTGATAACAAAGTGCATGTGTGCCCCATTCCACCCATGTCAGAAGGACATGGCTCTCCATTCCCAGTGATAACAAAGTCCATATGTGCCCACACCCCACCAATGTCTGAAGGACATGGCTCTCCATTCCAAGTGAT
This sequence comes from Lithobates clamitans, assembly GCA_037952925.1. Classification (NCBI taxonomy): domain Eukaryota; kingdom Metazoa; phylum Chordata; class Amphibia; order Anura; family Ranidae; genus Lithobates; species Lithobates clamitans. The sequence goes on along the minus strand of JBBGZY010001584.1, from coordinate 515,222 downwards.
AACAAAGTCCATAAATGCCCACATCCCACCCATGTCAGAAGTTAATGGCCCCTCATCCCTCGTGATAACAAAGGGCATGTGTGCCCCTATTCCACCCATGTCAGAAGGACATGGCTCTCCATTCCCAGTGATAACAAAGTCCATATGTGCCCACACCCCACCAATGTCTGAAGGACATGGCTCTCCATTCCCAGTGATAACAAAGTCCATATGTGCCCACACCCCACCAATGTCAGAAGGACATGGCTCTCCATTCCCAGTGATAACAAAGTCCATAAATGCCCACATCCCACCCATGTCAGAAGTTAATGGCCCCTCATCCCTCGTGATAACAAAGGGCATGTGTGCCCCCATTCCACCCATGTCAGAAGGACATGGCTCTCAATTCCCAGTGATAACAAAGTCCATATGTGCCCACACCCCACCACTGTCTGAAGGACATGGCTCTCCATTCCCAGTGATAACAAAGTCCATATGTGCCCACACCCCACCAATGTCAGAAGGACATGGCTCTCCATTCCCAGTGATAACAAAGTGCATATGTGCCCACATCCCACCCATGTCAGAAGTTAATGGCCCCTCATCCCTCGTGATAACAAAGGCCATGTGTTCCCCCATTCCACCCATGTCAGAAGGACATGGCTCTCCATTCCCAGTGATAACAAAGTCCATATGTGCCCACACCCAACCCATGTCTGAAGGACATAGCCCTCCATCCCCAGTGATAACTAAGTGCATGTGCACCTCCTTCCTATCAATGGCAAGAGTACATGGTCCTTTATCCTCAGTGATAACAAAGCACTGACAGTGGTTTTATCTCTCCACGCTAAATGCAAAATGAAAAAAAAAAATTGGCTTTAGATACACTTTAAACATTTACACTTTGGTATAAGCAAGTATTGTCTAAATATATTTGCCATGTGTATTCTTTCAATCATGATGTTCTTTGTGTATATCTTCCAGATCTGTGCAGTAATTCAGTGTGAGACTTTCCCTCTGTGCAGGAGCTTCCTGTAATAGAGACCCCTCACTGCTGCTCTCTCCTTGTGCAGGGTGACCGGTCTTGTCTCCGCCCCCTCCTGTAGTTTTCTACAGGCAGTCTATAGTGGGTGGAACCTGCTGGGCCCCTCCCATAGCTCATGATGTCATTATTACTTTTAACAAGTAATATCTAGGTTTGTAAAGGTTTATAGTGTATGCAGAGAAGATTTATATTTTTGTGGCTGTTCATAAATATATTTAAATGTAAGTTTGTGTGCCTGGAGTTCAGCTTTAAGACATAACTCATCTAGGAAAGGTTTCCTATATTGGAACATCCTAAGCACAATGCAAAGAAAATAATGTGCAGTGCTTCCATCTTTGGCCTATGAAATTGTTTGTAATATTCGATTAAATCAAGGCAAAGCTTACAAAACATCACATACTGTCCAACCATCCACCTATTAATATCTTCCCCACCCGTCACCATCAGGCTCTTGTACTGTATCTCTATCTGTCCCATCGCACTACGCTTATATAGTCAGACATGAGCTGGCTGCTCTCCATCCCTGGTGCACATACTGTGTCACTTCTTAGGGATTGTTCACACTTCACTAGGCTGTAACAGGACAACTCATGTGACTTTTTGTCTTTTCTATATTAAAATTAAGTTGCAGCAGCCACGCACACTGATTTGTCTTGAGTTACATTCCTGCTACTATCTGATGCATTCAAGTTCACTGTAGGTCTAAGCCAAACCTTTTTTTTTTTTGAGTAAGATTTAAACCCTATGTTAGGTTTTTATTTATGTGTGTGTCTCTGTTAGGGAGATTCTTCCTCACTTTCTATACTATAGATAGGTCACAGGTGAGGAACTGAGGGGAAATATAACAAAGAAAGAAAGAAAGAAAGAAAGAAAGAAAGAAAGAAAGAAAGAAAGAAAGAAAGAAAGAAAGAAAGAAAGAAAGAAAGAAAGAAAGAAAGAAAGAAAGAAAGAAAGAAAGAAAGAAAGAAAGAAAGAAAGAAAGAAAGAAAGAAAGGAAGGAAGGAAGGAAGGAAGGAAGGAAGGAAGGAAGGAAGGAAGAAAAATACAAAAGACATAGTAGAAAAAGGAAGGAAGAAAGAAGGAATGAAGGCAGAGAGAACTGAGGGAAGAAGGGAAGGAAAGCATATACAAAAACGAGAGTTATAAAAACTAAATTTACACATTTAGCCGCATTTCGTTTACAGGCGTTGTTCATTTGTGGCTATTTTGAAAAAAAAAATGTTTTTTTTTCAAACGCTTCTAAACGCATATGCGGCTAAACACGGCATTTAAACGCGGCAAAACGGACGTTTTAAATGTGGGTTACTATCTGTCAAGTTAAATCGTTCAGAAGAGGTTGTAAAAATGTCCCGTGTACAATAAGCCTTAGAAACTATTGTTTTTGAGTTTCTAAACCTGGAAAGAAAGAAAGAAAGAAAGAAAGAAAGAAAGAAAGAAAGAAAGAAAGAAAGAAAGAAAGAAAGAAAGAAAGAAAGAAAGAAAGAAAGAAAGAAAGAAAGACATAGTATAAAGAGGAAGTAAGGAAGAAGGAATGAAGGCAGAGAGAACTGAGGGAAGAAGGGAAGGAAAGCATGTACAAAAAGCTTATTATAAAAACTATATGTACACATGTAGAAACTATTGTTTTTTAGCTTCGAAAGAAAGAAAGAAAGAAAGAAAGAAAGAAAGAAAGAAAGAAAGAAAGAAAGAAAGAAAGAAAGAAAGAAAGAAAGAAAGAAAGAAATACATGTGATGAAGTGAGGGGAAACCCCACCTATCATCAAAGAAGAGAAGGAAAGAGAAAGAAAAAAGACCGCTAGGAATGAAGAAGGGTACAAAGGAATATACGAAAGAAAGAGGAATATGCGAAAAAAAGAAAGGAATATAAGAAAGAAAGAACTGTAAGCAGACATACAGATGAAATCCTTCTGTTGGATTATGAATACCCCTTTAGGCTTTGGAAACGCCCGCACCAAGTTGGACAGCACAATAAAGACGAGCGATGACGCACTTTCCAGCATTTGGCCCCTGGCGACGCTCATATAGCGTAGAGGATTATTAGTAACAATGAGCAATTCGGGGCATTGGAAGGCCTTCCTGACACAAGCAGTGAGAGATTTACCATCATGTGGGGAAGTGTCTTCTTTACTATGAGAAAATTCTCCATCCGGCCACATTCACACCTGAGCACTCAGTGCAGCTGCAGGACGATGTATTCTAGCACTTTCATCATACTATATCTTTTATCCAGAGGCACATGAGATTTTAGTGTGCCTGGAAAAGACAGGTCCATCATCCAGCCCCGCAGCCTCTCATGGTCTATGGACGGGGCTGAACTCTGTACCGGGTAGTAGCGACATTTAGGGCCCTATGCGTTTAGTGTCTGTGCAGTATTCTGTGTTATTTTCATGACTGCCTGGAATCAGCCCTTGTTAGTTGTGTTTATTATCCGTATTCAGCCATTAGCAGTAAATCCCTAACACCCTTATTGACCTACTTTGTAAATGAGTGTATTAAAGCAATTCTACTTTGTGGAAGATAAAAGAAAACCAAAGATACTGCGCTGTGATCCCGCTAAGAGACCGTCTCCCGATGAGCCCTAATGTATTTAGAGAGGACTTGTCATATATTTGGATTGTAAGCTCTCGGGAGCAAGACCCTCCTAGCCCAATAAAATTGTATTGTAACTTTACTGTCATTAGCGGGTGGAGCCTGCTGGGTCCCTCCAACAGCTCTGCTTTGTTTGAAATCTTATCTTATAAATCTTAAATTTATTAAAAATAGAAAATGAAAAAATGTACATGTACAAGTATTTACAGCCTTTGCTCAATACTTTATTCAAGCACCTTTAACACCTATAAGTATTTTCTATTATGATGCTACAAGCTTGGCACACCTATTTTTGGGCAGTTTCTCCCATTGTTGTTTGCAGGACCTCTCAAGCTCCATCAGGCTGGATGGGGAGCATCGGTGCACAGCCATTTTCAGATCTCTCCAAAGATGTTCAATCGGGTTCTGGGCTCTGGCTGGGCCACTCAAGGACATTCACAGAGTTGTCCCGTAGCCACTCCTTTGTTATCTTGGCTGTGTGCTTAGGGTCATTGTCCTGTTGGAAGATGAACCTTTGCCCCAGTCTAAGGACCAGAGCGCTCTCAAGCAGGTTTTCATCAAGGATGTCTCTGTACATTGTTTCATTCATCTTTCCCTTGATCCTGACTAGTATCCCAGTTCCTGCTGCCGAAAAACATCCCCACAGCATGATGCTGCCACCACCATGCTTCACTGTAGGGATGGTATTGGCCAGGTGATAAGTGGTGCCTGGTTTCCTTCAAACACGACGCTTGCCATTCAGGACAAAGAGATCAATCTTTGTTTCTTTAGACCAGAGAATTTTGTTTCTAATGGTCTGAGAGTCCTTCAGGGTGCCTTTTGGCAAACTCCAGGTGGGCTGTCATGTGCCTTTTACTGAGGAGTGGCTTCCGTCTGGCCACTCTACCATACAGGCCTGATTGGTGGAGTGCTGCAGAGATGGTTGTTCCTCTGGAAGGTCCTTTTCTCTCCACAGAGAAATGCTGGAGCTCTGTCAGAGTGACCATTGGGTTCTTGGACACCTCCCCGACTAAGGCCCTTCTCCCCTGATCACTCAGTTTGGCCGGGTGGCCCGCTCTAGGAAGAGTCCTGGTGGTTCCAAACTTCTTCCATTTATGGATAATGGAGGCCACTGTGCCTATTGGAACCTTTAATGCTGCAGAAATTTTTCTGTACCCTTCCCCAGATGTGTGCCTCCATACAATCCTGTCTCGGAGGTCTATAGACAATTCCTTGGACTTCATGGCTTGGTTTGTGCTCTGACATGCACTGTTAACTGTGGGGCCTTATATAGACAGGTGTATGCCTTTCCAAATCATGTCCAATCAACTGAATTTAACACAGGTGGACTACAATTAAGTTGTAGAAACATCCTAAGGATGATCAATGGAAACAGGATGCACCCGAGCTCAATTTTGAGTGTCATGGCAAAATCTTAGAATACTTATGTACATGGGATTTTTTCGTTTTTTATTTTTAATACATTTGCAAAGATTTCAAACAAACTTCTTTCATGTTTTCATTATGGGGTATTGTTTCTAGAATCTTCAGGAAAATTATGAATTGAATCAATTTTGGAATAAGGCTGTAACATAACAAATTGTGGAAAAAGTGAAGCGCTGCGAATACTTTCCGGAGGCACTGTATGTACAGCACAGTGATGATGTCACTGCTAGTTTTACAAGGTAATATCTGGGTTTGCATGGGGATTTAGAGCACACAAAGTGGATTTATATCCTTTATGGCTACTGAAGAATATATTTAAATGAAGATTTTTGTGCCTAGACTTCCGCTTTCACTAAAGACAGTGCAAACAAATAGCTTTATGTGGAAAAGGAGTAACAATGACTTGAAGGACAACTATTTTATTGCACTCATACTATACATTAGGCTCAGTTCACAAAAAAAAAAAAGCGAAATGCATACAGAATGTTCATAACCATGCATTATGCCTTATTTGCTTTTTTTATGATCGGAAATATATCTATATTTTTCAATTTACTAATAGCGTTATTACACAGTTCATTTGGATTTATTTCAGTATTTTGTATATAAAAGTCAATTCGTAAAGATTACTGCAAAGGTTATCCACGCTTTAAAATGCCGCTTGCTTCAGGCTTCAAGTAAAACACTATGTATCATAAACAACTTCCATTTCTTTATAAATAAAATACCTATTTTACTTTTTTTTTTTTGCATCCCAGTGTTGCTGATCACCGCCAGCCTCTTTGAAGCCACTTTTTCTCTAAATCACTCAAAGGATGAAGGATGGCTGAATGGCTTTTCCTGATGGTGGGAACAGTGGACCATGCCTGTGTGATGTGTGATGAAACAGCCATTTGTAGTCTCCAGAGTAAGGCTGACCTTATACCTTCGGATGAGAAGTTATAAAATTAATTTGTCTTACTATTCCATGGTGCCTTCATGGACTCGACTAATTTTGATCTTCAAGAACCATGTCCAGGGCTTTTTTTCTCAGAGAATAGGTGCAGGTACTCCCCTTTACGGGTCACCCCTTGTCTCCGCCCCCTACCCACCTCCGAGATCTGTCCCTTGGTTCCACCACCTACCCACCTCCCATTACTGCCCCTTTTAGAGAATACAGAACCAAGCATCATTTTGTGGTGCCAAGAAATTTGTATGGAATCCGTTAATAACAAGAACAGCAGTAAAATAGTTGAGTAGAGAAACACGTGTGTGAGAGTCAACAAGGCTGCACACCCCAGAAAAATTGAAAAATATGATGGTTTCCCCCCATGGGATTTTTTAGCAGCAAAATAAATTAGGTCAAAAAATGAATTTTTATTTAGTAAAGACTTTTTTTATTATATCAAAATGAAATTCAAATTCATGGAAGAGTTTAAAATATGAGCTCCGGTTACAGACAGACATGAATAAACCATATTCCATCATAACTGGCAAATGTCATGCAGTGGAACAAGTTGTTAACATTACATTACAAAATTTCCATTCACATGAATACCCCAACGCGTTTCGACCCGTGCAGTTGTGGTCTTCTTCAGGGGATTTATATACTAAGGAGATATACAAAAAAAAACCTCATAATACTAACACTTCATAATATGCAAAATTCTATATATATAACGAGGTTATATTTACCACTCCAAAGATGGAATTTGAAAACTGTATCCTATAACCCGAGTTTTAGTGAAAAGGAAATTAGATTTATTGATCCAGGAATCTCCGCGTGCCGTCTCCACCACCCCCAGGCGGATCTCAGCTCCAAGGGACTTACAAGGAGCCACACTCCTGGACCTCCAAAGAGAAAAGGGATGGGCAGCACCTGTGATGTATTTTCCTAATAATCTCAATGAGTAAATTCATGAAAATAGTATAATAAAAGTAATCAGGTTATTTTTCAATACTGTTGGACAACGCCAGACCAATTGATCCCAATCCATATTGATTAATTTTTGATTTTGTAAAGATTACTTTTAACCTCAACTTTAATTGTGAGAATCACAACTATGTTGCCTATATGTTCATATTTATCATTAATTTGATATATGGTATGTATTTTCTATATCTGAAAACCATGACACAACCACACAAACTGGAGCTCATATTTTAAACTCTTCCATGAATTAGAATTTCATTTGGATATGGAAAAAAAAAGATTTTACTAAATCAAAATTCATTTTTTGACCTAAATTATTTTGCTGCTAAAAGACCCAGTGGGGGGACCATCCCATTTAGCAGTAAAATAGATAACCCCATCAACAATAGACCCCCCCCCCCAGTAACAAGCAGCCAGCATCAATAAATCCTCCAGCAGAAAGCACAACAAACCCCTCCCTCAACAGTAGATTCCTTTAAGCAACAACATATCCCCCACCAGCAACAATAGACCTTCCCAGAAACAATAGATGCCCAATAACAATAGATCCAACCCAGCAACAATAGATCTACCAGCAGCCAGCATCAATAAACTCTCCAGCCGCAAACACCAATAGACCCTTCCCTCAACAGTTGATCCCTCTTAGCATCAATTGACCCACCAGTAACATAATGCCAACACCCAGCAACAATATATCCCTCACCTGCAAAAATAGACCTCCTCAGCAACAGTAGACCCCCACAACACAATAATCTCCTTCCCCCAGTAACAATAGATCCACCCCAGCAACAATAGATCTCCCAGCAGCCAGCATCAATATACCCTCCAGCAGCAAGCACCAATAGACCCTTCCCTCCACATTAGCTCCCTCCCAGTAACAATTGAACCACCAGCAACATAAGAACAACCTCCAGCAACAATATATCCCCCAACCAGCAACAATAGATCTCCTCAGCAACAACAGACCCCCACAACACAATACCCCCTCCCTCCAGTAATGATGGATCCACCCCAGCAACATTAAATCTCCTAGCAGCCAGAATTAATAGATCATCCAAGCAGCAAGCAACAATAGACCACCTCCATCAGCAGGTGATCCCTCCCTACAACATAAGACCACCCCCCCAGCAACAATAGACCTCCCCAGCAACAATAGACCCCCCCGTGCAACAATAGATTCCCCAGCAGCAATCAACAATAGACCTTCCAGCACACCCCACCATCCCTCATCACTACATGCACTCAGCGCTGGAGGTGCCAAAATTGTGTTCCCCGCATTCCAACCACAGGTTTAAGGAAAGAAAATCACTAAATTTCCCCATCACCACTGACTCTCGCTGTGCTATTGTATTCTGATAGCCGGAGGTTTCTGATAGAGGGAGGTGTCAGAATACAATGATCACTTCCAGCAGCTATAGCCGCGGTCAGTGATCGCACACACTAAAAACAACAGGCTGGTTGTACTGAAGTCAATCATTACAACCAGCCTGCCCATACATGGATTGAATCTAGGTCTGTCTATGGCCAGACTTAGACTACATGACTATGCAGGAGCAAAACCAGGAGGCAGGGACTGGGTGTTGTCACCCTATAACAGGAAGTGCCCCAACAAGGACCTTCATGGCAGGATCACCAGGGATTATTTTCATGAAACCTGCATATTTAAGAATATTGAACATAACTTTTGAAATGACATTGACTTAAACTAGATTTTAGTAACAGGATTTACATCTACTTTAAATGGCCATTTCATGCAGCAACCCAGATATTCACTGTACCTACAGGTAAGCCGTATTATAGGCTTACCTGTAGTAACAAGTTAACAAAAAGAGTCTACTACTACTTTATGCTTTGACAATAACACCTTAAGGCTGATTTCTATTCCAGATAGCAAGGATAACTTGCCACAAATTTGTGGCAGTGTTGAACTGTATGTCTGTTAACTTGCTGCACATTTTTACTGGCAAGTTGTACACTTGCAGATCACTTGAAGCACAAGTTCTAGTTGACATGTTTCTAATTTGTAGCAAACTTCGTAGCGAGTCTCTAGCAAGAGCAAAGTTGGAGTGGTGAGTCTACAGCAAGAGCTCTGCAAGTCTACAGCATGAAGATTCAGCCACAGTGACCCCCTGTGGTGGGATGACTATTGTTCAACATAACTGAACCAAAACTTGCATCAGACATGCAGAATGTTTGCAAAGAAAGTTGATCCGGAGTCATGCAATTGTGCAACAAACCTGTGAAGCCTGGCAAGTCTAGCAATAGCTTAGCAAGTCATTTTCAAACATGCAGCTCAATTGTTTGCTATCTGGGAAAGTAATGAATATAAGTTTGTCAAAAAAAAACGTTTTTCAAAGTTAAACCAATAAATGGCTCTTGGCGGATGGATCTGATGGTATTATATGGTCAGGCCTGTAAAAGTTGTGAAATTCAGCACAGGCCGCGCCGTATGATAATATGGACACAATTATTAGCTGGATGAAGGCCTGCGTCTGTTTGATGTGAAATCTCTCATTGTCATCATGTATCCACATGCGCTTCCCATCTGCTGACTCAATTAGAAAAAGCAGCGGAAGGAAGCAGATAGACCGTGACTCAGTTTGTTGAGTTATGAGGACCAGCGCCGTGCTTCTGGAGGAACAGACAGGAACCTGCAGGTCCCCTCTGAAAGGGAAGATCGGAGGCAGCAAATATTCAACACACAGCAAAGGTGACCATCCTGTACTCAGTATTCCCAACCCAGTTATATCAATTGATATCTTCCTTAACATTGGGTAGGTTTATCATGCCTGCAGCCCTTAGAAAATCAAAGTGTTCTGTCTTTTGTCAAATATTTGCACAGAATTTTTTTTTTATACACTTAACTAGGTATTACAGGGTGCATCTGTGATACTTTTTTGTGATTCTTTTGGAGTACAGGTTAAAATCTTTGTTAGGCTAAGTTCACACTGGCATTAAAAGCAGGTGCTTGAGAGATATTAAAAATGCCCCCCAAACACCTATGCAAATGATACAATGGACACACATTGTCAAAGCGTTAGCTTCGCTTCAAAATTGAAGCCTCATGTGCTTGGATTCTATCAACGCCTCCCATTCAAGTCTATGGTAACGCTTCGCAAACGCACTGGCAGGCAGTTGTGGGGCGTTAAAATGATTTTATTGAGAAGGGAAGGAAAGCACATATATATAAAAGGTAATAATAGAAGCTAAATGTACATAAAAAAATACAAAAGACATAGTATAAAAAGGAAGGAAGGAAGAAGGAACAAATGCAGAGAGAACTGAGGGAAGAAGGGAAGGAAAGCATGTACAAAAAGCTAATTATAAAAACAAAATGTACACATTTAAAAACTATTGTTTTTTAGCTTCCAAACTTGTAAAGAAAGCAGGAAAGCAAGAAAGCAAGAAAGAAAGCAAGAAAGCAAGAAAGAAAGCAAGAAAGAAAGAAAGAAAGAAAGAAAGAAAGAAAGAAAGAAAGAAAGAAAGAAAGAAAGAAGGGCTATAGAAAAGGCTAACTATAAAAAGAAAGGAAGAAAGAAGAAATGAAGGAAGAAGGGAAGAAAAGCAAGAAAGGAAAAAAGCTAAATATACACGTTTAGAAACTATTGTTTTTTAGTAAAGAAAGAAAGACTGCAGGGAAGGAAGGAAGAAAGAACAATACAAAAGGCTATGTATAAAAAGGAAGGAAATCGGAAGGAAGAAAGAAGGAAAGAAGGCAGAGAGAACTGAGGGAAATAGGGAAGGAAAGCATTAGCAAAAACGCTAATTATAAAAGTTAAATGTACACATTTAGAAACTATTGTTTTTTTTAGTAAAGAAAAAAAGAAATAAAGAAAGATTGCAGGGAAGGAAGAAAGAAAAATACAAAAAGCTAGGTGTAAAAAGGAATGAAGGAAGAAGATTGGAAGAAAGGAAGAAAGAAGGAATGAAGGCAGAGAGAACTGAGAAAAGAAAGGGAAGGAAAGGATGTACAAAAAGCTAATTATAAAAGTTAAATGTACACGTTTAGAAACTATTGTTTGTTTAATAAAGTAAGAAAGAAACATTGCAGGGAAGGTAGGAAGAAAAACACAAAAAGCTAGATGTAAAAATGAAGGAAGGAAGAAGATTGAAAGAAAGAAAGAAAGAAAGAAAGAAAGAAAGAAAGAAAGAAAGAAAGAAAGAAAGAAAGAAAGAAAGAAAGAAAGAAAAAGATTGTGGGGAAGGAAGGAAGGAAGGAAGGAAGGAAGGAAGGAAGGAAGGAAGGAAGGAAGGAAGGAAGGAAGGAAGGAAGAAGGAATGAACTAAGAGAGAACTGAGGGAAGAATGGAAGGGGGTCCTGTGCATGAGGAAACTATGGGCAGGGCACCTGTTATCCAGAGAATAAATAAATAAATACATAAATAAAAAAAACAAAAAACAAAAAAAGGAATTTATAATAATTTTTTCACTAAATAACCGCATATCACATTTTAAAGACTGGACTAGCTCTATTATCAGAGCAGTACCCCTACATGTTACAAAAAGTACTATATTGTCTATAGGAAGGGAAGTATGTTTAGAAACTATTGTTTTTTAGGAAAGAAAGAAAGAAAGAAAGAAAGAAAGAAAGAAAGAAAGAAAGAAAGAAAGAAAGAAAGAAAGAAAGAAAGAAAGAAAGAAAGAAAGAAAGAAAGAAAGAAAGAAAGAAAGAACTGAGTGAAGAAGTGAAGGAAAGTACATATTTAGAAACTATTGTTTTTTAGTTTCTAAAGAAAGAAAGAAAGAAAGAAAGAAAGAAAGAAAGAAAGAAAGAAAGAAAGAAAGAAAGAAAGAAAGAAAGAAAGAAAGATTGCAGGGAAGGAAGAAAGGAAGAAAGAAAGAAGGAATGAAGGCAGAGAGAACTGACTGAAGAAGGAAATGAAAGTACATGTTTAGAAACTATTGTTTTCTAGGAAAGAAAGAAAGAAAGAAAGAAAGAAAGAAAGAAAGAAAGAAAGAAAGAAAGAAAGAAAGAAAGAAAGAAAGAAAGAAAGAAAGAAAGAAAGAAAGAAAGAAAGAAAGAAAGAAAGAAAGAAAGAAAGAAAAAGATTGTGGGGAAGGAAGGAAGAAGGAATGAACTAAGAGAGAACTGAGGGAAGAATGGAAGGGGGTCCTGTGCATGGGGAAACTATGGGCAGGGCACCTGTTATCCAGAAAATAAATAAATAAATACATAAATAAACAAAAAAAGGGATTTATAATAATTTTTTCACTAAATAACCGCATATCACATTTTAAAGACTGAACCAGCCCTATTATCACCCCTATTATCAGAGCATTACCCCTACATGTTACAAAAAGTACTATATTGTCTGTAGGAAGGGAAGTATGTTTAGAAACTATTGTTTTTTAGTTAAGAAAGAAAGAAAGAAAGAAAGAAAGAAAGAAAGAAAGAAAGAAAGAAAGAAAGAAAGAAAGAAAGAAAGAAAGAAAGAAAGAAAGAAAGAAAGAAAGCAGAGAGAACTGAGTGAAGAAGTGAAGGAAAGTACATATTTAGAAACTATTGTTTTTTAGTTTCTAAACAAAGAAAGAAAGAAAGAAAGAAAGAAAGAAAGATTGCAGGGAAGGAAGGAAGGAAGGAAGAAAGAAGGAATGTAGGCAGAGAGAACTGAGAGAAGAAGGGAAGGAAAGCATGTACAAAAAGATAGCTATAAAAGTTAAATGTACACATTTAGAAACTATTGATTTTTAGTTTCAACAGAAAGAAAGAAACCGGGGGACAGTGATTCCAGAGGCATTTCGGTTTTAATTCAATGCCTACGGGGTCCATATATGCTCAGAGAATCCATGGAAAAGTCTACTTTAATGAGATGAAGTGTACAGAGTAATTCACTACAGGCAGAGGATGTAATATTACACACATAGATCTCAGTGTTGGATAACAGCCCGGGCTGTGCACTTCCATAGTTGCAGTTTACATGTGTCAGTAACTTTTAGAAGTCTCTGATTCTCTGTGTGTGAACATAGGCAGCCTTTGTGTGTTTGCAGCAAGCATTGCCTCTGCCACACAAAAGTGTTATATATTTTTTTTTTTGCTGGCTCTGCATACATCCACATCTGTAGGTAATGTCAGGGAATTGATCATCTGCCGTTTCATCATCTTCCATCTGTTTACTGTCTGTGTGGCTTCATGTCCTTTGCAGGCTTGGGTTACCATGGTAACTGGGAGGCAGCAATTAAACTTTGGTTGCCGTGATCTGGCTTTCCTGCTCTGGGAAGGCCTTGATGATATTAGCAGAAAGCCTTGCTATAACATATATGTATTGTAGCCTTATTTAACAGTTTAAACTCATGGCATTATGCAAAATATTTATTTTATTTTTAACATGCCCAAAATGTATATAAAATATATAATTTTGCATTTTATATTTTTGTAAAAAATTTAAATATTTAGCATTTACATTATAAATATTTAATATTTGTTTAATTTTTAATAATGCAAAGAGAAAAAGTGGAAGAGGGTGTGGTGCACAGCATTGAAAAAAAAAGTGCATAGCCTTCCCACAGGCCATACATAAAGGAAAAAACAGAGGGATTGCTGCACAAAATATTTATTCAAAAATAGTAGAACTTACATAATGTCCATAATATGCAAGGTAACAGTTTTGGCTAAAGCAATAACGCCCTTCTTCAAACCAATAGCATAAATAACATGAAGATACAAAAATCGGTATTTATACTTTCATCATGTCATATGGAACCAATTATTCAATAAAACATTTATTAAGTAACCATAATCATTTAAATGAGTGTAACAATGAAGCAATAGGACCATCGGGGGTATTGAGCTCCCTATATGTCATGAGTAAACTATCGGCAGGGCACCTGTTATCCAGAGAATAAATAAATAAATAAATAAATAAATAAATAAATAAACAAAAAAAAACAAAAAAAGGGATTTATAATAATTTTTTCACTAAATAACCGCATATCACATTTTAAAGACTGGATCAGCCCTATTATCAGCCCTATTATCAGAGCATTACCCCTACATGTTACAAAAAGTACTATATTGTCTGTATACAAAAATATACATATTTATAAAAAAGCTATTTATTAGAATAACCTCAAAAATAGTCATGCATGCACATATTTGGATACAAATTAAAAATACACATGTGCATGCAGAACAAATCAAGTACCTCACTATAAAAACAAATATAGGTCAAAATCGGAGTTTAATCCCTTCGGGCTCAAAGTATCTAAATCATGAATCCAAGATACTTCTCGTTTTTTTAAGATGAATTCCATATTCCCACCTCGTCGACTACGTCGTACACCATCAATCACCATATATTTCAGCTGTGATACTCTATATCTCTTCTCTAAAAAAATGTCTTGTTAATGGCAGTTTATCAAATTTGTTCTCTATGGAGCTGGTTCACATATCTCCGATTCGGCTCCGGTGCAAATTTGCACAGGAGCTCTGTGTGTCTTTTGGTCCGTTTCAGGTCCAAATTCAGCCCAAAATTCGGGCTGAAATCGGACCTGAAATGGTGAACCAGGACGCACCAGACCCCTGCTGGGAGCAGCATGGGCATCCAGTGTGAACCCAGCCTGAAAGGAGAAGTCCAGCCTCAGCTTGTTTGGCTGGGCTTCCCCTATGGATCACAGGAGTGCGATTCGTTTTGCACTCCCGTTTTCAGCAGAGAGCGGTCTGCAGTCCGCTCTTTGCTGACATCACAGGAATCAGTCCAGGCAACGCGTCATCCCGACAATAAAGTCTGGATCCACCAGGTGCATAGACTGATGCCTGTCTCAGCCTCTCAGTGAGCCGCTTTAGCCCTAAACTGTTACCTTGCATATTATGGACATTATGCAAGTTCTACTATTTTTAAATAAATATTTTGTGCAACAATCCCTATTTTTTAAAGTTGAATAATTGTAAACAATTACATTTAAAAAAAATATATCCCACAGCCAGCAATAAAAACCTGACAGGGGTTCTTTCCCTTCCAACCTGTCTCCATTAGTGAAAAAAAAAGTTTTGACTAGAGATATACTTTTGTATAATAGGGTTTGGCTGTGCATGCATAGCTCCCCATTGCCCCCACAATCCCTATTACAATGAGACTGCATATTTTAAGTCCCAGCAATTAAAGCGTTTAAGAAAATCAGATCCGATTTCTTCTATTTGTCCTGATTTTATATTTACAATTTAAATATCTGCAAGCTGTGTGATCAAATAAAATGTTAGAAACCATTCTCAGCTATAAAGCACAAACAGCATCTGTATGCATACAACTAAATCCCATTCAAGTCACTTCTCAATTGAAAATAAAAATGCGCAGTTTGAAACACAAACCTTCTTGGTTTCCGCCGTGCGAAAAACACTTTTTTTTTTCCTCATTTGAAATGTCAATAACACAATTTTTCATATTCTGCCTGTTGCCGCAGCTCATCAACTTAATTACTGTTAATTAAACTTTATTGTTAAAATTAAGTACACAGTATTACCATGCACAGAGGATGGCTGGTCCAGTGTCGTTTTTCTGAAAAGCCTGAAAACAACATCGCCGTAACAGGTTACATAAATATGGATGGGCCTTTAATTACATATTCTGCATTGTTAACCCATCTTCATCAAACTCAGCCAGCACAGCTGTGCTTTATGAAACATAATTTAGGGCTAGTAATTTGCTAATAGTCAAAAGACTATTAACTATGTGGATACATATAAAAAATTTGCTGAGTCTCGGCATCCGCACAGCTGATGTGAATATTCCCTGCAACTTGTATAATATGTTTTTTTTCCTATTTCCTATGATCATCATCTCCATCTAGTGGCCATAATGTGGTATTTACCTTTAATACCTCTATCAGGAAAATACGGCATTGTGGCCACTGGATGTCATGAATGATCATTGGAAATAAATATGCTAGATAAATAAAGAGCTGCGCAAACTGTTGCCACTATATAAATCCTGTATAAAAATTATAATAATAGACAAAAGATGGGGATTTTTCATTATGGCTATGCGAATACTGAATGCTATTTTGTTTTTTATAAATAGACCCCTAAATTGATGCTTCAAGGTACTGAATACTTACCTTTCTTGCATCACAATACACTCCATTCAAGAGAAAACTTCAGCTGAAGTCCAATGGAAAACCAACCATTCCAAGGATGGTCAATCTTGTGTGAGCCCCACAGCTCTCGGTGGTTCCCCCCGCTGACCTCCACATCACTACAGGGCACAAGGTCAATGAGGGGAACCAGTAAGAGCTGTGTGGCACCAAGAAGACTGACTCTCTCTGAAGTGTTGGATTCCCAGCAGACTTCAGTGGAGGAGTACTTTTGAATGAAGCAGCATTCTGGTGATGCAGGCTCCGGCAAAGGTAAGTGCTCAATCTCTTCATTTGTTTGCTTCTAATTTCTTTTTATAATGACAGGTTTGCTTTAATTATCAATGTAAGTAATAATCTGCTTGAGGAGCCCCAAATATGAGTTTTATTTGTATCTTTTCCTGCAGTAATTACATTTGATCTGGAGCTGTCCCCTGCAGTAATTCTTTTCCACCACTAGATGCCCTCAGTCTTTCAGATTGAATGACAACCAGGATCATAAACCCATTACTGCTGTCCCCTGCAGTAATCCTTTTCCACCACTAGATACCCTCAGTCTCAGATTGAATGATTACCAGTATCATAAACCCATTACTGCTGTCCCCTGCAGTAATTATTTTCCACCACTAGATTCCCCCCAGTCTTTCAGATTGAATGAAGACCAGTATCATAAACTCATTACTGCTGTCCCCTGCAGTAATTATTTTCCACCACTAGATGTCCTCAGTCTTTCAGATTGAATGACGACCAGGATCATAAACCCATTACTGCTCCTCCTGCAGTAATTCTTTTCCACCACTAGATGCCCTCAGTCTTTCAGATTGAATGACGACCAGGATCATAAACCCACTTCCTGGTCACGGACACTCCCCCTGGGGGCAGCCTGGCTCAGTGAATTATTGTAGAGTTGTAAACCTGCTAAAAGATCTACTTTAACTATGCAATATTACTATCTAGTATAAGGCACTTGATTCAGAGAATAGAAGCTTTCATCTGAGCCAAACAACACAGGCATTTTGCTTTGTGCGAGTCCCTTTAATATTGAGAAGGATGTGACCCAGTGCTGAATCTGATTTAGCTTTTTCGTGAAGTTTACTAATATGAATGAACAGGCAAAAAAAAAAAAAAAAAAAGCAATTAACACCATGCGAGTATAATACTCAGTAGATAACCACTGAATATAACCACTGAATGTGTGAATGTAAAAAAAAAAAAAAAAAAACACTGAAAAACAAAAATCTGTTCCAGTTAATTTTCCTCTGAAGACAGAAAAATTCATTATCACCTAACGAAGGTAACTAAACAGCTTCATTTTCCATGAATTACATCAGCAACTGCAAGAATGAACCTGAGTTTTAATCCACCATGGGAACATTTCATGATGTTGATGATGATGATGACGACAATGAAGGATGCCAATAACCACAGCAACCAACAGGATTATAGTGTACTGCAGGCAGCTAACTTAAGAGAGCATTTCTGATTGGTCGCAAAGTGGTAGTAAACCTCAGACATGAAATATGAACAAAGCATATCCCTCTATAGTGTGCACTTGTCTCAATTCGGAGCGCTAAGTGTCATTTCTGTCTGCTGTCCCAGCATAAATCACTTCTGACAGGTTTTCCTGACTGGAGAAAAAAAATAACAAAGGTGATGGGGAGGGAGCTCCAGTACACAGCCTGTGATTGACAGCCTCAGCTCTTGTCAGGACGTGGCTCACCTGCTGGTGGCACTGTGGTTCGCTTGGCTGACGGTTGTAATTCCAGTGACCACCAGCGGGTGTTTCCCAGTAGCCAGCAAATCACAGTAATCAGTTTCCACCTGATGTTGGCTGCTGAGAAGGTATTTAGGTCTTCGCTTACTAAGTGCCTCTCCAGTGTTTTGCTTGCTGCCAGATTCTGCTAGTCATTATTCTGTTCCTTACAGAATGACTGGGTTCACACTAAAACAATAAAAAAGTCTGGCGCCAGGAAACTGGGACATGTATGAAACTGGGAACCATTTAAATGTCCTACTTGTACCCAATAAGCAGCTGTGTGGATGAGCACACCAGGAGATGTGTGAATACAAATGCAAATAATCAAAGGCAACCACAACAAAAAGCAGCAATAGGGACACGCCCCGAAACGCAATGTCAAGACAACAGCCAGTCTCTCTCCCCGCTCTCCTTGGCTTGCTCTCCACCATCTTGTGTTTCAGGCCTCGTTCTGGGATCTGTGCTCCCTGAGCCTATGATGTCACGCTCATGTGTGTTTCCGTCTGCTGGTTCCCATTGGTGGCTGTTCCGGCTGTCTCCTGGCCCCCTCTCCGTTCCACGGCTATCTTGCCATCTCACCACCCACCACCGGGGATTCAGTTGAGGCTTCATACCTTTCATCTGGTCCTACACGAGCTGGGTTCCCCCCTTCTCAGTGGATTTCCCAGGGACGCATGAGGGTTTTACCACCGCAGCATTTCTTCACCAAGCCAGCCTACCTCTGACCACCTTCACAAGGTATTATCGCAGAGGGGAGCAAGTTTTACAGTATTTCATCTATGCGAGGAGATTTTAATTGTTTACTCATTTACAACATGGTATCAATAAATTGACACATGATTTTCTCTGAAAACTTGTCCATACAAGACTGTCCCGATTAGTGCTTTTCATTGTGGTTGCCTATGATTGTTTGGGTTCACACTAATGCAATTGCAGACATTGCATGTGACACGCACAGCATACCTGTGCACATCACATATGATGTCTGTGAGATGCGAAAATGGTGCAAAATGGTACAGGAACCTTTTTTTTTTGGTCCGCTCCGGAATTGGATCACATGGGTGTTTAGACGAATGCCGCGTACACAGAATTGGATTTTCCTATGGGAAATGTTCGATGTGAGCTGGTTGCCGAGAAGTCCGACCGTATATATGCTCCATCGGACATTTGCTGTCGGATTTTCCGCCCACAAATGTTTGATAGCAGGTTCTCAAATTCTCCGCCAACAAACTTTTATTGTCGGAAAAGTCTGATCGTGTGTACACAAGTCCGCACACAAAAGTTCACGCATTCTCGGAATCAAGTACGAGCCGGAAGCGCTCGGTCTTGAAAAACTAGCATTCGTAATGGAGATATCACATGACTATTGAACTTCCTTTTTATCGGCTCGTCGTACGTGTTGTACGTCACCGCGTTCTCACGTTCGGAATTGTTGGCCTACATTTGTGTGACCGTGTGTATGCAAGACAAGTTTGAGCCAACAACCTTCAGACAAAAATCCACGGATTTGTTGTTAGAAAGTCCGATCGTGTGTACGGGGCATTAGAGTGCTAAAGCACTGTCTATCATCAACAATTGCCACTGTATATTTTCACCTTTTTTTAATCAATTGTTGCATCTCAACACTGCTGATCTCCTGCTTCCACTTTCTGTCTACTTGCACTCCATCCTTGGCAGCACGGCATGTCTTAAGCCTTGTACACACTGTATGATTGTTGGCAGAGGATTGTCTGTTGACAGACTGTTCCGGTTTGTACGCTCCTTTTTACAATTGTTGTCCAACTTTTGGCCAACAAATGTTGCATGGCAGGCTACTAAATCTTCGGCGGACAACGGTCTGTTGTCAGATTTTCCTATCGTCTGTACACAAGTCCGTCACACAAAAGTCCAAAGTACAAACACGCATACTCGGAATCAATGCTCACCAAACACAACATTAGCAGAAGACGCCCAAAGGTTGGCACTCAAGAGCTGAAATTCCTTGTAGTACGTCACTACGTTCGTGTTTGTTGGCCAACAATTGTGTACCGTTTGTATGCAAGACAAGTTCCTGGCACACGCCCTTCAGACAAAAGTCTGACACTCGGTTGGCCACCAATCTGTGTACGAGGTTTAAGGCTTGTTTTTACTGATAGTGACTACTGACAACAGTGGACCATCCATGACTCAAAAAAATGCGTGGAATCACCTAAAATTCAACGTGACTGGAAACAGAACCAAAAACAATGGCAGAGATTCCTTTCTGTTGATGTCCCTAATAGTTATTTAAAGCTAGCTGTAACTCAGCAGGTCAAACACTGAGAACTGAAGAATAGCTTTTAGTTTGACTGAAAGCTCCGTTCACACCAACTCCAAAAGCATGATTTCCAGCGCTATTTTGGAGTGTGACTTTGATGCAACTTTACCCTCTGTGGCACTCAAGTTGCATCAAAGTAGTGCAGGAACCTTTCAAAGTCGCAAAGATTGGAACGGGTGCCATTAAAATCATTTAGACACAATTTGACAGCCCTTAGGCTCTTGAGAGTTGCTCCACAAGGTTGTATGTTTGGTTCAGCTGTTTACATCTATGTGGAGCAGTGGAGGATGGCATGCACATCTCTACATTGCAATTAGTGAGGGGTTTGATAATCTGTGTAACCAATGATGTCCTTGACCACAGACCTGAGATGGTCCTCAGACCACAGGCCACAGACCTGAGATGGTCCCTAGACCACAGACTTGAGATGGTCCTCAGACCACAGGCCACAGACCTGAGATGGCCCTCAGACCACAGACCTGAGATGGTCCTCAGACCACAGGCCACAGACCTGAGATGGTCCTCAGACCACAGACCTGAGATGGTCCTTTGACCACAGGCCACAGACCTGAGATGTTCCTCAGACCACAGACCTGAGATGGTCCTTAGACCACAGGCCACAGACATGAGATGCTCCTCAGACCACAGGCCACAGACCTGAGACGGTCCTCAGACCACAGGCCACAGACCTGAGATGGTCCTCCAACATATATGGCTAGATCCTCCAATGAGAGAAGGATTGTCACTCCTTTCCAGCAAGGTAAGGCACACATATATACTGTACCTTAGCTGGCCACAACTCCAATTCATACAGACCCCGGTATTTTTTGTGACTGTGGCTTGATCATCTGCGGTGTGGCCTTAAATATGTTGGCTGCCTTGGAAGATCCTGATGAAAACAAGCGACTTCTATCACAGAGCAAAGCTAAGCGCTGGCACGGCTCCTCGGGAACTGGCTAGTTTAAAAGGGATTAACTTGTATTGTTTGAGAAATGTAAGAGATGATGTTGCCAAAGTTGTAATACCCCTTCCAATTTAACTGTTTATGTGCATGTGTCTTATTATGTCCTTTCAACATATTTGTTTTGATTTGGGGGGGGGGGGGGGGGGGGGAATGTTCATTCTGAGAAATTCAATTCATTACAATAGCACACTAGGCCCCAGAACAATATCACACAGACACTGGGGTCTCAGAACAAAGGAGCATTAACACTTAAGTGGGGTGACAGGAAGCAGTGATCTCTGTCATGTCACTAGGCAGAATGGGGAAATGCCTTGCTCACAAAGGCATCACCCTGTTCTTCCGCTCCATGACACGATCGCGGGCACCCGGCGGGCATCGAGTCCGTTGGACCCGCGGTCATGGTCATGGGGCACGCGGCGGTAGGATGACCACATGTCCCGGATTGCTCCGGACAGTCCTGCATTTTGTAGGTCTGTCCCAGATCCCGGGTTCATTCATTCCAGGACAATACAGTGTCCCGGAATAAAACTGACACAAAAATCCCCCCATCCCCCCCAAAAAAGGCCCAAAAAAGGCACATCGCCGCTTTACTCACTGACAGTACTTGTCCGGGCTGGGAATGTCTGGAGAGGCACCAACCCTGCCCCCTGTTTGTGATGGTAAAAATTATAAATCCCACCACTTGTGTCTAGTCACTGAGCCAGCGTTGGAACAAGGTAAAACGGGTCTCGGCCAGCCACGACAATTACTGTCAGTGAGAAAAGTGGCAATGCGGTGGCCTTTTTTGGGGGCGTGAACAGTGCTTTTGGGTAGAGCGTGCACCCACTGCCCCGGCTATGCTGTGATTCGTTACAGCACAAGCTGATTTTTGGAAAGGTAGGGGTGTCCCTGAATGGCAGTTTAGAAATGTGGTTACCCCTTGCCGCGGGCGCGCACCCACGGTGCTGCTTCTTAAAGGGGACGTACCTGTACGCCCATTTGCCCAGCCGTGCCATTGTGCCGACGTATATCGTCGTGCGCTGGTCGGCAAGGGGTTAATTAATGCCTATCACTTGCTGATATCTGGTAAGCAGATTTGATCCTCACGTGGTGTGGTGTGCTTCCCTATACACACTGAAAACTGGTGAGGGGATTATCATCTTTTCCTATTTTAATACTTCAAAGACTGTTGCATTTTATTAGCGTCGCATGTGGACCTTTTTTCACAATATAAAATAAACCGAGCAGCCTTGGAGAACTACAATCGTGGCTTCTTGGCATATATATATATAAAGAGAAAAAAAAAGTTACAATAAGTTTATCCCCCAGAATGCTCTGCTGCAGTAACACTGGTAGATTTAGCACCAGCTGCTGTTTCACTTTTCTGTATATTCGGGAAGCAGATCGATTCCACGCCGCTCCTCGGAGAGAGGGCTTTCAGTGACTCAATCTCTAATACAGCACAGATGCCTCTTCTCCGGCTCCCTCTGTCACAGTTTAATCTACATCTCTAATGCTGCCTGCTGCACACTCACCCATACAAACCCGGCTCTGTATTGTATTTTCTTCTGCTCTTATATAAAGCAATCGGCATTCACTGTACACATCCGCTAAGCTGTCGGGAACATACCACAGGCGGATTGCTTGGGAGACAATGCAAATTTCTGGCCTGCCATCCATGGAGTATAAAGCCGTAGCTAACAATATCGGGACTCCTATTATAGTTAATGGATACCTAAACTGTGGGCATGGAGGCTGTTTTATGCCAGGATATAAAGGAAGGATATAAATGTCCCTAGTTCACATGAGATGAATTTGTGAGCTGGTAAGGGCACTCTATGGTCAAGCTGGCAAACTTAGCACAAAAAGAATTAGCAGAGACAAAGTTAACCTGCTGGAAGCTTTCGCTTTTCAGATTTCTCGAGCATGCCAAGCTGATCTGCTGTGTGCAATGCAAGGGTTTTGTTGGACCCCGGCATGCAGGGCAAACTAGGCAACCGCCTAGGGCGCACTGCTGCCTAGGGCGCCCGGCCACTCGTGTTCCCACTCTCTTCTCTATGCAGCAAGCAACTAAGTCTCAGCATCAGCAGAGAGCCGCCGCTCCATTCGCACATAGTGTCAGAGGTGCAGCGGAGGACTGTGTCTGTGTCATGACTCCTGAATGACTGGAAGCAAGCAAACATTTATTGATGGGCACTGGTAAGCTGCATTGATGGGCGCTTCATTAAAAAGGTGGGGTATACATGGACAAGGGAAAAGGGGATGGAGTCAGGGGTGGAGCCAGGGGGGGGCGGCAAAATGAGGTTTTGCCTAGGGTGTCAAAAATCCTACGAAGCACTCGGGGTCTCCTCTGCACTAATTGCTTCTCATCCCTTTATATATGATCCTGTACACATACATACCTCCCAACATTTTGAGATGGGAATGAGGGACACCTACCAGCAAATGTATATAGGCATAGGACACTCCCCCTGCCACACCCCCTTAAAGGAGAATTAACACAAAAAAAGGTTAATTAAATCCACAAGGGCTTTTTTTTTACCACTACTATTCCTTTATATTGGCTTTTAAAATGTACAAATGCAGCAATTTAGAATTTGGATGAAAGGTTTAGCGCTGGAAAACACTTTTTGAAGGCTAAAAAGTGCATTTTATATACAACTATATAGATCAGACCAAAATGAGAGACAAATGAGGAGGAATGAGGAACAAATGAGGGACAAATGAGAAACAAATGAGGGACAAATGAGGGGGAAAGAGGGACATTGCTCCAAATCAGGGACAGTTGGGAGCTATGCACATAATTCAGGCTTTGCTTAAAAAAACATGACTGGATGACATTAACCACTTCAAGACCAGGCCCTTTACAGACACTTTGGTTTAAAAATCAGTATTTTTTTGCTAGAAAATGACAGAACCCCCAAATATTATATGTTTTTTTTAAAGCAGAGGCCCTACAGAATAAATTGGTGGAATTTTTTTAGGTCACAGGGTAATTGCGCAGTATTTTTTTTTTATTTTTTTGGGAAAAAATACACTTTTTTTTAATTTCACAAAAACACAATATACTACCCAATTATTTGCTAACATTTAAAAGATAATGGGTTTGATTTACTAAAGGGAAAAAATTGTGCACTTTGCAAGAGCAGTTGCTCCAGAGATTAGTAAATGAGCTGAAGCTCTGCTGACTTCCATCAACCAATCATGTGGAAGCAAAAATGCTGTTTTTTTTTTACATTTTTATTTTCTTTGCACATGATTGGGTATTCTTTGCAAAGTGAAGCTTTACCTCATATATTAAGCTCTGGAGCAACTGCACCTACAGAAGGTAACTGCACTTTGCAAAGTGCACAATCTATTTGCTTTTGGTAAATCCACCCCATTGTGTCTGTGTTATGCATACATCCCTATCCAGCTGCTGTTGGTGGTTCTAAAGCCTCAAGTTTTTTTTTACCTTAATGCATTCTATGCCTTAAGATAACAAAACCTTCGCTGCTGGAGGATCATCTCCGCCCCCCTTATTCTTACTCAAATCTAATCCAGCAATGCGCATGAGAGCAGCAGCTCTCGCCCCTGTCTCCCTTCTCATTGAGCAGATTGAAAGAAGTGGGAACCATTGGCCAGGGAGCGGGAGCAGGGGCGGGGCTGAGTCCCGCTGTCTGAGTGGACACAGCAGCGAAGCTTGGGAGTGAACCTGCATGGGTGCCCCCATGGGAATCGGCAAGAGAGGAGGAGCCAAGATTGCCAGAGGGGGACCTGAGAAGAGGAGGATAGGGGCCGCTCCGTGCAATTCTATTACACAGAGCAAGTAAGTATAGATATGTTTGTTATTTAAAGTATAACTAAAGGCAAATCTTTTTCTTTGGTTTTGTATAGAGTGGAGAGAGATTAGAATGACTTTCAGTTTTTTTCGCTGTCTGTTCCCCCCTTGAGCAGATTCACCCTCTCTATTTGTCCTGTTTGCCATTAGCATTGAAAGTGAATGCAAAAGAAAATCCCAAGTTTTGGATTGTCACCAGAAAAGCAAGGGGGAAATCTTCCATTGGTGTCACTAGTCCTGGTGGCCTGGGGGGGGTCCCCGAGGGATTTGCAGGAATTTCCTCTCACTTCCTGTTTTGTCTATGGGACAGGAAGTGAAGGTAATGCTCTCCAATGGGGCACAGATGGCGAAAAATGAACCTACAGGGGTTATAACCCTCCCTTGCTCAATCCAAAATGAAAAAAAAAACCCAAAACTTTAAAGCAGGGGGGGTCGAGGGGAGGTAAAACTGTGACTCCTATTTTTCTGTAATGAACGTGGTTGTGGCACGATGATGTGAGCTTTTCAAGGTTAAAACAGGCAACCTCTGTCAACCACTTAGCCGACAAGGGCTGCTGCAAGTTTGAACAAGCCATACGACTCGGTTCACACAGTCCCATTCTGTACTATGGAACCGTTCTAATAGGAGCGACTCAAGTCGCTCCGACTTAGAAAAAGGTTCCTGTACTACTTTGGGATGACTTCAGGGCAACTTGCACTGACTTCTATACATTTTGCAAGCCGCCGCTGAAGTCGTGTGCAAGTCACCTAAGGCACCGGATCTAAGTGTTCATTAAGGAGGAATGGTAGTTAGCTGAGTTAACCACTTGAAGTTGAAGACCACCTAACGTACGCATACGTTGTGGCTTTTAGGTGGCATACTGGGATGATGCCTGCAGGTACAGGCCTCATCCAGGTATTGTTTTTTTCCGAAGGCGATCATTTTTTTTTGTAAAAGCCACCCTAGCAGTTAATTAGCCGCTGGATGGCTTTTACAGCCGGTGAGAGGAGCCACCCTCTTCCACTGCTCTGCCAGTGCCTCTCCAGGCTCTACCATCTCACTGGTGAGACTGGAATGAAGCCGGCAGTTCATCCGGCTTACCATGGAGTTGATAAAGGACCCCCAAGGTACCTGTTTATCTTAACAACATAGGAAACTGGAAGTGACAAGTGTTTCCCTGGAAGTCCCCCCATAAAACCAGAGAGAGTCTGGTCCCAGCAACATAGTGAAATGAAATCACTATTTTCACTATCACTACTTTCTGGCCTCTAGTGGGCATCTTCTGTTGTCTGCTCTTAGGAAGTACCTTTAGCTCAAAACTTTAAATTTAAGCCTAATTAAGTAGAAAAGCATTTGTGTACTGTAACAAAACCCACACCAATTGTTGCCGACAATCATACGAAGCGACCCTCGGCGAAAATGCGAAAATCCTTCCAAGTTCAAATCTGCATGACGAGCCAAACACCCACCCGAAGCCTTCAAAAAAAAACCTTGCAGCTCCGCGTGAGCCTTGAAATTCCAAAAGTCTTGCGAGCCTCCCTGCCTGCTCTAATGGCCTCGCCACGCTGAGCTTCTAAATTGGTAGTGAAATTAAACCGTTTCATTCAAAAGTTTTCCGAACAATGCAAATGAATTGTTTGGTTTTGTTTGTACTTTGTAAAGTAACCTCGCGGTCCTGGAAGGAAGTGGCTTGCCGTTTACAATAGCTGTGGTTTCTTTTTTCTTTTTTTTTTTGTAGACCATAAAAGATGCAGAATTGTAGGATGTTTGATTGTAATAGGACGTTTGAGACGTGGATAAAGGCAAACAGTTATGCTGACTATTGGAGTACATGAATTTTGCAAACTATGCAAAAAATTAAAGGGGAATCCTAGCTTATACCATCCAGACTTTTAAATAACACATACAGTATGTCCCCAAGCAACCACATTGTGACATACGGCATATATTATTCAAACCCTCCCAACATTTTGAGATGGGAATGAGGGACACCTACTAGCAAATGTATGTAGGCATAGGACACGCCCCCTGCCACACCCCCTTAAAGGAGAATTAACCCAAAAAAAAAGTTAATTAAACCCACAAGTGCTTTTTTACCACTACTATTCCTTTATATTGGCTTTTAAAGTGTACAAATACAGCAATTTAGAAATCAGATGAAAGATTTAGCACTGGGAAACATTTTTTGAAAGATAAAAAGTGCATTGTATATACAACTATACAGATCAGACCAAAATGAGGGACACATGAGGTGGAATGAGGGACAGAGGGACATTGCTCCAAATCAGGGACAGTCCCTCGAAATCAGGGACAGTTGGGAGGTATATATTATTAAAAGAGACCTGTCACCAGAGAAAAAAAAAGTAACATCATTTTGGTAGGTAGACACCTTTCCTGCTTTATCCCAATCTAAATAAAATATTTTAGTGGAGTTGATATTTTTTTATTTCTGTCTGGTACCCCCCGGGGAGATTTCTCCTTATTTCCTTTTCCTTTGCCACCGGTGCAATAAATCTGGGGATTCCTTGACGCCAAGGCCAGAAAGGCATGGACAGCAAGAAAAGCACCATCGGTGGTTCTAACCATCCCATACGCTGTTTTCATTGGGGAGGTTTCATATCTGTCATGGAATTTGATATAACCCATCTTTTGCCAGCTGGGGGGGGTCTACCGGCAGGCAGCAGGTCTACAGGCAAGGAGTTGTATGTCCTCTGATGGTATAAGCAAACTGCAAATAGTAGCAAAGTCAGCAGAGTAAAGGCCAGTTCAAGTGCAGACAAAATCCAGGTTCCGGACAGGTAAATGTAGCAATGATGGACGACAGCAAAAGTAACAGGCGGACAATCAGGATAAACACAAACTGAGTACAACCGCAGTTCAAGTAATACACAGTCATACAGAAATTGGAGACAGACAGACCTATATTCATGGTGTGAGCAAACAGGCAAACGTGTTGATCAGGTTTGGGTTTGAGGCTGTGGCCTCACTTTAAAACTGACTAATGAGGGCAGGTGTGCAAAGCATATAACGGAGTTGCAGTGCTGAAGAACACCCAGCAGATGGTGAAAGTTCAAGCTTGCTTATGATACTATCACTTCCCTCCAGGGCTTTTTTTCTCAAAGAATAGGTGCAGGAACTCCCCCTTTCCAAGTCACCCCTTGTCTCGCCCCTGCCCACCCCTGGGCACTGTTCCTTGGTTCCATCACCTACCCACCTCCCAGTACTGCCCCTTTTAGAGAATGCAGAAACAGTAATTTGTATGGAATTTGTTAATGATAGCAAGGAAAGCAGTAAAATCCCCTGCAATCAGCAACAACAGATCCACCAGCTACAATAGATCAACTCAGCAACAATGGACCACCTGCAACAATATTATACCCTCCTAGCAACAATAGACCCCCAGCAGCATCAATAGACCATCCAGCAGCCAGCAACAATAGACCCCCGGCAGCATCAATAGACCATCTAGCAGCCAGCAACAATAGACCCCCAGCAAGACTACCCACAAGAAAATCCCCACAACAACTATAGACCCCTTGTAGCAACAACAGATCTCTCCGCAACCAGCATTGATAGACCCTCCAGCAGCCAGCAACCATAGTCCCCTCCCCCAAGAGTAGATTCCTCCCAGCAATAGCCAACCCCCCAAACAACATAAGACCCAGCCGCAATAGATAGCAGCAATAGATCCCCCACCGGTAACAATAAATCTCCCCAGCAACATAAGATCAACCCCCAATAACAATAGATCCCCCACCAGCAACAATTAAACCCCCCTGCAAAAATAGATATAATTAAAAATTCGTATCATCACAGAGTGGTGCTGTGGATACGACACTTTTGTATATAATGCCACGTCCCGATAATTTGGATTATTAAAAGATACATTTTTGGATGATGGACTTTTTAGGCATAACACAAGTATATATTAAAAATAAATTTATTACAAAAATAGAATCAAGACAATTATATAACATTTCATAAATTATTCACAAAATGTGCCTATGAGCATAAACAACGCACTACATACATACAAAGTACTTATCAAGAAATTGGAGGACCAAACAGATCACTCTACAGTAATGAGAAAAATTGAAGAGGTAGTGTGTCATATTAAAACTCAGCTCTACGCGTTGCGCATATTCAACAGACGCTTCTTCAGGAGCTTATGGCATATTCTATGAACAGAAAAATTTGCCATTAAGTTCCTCACATTTTGTATGTTTGTTCAACATTAACATATAATATTATTGCCTCGGTGAGCTCAGTAAGGCCGCACAACCACCCCCAGCTTGTCAGGATCCCCACCCTGAAAAATAGATCCACCCCTACGACAATAGATGTCCTTGAAGCCAGCATCAATAGACCCTCCAGCAGTCAGCAACAACAGACGCTTCCCTCAACAGTATATCACTCCTAGCAACAACTGACCCCCCAGCAACATAAGAAGCACCCCCAACAACAACAGATCCCCACCAGCAACAATAGACCTTCATAGCTACAATAGACCCCCCCCCTGCAAAAATAAATCCATCCCAATGACAATAGATCTACTAGTAGCCAGCATCAATAGACCCACCAGCAGCCAGCAACAACAGACACTTCTCTCAACAGTATATCGCTCCCAGCAACAACTGCCCCCCCAGCAACATAAGACCCACCCCTAGCAACAATAGATCCCCACCAGCAACAATAGATCTCCCCAGCTACAATAGACCCCCTCTGCAAAAAAAGATCCCCTCCAACGACAATAGATTACCCAGCAGCCAGCATCAATAGACCATGCAGCATACCCCAACACCCTTTGCCATTACATACATTGGTGCTGGAGGTGCCAGAACTGCATTACACCCCCAGAACCCCCCCCCCCCCCCCAACAGAGGCTCTAGGAGCGTATCCTTCCCCATCTAACATGAAAAAAAAAAGTTTTGGCTGGAGTTGGGTTTTAAAGACCTGAGAGATATATTACTGACCAGTGACCACCATTTAAAAATCCTCACTGATTAGTTGTCTCTAGTTGCAGTACTTTCAGTCAATGCCCTGGATCAGGTATGTAGCCAATGAAGTCTAGAAGTCTAGAAGTTAGAAGTCTGCATACTTAGTCCTGTGACTCAGAAAGTATTGGAGCCATTGGATCAGCGTGATCCCCAGACAAATAGCTTTTTGGAAGTAGAGACCAACAATGGTAACCCCCGTTTTAGCACAGACTTCAACCACTAAATATAATATACCGTATTTATCGGCGTATAACACGCACATTCATTTTAAGAGGGAAGTTTCAGGAAAAAAACTTAAATTTTAAATACGGAACCTTGAAGTAAAATAAGGGTTAGTGCCCATCTGCAGCCTCACCATTGCCATCAATGCAGCCTGATCAATGCCCATCTGCAGCCTCACAAGTGCCATCAATGCAGCCTCATCAGTCCACATCAATGCAGCCTCACCATTGCCATCAGTGCAGCCTGATCGATGCCCATCTGCAGCCCAGAGGGGACAGGGAGGGGGGCGGGACGAGCGCCGACAGATTACATACAGTGAGAATCTCCTATGATAGACAGAACAGTGGTCCAATGGTGGCCCCCCAGGAGACAGGAGTTCCTATTACAGAGGCCGCTAAGTAAACAGGAGATTCTCACTGTATGTAATCTGATGGCGCTCGTCCTGCCCCCCCTCCCTGTCCCCTCCGAGGCAGCTAAAACTGAAGTATTGGCGTATAACACGCACGCACGATTTGCACCCAATTTTTATGGTAAAAATGTGAGTGTTATACGCCAATAAATACAGTATATATAAATTATATATAATAATAATAATATAAATAATGCTTTCCTGCTCAACCTGAAATGTTCCGTTTCCTTCTACCTAGAATTTCTGGAGTCCTAATTCACATTTGCTGCGAGGAGACCTATCATAAAGCATCATTCTGGCTTTTACTATTACCACCTATGTTCATTCTAGGAGTCTAATAGGGGATAAGAGTTATGGATTTTGGCTCTCACTACCCAATATAAAATTCTTAAAAAAAAATAGAACCTTACATAAGATTTGTGTGATTCTTTTCATAATTATTGAACTGGATTTGTGCTTTTTTTCCTCCCAAGGAAATATAACAAGGCTTTAAATACTTTGCCGTATTTCACGGTAATTGCAGAGGCCTTCCAGGAAAAAACAAACAGCTACGAATTTGAGAACACAAAGAACGCTTAGAACAATATATTTTCTCATTTATTCTAATTAATGCTAATATTTGGAAAATATACCACCTGGCTAGAGTAAAATGCATTATAGTATAACTATAGCTCAAATTTAGCAGCGAACAGTCAAAAGCCCTGCCAAGTTTTTTTTTGTTTTTTTTTCACCATTTTGGCAAAATCGCATTTTATTTTACTTCCTGTGCTATAGAAGACAAAACAGGAAATCCCTCTAATGACTTGCGTCTGCTGTTAAAGTTTAAGCATAAGCCAAAGCTTTTTTTTAAGATTTTGGATTTTGGATAGAGTAGGGAAGGGTAAATCCCTTCCAGGTTTTTTTTTTTTGCTACCTGTGTAACAGTGAGGAGATTTCCTCTTACATCCTGTTCCAGAGATGCGTCAGGAAGTTAGAGGAAATCTCCCAAAGTGAAGATAATTCCCCTCTTACACAGCGCTGCCAAGTGGAAGAAGTTCTTGTTTAGAGAGCAACTCTAAATTTCTGGATTCCTCTTGACTTTCTTTCTCAATGAAAATGGCCAGTGCACGGAGGGCGAGCCTCCACAATGGGGACACCAATAAAAACTTAAAACAGGAGCACTAGGTCAAATGATAGACGAGTCCAAGTTACTTTAAAGTGTCACTAAACCCACATAAAAAAAAACTATCAATAAATGGTGTATTCCATGCTGTTCATACTCACTCAGTCACTATTAGATTCATTTTCTGTATTCTGCAAAAAAACCTGGTTGATTCTGCTGCTCTCTATCTCCCTCTTCTGTCCATGTCCCCAATTCAACTAGGGATGTTGCAGAGCAGTGTTGGCAGCTCTGCACATGCTCAGTTTTCAGTGAGTTTCTATGCTGAGCATTTCCTCCCATCTATCACATCTGAGCAGCCCATGTGACTATAGAGTCACACAGTGGTAAATGACAGCCTACTCCCTCCCTCCTCCTCTATGCCCAACCTCCAAACTTTTTGAGATGGGAACGAGGGACACCTATTAGCAAAAGTATGTAACATAAGACACACCCCCTGGCATGCCCCCTAAAGGAGAATTATTTAAAAAAAAAGATTAGTTAAACCCACAAGTGCTTTTTTTTACCACTACTAGTCCTTTATTTTGGCTTTTGAAATATACAAATGCAGCAATTTAGAAGTTGAATGAAAGGTTTAGCACTGGGAAACACTTTTTGAAAGATAAAAAGTGCATTTTATATTTAACTATATAGATCAGACCAAAATGAGGGACAAATGAGGAGGGAAGAAGGACAGAGGGACTTTATTTTCTAAATCAGGGACTGTCCCCTGAAATCAGGGACAGTTGGGTGCTATGCATGCCCACTTACCAGCTAAATACAATGGGGGGGGGAAATGTAACATGTATATTGAGCACTAAAAATACAGCACAACTGCGTGTTTTAAACATCCCCCAACAAGGTCTAAAGGTTATCTAAACCCAAAACCAAAAAAATGTACATATATTACATCTTACTAGTCCTTAGATGTGGTAAGTTTTCTGTTTTTAAACGTATTTTCCTTTATAATTATTATTATACATTATTTATATAGCGCCCACAGTTACAGTTACAGTTACAGTTACAGTACAGTACAGTTACAATGACAGTCACCAGCTCTCTGCTCAGGGAGCTGTGGGAAACGAGCAATCGGCGGTGTTTCATCACTCGGTCTCAGAGTTAGAGGGGACAGATGCAGCAACGGCTAACTGGTGAAGCCTGGGCAGGTTGGGGCACATCTATTGTCACCTGCACTGGGATCCCTTTGGTCAAAGAAGTGACCCATCCATAAATAAGATATAGACAGGAATAGACTATAATGTAGTAAAGCCGTGGTCTCCAAACCATTACCCAGGGCCAGATATGGTCTTTTGCTTGCCTTTACCTGGTTCATGGGGCCTTATTCCATCCATTGACACCAACAATGGGGAACTATTCCATGCACTGACACCAACAATGGAGAACTATTCCATCCACTGATACCAACTAGGGAACTATTCCATGCATTGACACCAACAATGGGGGGACTATTCCATGCACTGACTGACACCAACAATGGGGAACTATTCCATCCACTGACACCAACAATGGGGCACAATTCCATGCGGCGGGGGACCGATGCTGCATCCACCTACGTAAGTATAAGTCTGCAAAAAAGTCCATACTTCTCTGTAATAGGAGCTAAGCGGAAAATGGTTTTAATTGTATATTTAACAGACCAGGAGGGATCAATTAAGACAAGTTCATTGTTAGGGTTGACATACCCTTTAAGAGACACAGACAACCAGGTGGTGAGTATTTAAAAAAAAAAAAAAGGTAAGCAATGGCCACGTCTCTTTTGCTCTCAGTATGTTCCTATACCCCACACACTTTGAATGTGCGGTCAGCATTGACGCCTGGCTCTAGCTTTTTCAGAAGTATTATTCAGGAGACCTGTTACCAATTACACGAAAATGAAGTGCATATGTAAAGAGCCCGGAATGGGGGGTTATGTCAACCTGTGCATCCATACTTCCTCTCCTTCACACCAGCAGCAATCGAAAGAATTTACGCGAATAATCTATTTAACGCTATCCACAACGACAAGTCATATTACATCTCCTTTGTCGCTCCTACTCTCCCAACCAAACGCCGTATGAGTCTGCAGCAGTTATTATTTCAAGAGAGCGCTGTCTGTCATCCAGAATCTCCCTCTGCCGTTTTTACATCATTATTATGCCTATGAAAATACCATCTCCGCATGTCAAGCGTACAAAGCCTAAACAGCTTTTCATCCACCTGAATTCAAATAAGGACATCATGTGCCGCTCGTTGCGAGGAAGGAAACGCATCCGGTAACATTCATATGTCCCCTCTAACGAGCTGCCTGACGAGCCGAACAAGCCTTCGCCTCGGACGGACATGACATAATTCTAGACGCGGGAAGACGAGGGCTCTACTACATAAGAGATAACAAGAGTTTCAGCGAACTGAGAAATGTATTCGAAATTCCAATGGAGATAATGGAATCATTGGAAGAGGAAAGAAAAAAACATTTGCTTCCATTAGCTAAGGTTCCGCTATCTTGATATGATTAAGGGGACCAGGTTCTTGTGAGGGACAGGAAGTTCAGCTAACTGGTGCAGTCTGGGCAGGTTGGGGCACATCTATTGTCACCTGCAGTGGGGCCCCTTTGGTCAAAGAAGTGACCCATCCATAAATAAGACATGGACA
The DNA here is from genome assembly GCA_037952925.1 of Lithobates clamitans. Taxonomy (NCBI): domain Eukaryota; kingdom Metazoa; phylum Chordata; class Amphibia; order Anura; family Ranidae; genus Lithobates; species Lithobates clamitans. The sequence goes on along the minus strand of JBBGZY010001584.1, from coordinate 480,993 downwards.
GGAATAGATTATCATTATACATAATGTAGTAAAGCTGTGGTCTCTAAACCATGACCTGGGGCCAGATATGATCCTTTGCTTCCCTTTACCCGGCACTTGGGGCACTATTCCATCCACTGACACCAACAATGGAGTATAATTCCTGCCACTAACACCAACAATGGGGCAATATTCCTCCCACTGACACCAACAATGGAACATAATTCCTTCCACTAACACCAACCATGGTGCACTATTCCATCCACTGACACCAAACAATGGAGCATAATTTTTGCCACTAACACCAACAATAGGGCACTATTCCTCCCACTGACACCAACAATGGAACATAATTCCTACTAACACCAACAATGGGGCACTATTCCATCCACTGACACCAACAATGGAGCATAATCTCTGCCACTAACACCAACAATAAGGCACTATTCCTCCCACTGACACCAACAATGGAACATAATACCTACTAACACCAACAATGGGGCACTATTCCATCCACTGACACCAACAATGGAATATAATATCTGCCACTATCACCAACAGTAAGGCACTATTCCACCCGCTGATACCAACAATGTGTCAGAAACCTTGAAATCAGGCCGAGACAGAAGTACAGTTTAAATCACACTTGTTTAATAATAAAAGTAAAAAGAAAAAAAGTAGTCAAAACATAGACAGTTCAGTAACCGGAATGGATAGTCAGCCAAGCCAGAAGTCAGGGATCAATGTAGTGGAACAGCAAGCAGGATCTGGAGCTAAAAGGGATGTCAGCAAAGCAAGTCTTGAACAGGATTGCAGGAGATCGTTTCTGTGATGTTGACCAAGGGGAAGGCAGAGCTCCTTTGGACTGGACAGCTTAAGTAGGCAGGACTGATGAGCAGGATATAATCAACAGCTGAGTAACTGTGGAGACATAGGAGCTGGCAATTAGCCAACAGCTGAGCAGCCAGCTCAGAGAAGGAGGAGGGAGCCCAGCCCTGACACAATGGACCATAA